>JAYKKI010000047.1:11092500-11687500 GCA_039881145.1 Druceiella hillmani | reverse complement strand
GTTATATATAAAGGCAAACAATTCGTCTTTGAATTCTCTGAATCGAAAAAATCTGAATATGAATCGAAAACCTGATTAGTATTATCTTAAATCACGATAAAAGTTCTTATTGTTTATTGATTTATATAAAAAAATGAGATTATGTTGCACGATCAAAAACTATGTAATGAAAACAGTAAATACTAAAAATAGTAGGAACCCAGTCTGTTGCAAGTAACTACTAATTACTGTACAGCGTAATTAAATAGTATCATCAATAATAATTGTAGATACAAATTAGTCTGCTAAAGTATTTTTTGTAACACATGATGTCTTTTTAAGGCATCTGCTTTATATTACTTTGTTTGTAATAAATTATTTTAAATTATATTTCTGGAGGAAACCTCATATAATAGCATTCTTTACTTATATGTATGCACATAAAAAGTATAGTATATTACCGTAATACCCGAGGGATCGCAAACTTTTTTAATCAAAAAATTATATTTCTGATAAAAAAAAACTGTAGAGAATTCGTGTTCTTTGCCACAGTAAAACATATGATTGTAATCATATTTTTTACTAAAAATTTTACTAATCGTGCTGAAACTAAGGATTCAATGTTCATGATAACAAACACGAAACTTTTATTCTGTTATCAATACAGGTTTTCCATTTAAACAAGGAAGCCGAAAAAGCATTATAGCTGTCACATTTAACACCGTAGAATTTTAAATTGTAATAGGTTTTGAAACAGTATGCAATAAATATTAGATAATGTAAATATAATGAGTATATATAGTACGTCATGTAATATTTTAAATTTGTAAAACAAAAAAAAAAAACAAAAACCTTTAAGGTTCTTGCGAACAGCTTCAAACGTGAAGTACAAACGACCATATTGCTAATTTAGGGGTATTTCTGGTTGTGCTAAGGTTCTTTGTTAACAAACTAATTGCGTAGGGTTAGTGAGTGTAGTTTGAAGTAAAAGCTAGCTAAATTAAGAATCAAAATAGAAACGAAATATATTTTATTCATTTATAAAATAATTACAAGAAAAATTTAAAAAACTACGTATGTATAATTAAATGCAGACTTGTTTATCATCTATAAATAAATATTCAAAGATTAAATGTATTACGGGGAACATTTCACGCTGGCTTGCATAACTTCTAAACTATGCACTTTTGCAGAACTTTGTTTTAATTTTGTACTCTTTTTCATACATTTATTATTTATCAAATGATTACAATGTTACGATAACACCGTTCATATGCACGTTGTAGACTCACAGGTTTTTTTTGTACGCTTCTATTATCTTCTTTTGTAACTCCTTAACATTGTAAGTCAATCGTACCTACATTGTTAGCAAATAACCCACGTCTAATTGTTGTATTGATTTGAAACTTTGTAAACTTATGAAATTTTGATCACACTATATTATACCATCGAATTGATATGATGAAGGAGGTTATCATAGAAAGTTCTCAATGGTTAATAGTAAACCCATCAAGCTTGCGCTGGTTTGCTTTGTTTCTATGAAGTCTTTGGTTACGGGCTAGGGCTTTTCTTTTTTTAAATTCCATTATTTTTCATGTTTTAGCCTCGTTTTATAAGAATTAAGTTACAAAGCGATTAAGAATATGTAATTTTTATGTATTCACTGATTTAAATTTGCCTTAAACTCTAAAACCATGAAAAATGTTTGTCCTTGGTTTAGAAATGGAATAATTTTTAAAATTAAAAACATGTTCGGAAACGGGCTTGTTTTTCTTCATCGCATCGTGTCCGTCATAAATTTCATTACTAGAGGGGCTCACCAGATGCTTTCATACTGTCCTGTCATTAGCTTGTCTCAGCACGGCAATGACAGCGAGTGATCCCGTGGTGATCTACACTTGATCTCTAGTACAACCGAATTCATTCCAAAGATAGTCTTCTTATTATTGGGGCTAGGGTGAAATATTATTATTGTTTTTCTATAGTTATAGTTCAAAATAATTTTATTTTTGATTAATGGTGGATTAATTTCTTTCCTAAATATTAAACTTACCTATATGTAACTTTGTTTATAAATGTTTTTATTTATTAATATATAACTTTGACTTTCAGTGTACCTATTTCTTACAACTAACTACAAGCGTCTTGACGCAATAAATATTGCCGGTTAGACTACACCTTTAATAACTATGACGAGATTCACAGATTTTTAGAAATTCTGTGATTCATGAATATGTCTCTTTACGCAATTATATAATTAATATCACAATCATGGATCGCTATTCAAACATCACCATAAATATTGAATGTACAGCGTTCAATCCGTCGCGTGTTATGGCCTGCACACTTTTAGCTTCACAGCGTTTGTATAAAAATAAATGTTATGTTAACATTGTAACAACTTCATAAATAATGAAATTATAAAAAATAAAAAAATTACAAAAGTTTTTTTCTTTCAATATTAGCACTAAAAATCAATAAAATAAAATCCGTCTGGAATATTGTAAATAGTTAACCAGGAAAGATTAAATCACGATATAATGGGAATTGGCTTATTCCCTTGAGAAATGGTTAATTAATATATCTATTATAATTACGAATACCTTATATTTAGCACCAGATGACACTGCAAAATTGTTGAGAGATAATATCAAGCTCAATAATGAAGATCCGCATTTAAAATTTTTACATGTTATTCCCCTAAAATTTTTAAATCATTTAAATTACAGAAAACCGAAGACAGTGTGTTAAAGATATTAATTCTATTTTCGATGTTATTGCTCCGTAGTTAACCACCGTTTTTAATAAATATTAACATATGTAGGGGTTTTTCCAGATCTTATGAAAGCAATAAATTTGTATCAATATTTAAATCAGGAGATAACCATGATCCCTCTAATTTTAGATCAGTGCCTATTTTGCCTAATGTCAGCAAAATTTTTGAAAAGATCAAGCTCGAGCAAATGGGAGCTCATTTAAATCCTTTTAGACTACTTCACAACAGTATGGTCCGTCACACATGGAGCAGTGGTATTAGTTTTGCACATGTTATGTGCTTGGGACAATAGGCAGAATGTTATAGGTTTATTCTCTGATCTGTTTAAAGGGTTTAACGTAGGTCATCGGATATTAGTCTGCGAATTGCAATATTATGAGATAAAATATGAAGCTTTTAGTTTTGTTAACTTGTATCTCAAAAAAAAATACAAAAAATAGAGATATGCGAATTAATCAACGGGACTTTTAATAAAGATGGATGTTCCCTGAGGCTCTATATTGGAACCCTTTGTTTTTTTGTGTATATTAACGACATGATTTTTGTATATATATTATGTATATATATATATTATGTATGTATGTATATATATATATATATATATATATATATATTTGTATATATAAGTATATATGTTGAACAATTATCAGATTTTGTTAGCACAGTAGATTTTCTTGGTATTACTGTAGATAACATAGTACAGTCGACAGCTCATTTTTTAGTATTAGCAAAAAAACTTAGTTCCACTGTATACGCCGTTAAGAAAATCAGGGATTTAGCACATATAGAGACTGCAAGACTAGTTTAGTTCGGCTACTTTTATAGGACAATGTACGGTATGTTATTGTGGTGTTGGGTTGCTGATACTGAACCCATGCTTATTATGCAAAAGAGTTATTCGCTAAACCTATAAATTAAATTATCGAGATCCGCTCAGAGAAATATTTAAAGCACATTACCTTCACAATATATTTTTGAAAATATTTTGCTCGACATAATTGCAATATTATGTTAATTAAATGAAATTATGATCAATATTAGACATAAAAGTAAACTGGGTAAACGCTTGTAAAATAAATACCAGAAGGTATAATGAAATTGCCAGAAAACTATTTCAAACGCGTTGTTAAGATATATATCTATTTGAAATTTATAAAATTGATGATTTTATAAACTACAAAATTGGCTAGGGTATTCAGTTCACCGTAATAGATTAATATATAAATATATATATATATATATATATATATATATATATATATATATATATATATATATATATATATGTATATATGTATTTATATATATATATATATATATATATATATAAAATAAAATGTTACTATATAACATAATTTGTCATTTGTTTATTGCTTTATATGTCGTATTACGACTGACATAAAACAAGGGAACACAATGTTTAATAAAATGAAAATTGACATTGATGAGTTTTAGTCGAACTATCATCAGTGTGTCATAGAACTACAAACTGTTATAAATACAATTAGCTACCATATTGGATACTCCATGAAGATAAACATTAATAAAAAATTTGAATGAATTTCCATCATCAACGTTGTTCATATTGGCACTTTAAGCACTGGTTTGCAACATTTATCATAATAAACCGCATGCGGCAGCCTCACTTCATTAGCGTTACCGCATGGTTATTGAATTAAATATGATGCATACTTTACCCCTTTAAGTGTCATTGTCCAGCTGAGCCGGGCACGGGACTATAATCGCCATTGAAAACAACATCCGCTCCTCCGCTATTGTGAGTGTCCGTTCGTCGGTCTTTATACCGACGCCAATTACTGTCAATAGACCTTGCAAGTGCCGAATGTTTGCCTAATCCGGAGTTGAGACATGATAAAGTAATTAAAATAATATTAGCTGAAGTGCAGTAATTTATAATTCTTTGTGAAATCATACGATCATGTTCATGAAGTCATGAATTTAATGGAAAAATTTAAATAAGATTTGTTAATTGCTAGCAATTTGAAGCGAATAACTTTTTCCAGTGATTTATGTTTAAACTACATATATATGATTTATTGTTTGACTGTAGAGAAGTTGAATTAAGCTTTAAATTATTACATTATTTATTCGTGCAAACTTGAAAGAAATTTGAATTTAAAATATGACATAGTAATAAAACCACTATTTTTAAGGTTAATTTCTCTTATTTTTTCATTTTTCTAAAAGTATTTTGTGATTTATTATAAAAATATTTGTTATATAATATTTTTGTAACCCTCATGAATACTTATGGAAATAAATGAGACTTGCACTTTCAAGCTCATTTTTTTAAATATTACGACATAACGGTATTATCGGCGTTATTGAATGATAGAACAAAATATTCCATTCCGATATTTGAGTTTTAGTGTTCATAATTTCAATTTAACAAAAGAATATGCATACAGCTCTATATCCAAATATTAAATTTTTAATAATAAAACAATCGACATTTTGACAGTCACCCATGTCGTCTTCTTTTATTTAAAAAAACATTCAAAATGTATTTTTTTCTATTCAAAGAGTTTTGTTTCAACATTTATATTTAATTATTATTATATTACATGGAATTTTGAATGCAATATTTGGTTTAAAGACAAAACCGTACATCTTACGTGTAAATGTTTAATCTATAGTTCGTCGTTTGCGAACTAAGAGTCTCAAGTAGTCAACGGACGGGGTTTTCCATCTGTTCTGTGAACCAGGTATTCCGTTTGGACCTTTCGGATAAGTCTATAATTCTTAAACGTTTTTTTATTCGTGTAGGAATTTACACGGTAGACATAATTTCATTATTAGGACTGAATCATGAAATTCACTTTCTATCCGTGCATTTTTGGTTTCTAACTAAACGATATACTACATATATTAGATATAGACTTAAGCTTCCCATGATATCTGATTCTGTTTTAAGGTTAGCAGATATCGTTTGTTTGAATGAATGTTTGAATATTAAAGACAATATTAAATTAATATCATCGTAACTGTAAGATTCAAAGTAATTTTTAGCTAAAATCGTTAAAAGTCTGGAACTGATTTCTAATAAGAAGTCTAAACAATTGATAATTATAAAAAACCCAAAATTACAATTATTTGTTTATATTTTACTTAAACCATTTTATGAATAACTAGCTGACACGTGAACTTTGTACCGCCTCAGAATAAATAAATGTTGTGTTAACTATTAACTAAATTAAATTAATTTCTTTTTAAATAAAATGAACACTCAAAATTAATTAAGTCCAATAAATATACAAGAATAAAAGAAACGAGTGTGCTTTAGATCACACGACTGAAGTAAAACTTCAAATTCACAAAATATGAACTTTAAAATGAATTTACAATTTTATTCACTTTAAGCGTAGAATATTTAATATATTGAACAAAATAATAATTTATACAATTGTTCAAGAACGAAATGAAATTACAAAATAATAAAAAAATCACCGTTCGCGTAACGCTAGCAAACTCGCATATATATATATATATATATATGTATATATTTCATGCACTGGCTATGAGAGGAAGAGAGAAAGAAAATGTGCGTGCGCACTGCTCTCTCTTGCTCTTACAGTGTGATACAGACAATAGGCTTGCACTGTGTCTTAGATATACGAAACATAACTGGCTATGAGAGAAAGAGAGAAAGAAAACGTAACATACGCTTTCGCCTCTCTCTCCTGTCCCTACAGTAATATACGAAACGTTACTCTCTCTCTTTCTGTCTTTACTAACTTATATCTCCCTCTCAACTTCCGTTCGCCTCACCCGATCACAATTTTCGTAACGCTCTCGTCACGCATTCACCAGCTTACTCCCCATACCAAGCGTACGTAAAGAAGTTTTACTTCAATAAAAAATATTTTAACTACATTGAAATAAACGTAATTCACATGTCATTTGCTTTACTGAAGCGAATCGAAATGATTCGCGTAGTACTGATTCACTACTTTCTGTTAAACTATTTTCTGGACGGGTTGCACTCGAGTCGATTTCCTTCATTGAAGTGCCTGTTGATATACGACATTTTTCGTTTTGTCGTCAGATGCAAGAACGGGCAAAGCGGATGGTTTGCCGACAAATGAACATGCTACATACAATTGACCATGAAGAAACATTCATTTTCTAGATTCAGGTCACAAACACTGAATGATTTGTTACATAATGAAGTAATTATCGATACGCGCACAATCACAAATGTCATAACCTCGAAAAGTGAAATCACTTTTCGCTGATGAATTTCAGATAAAATCGTTTAAAGAGAATTAATTTAATGGAATTCAAATGCAATAACGGTCGAAAACTGAATAAAAATTGTTAAAAACCAATTATAATTTTTGTCGTGTTGGTCATTTATGACATTCTTTTTTCTTTTTTTCTGTCATTTATCACATATTATGTTTTATACCCAATTAAATTATTTATGATTTTCTTACTTTTCCAATGCGCGAGGAAACTTTTCGAAACCGAGATGAAAAAAACATATTTAATTAATATGTAACAATCATATAAATACCCAATGAAAAAAAATCAGTCAGTCCGTTCTCGATATATCATCATAAAAGCCGTTCCATACAAAACGTATGGGAAAATGAATTTTCTTCATAATTTTTTTCGATGTTTTAATAGTTATTCTGCTATTCGGGTGGGAGACAAATCCAACAAATCAAAGATCATGAAAATCGGTCCAGCCGTCCTTGAGCTATAAGTGGGGTAACAAACCCTACTTTGCTTTATATATATATATATATATATATATATATATATATATATATATATATATATATATATATATATATATATATATATTAAATATTGAATATATTTGGATTTAATTTTGTAGAAATTCATTATTCTCAATTAAATGAAACTACGTGATCTAGTATTATTTCTACTTTCTTTAAGTTCTTTACCAAAGCAAAGACCTTTATATACATAACCATCGATATAACAAAACCTAGGTTGTGGTAAAGAAATTAAAGAAAACAGAAATAATACTATATCACGTAGTTTCATTTAATTGTGAATAATTAAAATTAGACAACAAAGTGTGTTTCAATTGATCTCGATGAAAATACTTATTGGTAAACATTTGGCATTTTGACTTTCAATACTTTAACAGTTCAATATCTTGATGGCGCTAATTGGAGCGAAATTATTGAAGTCTGCAGATGCTATTTGACAAGAAGCGCGATAGTGTGGAAACGAGCATCGGGCGCAAACACTCGCCGCCCGTAATATCGTTTATGGCACGAAACATGCTACGGTTGGCGGCGATAGGAGGTAGACGGGGGATGCTGGGTACACCGTCTACCCCGGAGCATGAGCACATCTCCGTCCCTCCCCTTTCGTTTATTAATTCTAGCGTTTTATTGCGTAGAAGCCGCCGCCACCCAAATATTGATTCCGCTATAAAACTTTACTTATCTGTTTCAAAGTAAACAATAGACGAACGTTGGCTGTGAGACTGAATTCCATGAGTATTGTTTTGGTTTCATTAATTTGTGTCGAAGTTATGGGCGGGTAATGTATTTGAATTGATTTCACATGTGCATTCTTCAGTTGAGGTACTTGTAGTTTACGATCTTGTTTTATTACAAACAGATACGTAAATTTCACCCAAGCTTGAAGGTCAGTGCTTGTTAGCTAATAGGCTCTGAAATTAAAAACATTGCAAGTACACTTGTTTGGAATCGAATGGAAATCAATCGATTATTTTGATTATCAAAATTTGTTTATTGTTTATTTGTCAATTTTAAAGTAAAGTACATATGATGGACTTATTGTCACAGAAGCAATCTGTTTCAGTTAAACATAACAAGAAATTTCGAAAAACTTGTTGATAGGTTATAAAATATGTTATGACACAGAATAATAAGAGTATAATTGAAAACGACAAAATAAAATATAATACAATAATTGACAAGAGTTAGGATAGAAGAAGGAAAGGACAAGAACCCAGAAGGACTAGGGCTTACGAGAGGTAAGACTCTTTCACTCGATCTTTGAAAGCATTTGTCGAGGATATTTTTCTTGTGTCAGTCTGTGTAGTCTACTAGATAGTAGATTCCAAAATTTTGGAGCTTGGCCAGTAAAGGATTTTTTGTAAGATGGAGAGGTATAGAGGTATGTTTGGAAATAAGTAGGATGGATAAGCTTTTGGGGGTGTAAACCAACGTTTTGAGTAGACGCAATATCATTCAGTTATTTTTCAGTTGGGCACCTTTTTAAATCGGTCAAAAAGGAAATTTCACCATTAGAAAAAAAGTTTTAATGACATACAAAAATCATTTTCCTGCGTTGACTAAAACAAATGAATGCTCTATTTTTAGTTACATTGTAATTGTATTTCCATCATCATTACATTAACTTATTTTATTTAAATTACTCAACAATTGTTTAACATAAGTTTTAAATGAGAATATATTTAAAAATAATTAAGTAAATGATGTTTTGTTTCAATTATTCTTTTTGAAAGGGATTTTTGTATATTGATGGATAAAATGCTAGGGGGTATTACTATAACGTTCTATCGAAATATGACACTTGATGTCATCTATGGGGTAAATTACATAAATATTTGATGAAATATATTCAACAGAGAAGCGTCATTGTCCATGATCGCATTTAAAAGTTTTCATTTGGTGTTTAAATAGCTGAAGTGACCACGATGTGTTATGACTTTTATAAAAGTATAATGCAGAAATAAAATAAGTACAATTCATGAAATTTTGATGTTAAATACCTATCCTTAATTAATTGAATTATCTAGCCCAGTATTAACTCGAATCATATTTGATATTTTGCGCAATTTAATTTTAATTTTGAATGGAAGTGTAAATTGACAGAATTTCCAATTTTTATTTATATTTAAATTGCGTAGTATTTCTTTTGACTATAAAAGAAGTTAGATTTTTTCACTGAACGACATTTTGTATATGTAGTTCCAGTCATCTTTCGCATATTACAAATGGTAGGTATCTTTTCAAATATTTTGTTAGATGAATTCTTCTGGAACTATGATCCTAGTTTTTACTGTTACTTATATTTCAAACGGATACGGATATACGTCCCCGACTATAGACTTGGTGATTGCTCGATGATACATCACACGTTTTTAATTACGTTTAATGAATCAATCGAACTTTTCTTGAAGATTTACTTTTGCCCTATGGTCAATAGCCTACACCTGTCAATTTTTATGAAGTAATTTGCAGACGTTATATTTAATGAGAAGTGTAAAAATGCAAATTCTGACAATTAAATTGACATTGCCACTGACAAAATAAATTTGAATAATATTTATTATATAAAACCATCCTTTTATTGGTTATTAGAATATAGGTATGGCCGAAATTAAAAATAAGTTGTTTTTACTTGAACACTGGGGTTGCACTATAAATGGTCCTAAAAAGTTTATAAGAAATGAAAAAAAGGCTTGCACTCGAAGACACGATCAATAAATTTTATGAAAAAAAAAATACTTAACTTCATACAACGTTGTGAAAAATATCGAAATGTGTTTTAATAATTTTTTTATAATTCTGTGTAGTAACAGATAAAAAAAATTCAATAAACTTATTTATAAATGTAATATTCTCGTCTTAATTTTTTTATTAAATTTAAATTGGTTGATTTCTTGCAAAGTTACAGATATTTAAAAATAGATCAATATTTTAAAAAAGATTCCATTATCCTATAATTTTGTTACGTAGTATATAAAAAAAAATTGTGGTGGTTAAATCATTATTTTATCTCTCTCCAATATCAGTGAGAAATATTTATGTGCAGTTTTTACGGACTTATTGTAAATATCAATTAGGTTTACCGTACTAATCCTTAGCTCTTTGAAGGTTGAATTAAAGTAATTGAAGAAAATATTATTTCCTGTAATTTAACATTTTATTACTATTTGGATACTCTGGTCAGTAAACCTTCCTGGAGTTCCATTAAGTGCATTTTAAGTGGACCGTATTAGTTATCGTAAAACGTTTCAATTGATTCAAAATATATTTTATTACCATATTGGCTTATCACTCAACTATACTTAGCTACCAAAAAACTAACAATCAGACTTATTTTGTAGTACCTAAAAATCA
The DNA here is from genome assembly GCA_039881145.1 of Druceiella hillmani. Classification (NCBI taxonomy): domain Eukaryota; kingdom Metazoa; phylum Arthropoda; class Insecta; order Lepidoptera; family Hepialidae; genus Druceiella; species Druceiella hillmani. The sequence continues at coordinate 11,676,625 of JAYKKI010000047.1, read as the reverse complement.
ACCCAGAGTAGTGATTTTCACATATTTCAAAAACGTGTTTGCATTCAGAAAAATAATAGATTTAATTAAGGTAATTTTTTTTCAGTAACTCAGTCTTGGCTTGGCTGATTGCCCCTTTTTGGTTAGTCCGTGACTTACGAGATAACCTGCATATGATATTTCTGAAAAATAACGCAAAAAAAAAATTCTTTTTGGCATTAATTATTTTTGCCCAATGCTTTTACGCATTAAATGTCAAAATAAGATAAAGAGTTTTATTTTACACCATTAAGCAAGGAAGATGTAAATGGTTTAGATCCTTATATTATAACAGAATATGATTTTTGTAGCGGTTCTCCTATGGGTGTCACAAGAAAATAGGGAAAGATCAAAGATGATCGAGAAATATGTTTGTAAATGAAAAAGAACACGTTCTGCAATTTCATTATGTTATTTATATATAATATAAATAACATAATGACATTATATATTGTAGGTAGAATAATATTATGGAATTGTAGGTAGAATAACATTACTTTAGTTTCTTTACAAGTTCGAATTTGCGAGCTTTTGAAGAGACAGGCAAGTGTTAGAGATAAATTGGTTTGAAACTGGTCATTTACATAATCGAGTTTTCCATCCGGTTTGACTACATCATTTTGTACAATGTAATAAAATGAACTGGATAACCTGTACAATGGCAATATTAATTTAGATATTGATTTATGTTACATTATTTCTGCTTAGAGAGCCACCAAAAACTTGAATTGACAATACTTTGGCCGAACGTAAATTAATTTTAAAAATAACATGGGATGTTAATGATACGAAATAGTCTCTCTCAATAACATGGGATATTAAGAATACGGAATAGTTTTCTAATATAAAAACTTTAATTTAATTGTCAACTTGTAAGGGATAGTATTGAAATAATCTGTTTAGATTAGAGACACATAATATGGTAGAAAACGGGATACATTTGGTATAATATTATAAATGTGTTTCACATAAATCAAATAGGTTGCTCCACGCCATGATTGTTTACGTTATCATTGTCTTTATGGTGTATTAATTTTTAATTTTAATGTATTAGGTTGGTTAATACGATTTTAGTCGCGAGTAAGTTGTGTAAAGTATCAGGATTTTTTATTGTAAAGTATCTGTAGGGCAATATTCGCTCGGTGAATATGAGTAAGCGCCAAAATTTTAGGTGCGTTACATCAAATAAAATGGATTTTAATTTGATGTAACGCACCTTAAATTACGACATCAAGTACTTATTTTTCTGCTTTATGTGTTCCACCTGTATCTTGTAATTTCGTTAGATTGGGTTAATGTAATGACTGCTTTTGAAATAAATTATCAATGTTTAGTGAGTCAATAACTTTTGTTGAAAATTTTACATTTTATTTTGGTGGTGAAAAAGAAATTTTTTATTTTTTATTGTTTGTTGGGTTCTAATGAACCCTTTTTCAGCAAAATCCATCAACTGTATATTAATTTTATTATTATTAGTTTATCGTATGTAAATTGGGATCACTGAAGATGGCGTATAGTATCTTTATGAAACGACGCCACTTATAATATTTCCTTGTTCCACTACAGAACATCAAAAAGAGATAAGTATGACAACAAATAAATTAAAATTCAGACTAAGTTAATTAATTATGTGTATATATATATATATATATATATATATATATATATATATAGAAATGGCGTTTCTGTATATTGAATTTATTCACAAAAAAAAATTTTGTGTACATAATAAAATTAAGAGGCAGATAAAAGTAGAAAAATGCAATTTTTGTTCTTTTGTCTGTTTGTTTGTCTGTTATGACGTATATACTCGTCTGTTTACCTGCTTGTCTGTTTAAACACGCAGCACGTGAATATTACTTAACAAATCGAGAAAGATGTTTTCGAAAAATATATGGGTCAACTTCAAGTAACATTATTTTTTTAAACGACTTAAGAAAAAGGAGGAGGTTCTCAATTCGACTGTATTTTTTCTTGCATGTCCCCAGAAATTTTCAAACAGTTAACATGATTCATTTTTATTTGGAAAGGTATATTTACAGGATTGCCTTATGAAAATTTGATTAGAATTTGATCACGGATAGGTTAATTCTTCAAAGAAAAGAAATATAAATTGCCCAAAATTTAACGGAATACGTGTCATAACCAAGGTTTGGGTAGTATAGCTTCAACCAATTTGGATGCTTTTTTTTACTTTGAAGGATATATTCAAGGTATAGTTTCATAATAAAACTGGGTTAGAATGTGACTATGACAATTGAAGATATATCATGGAATTCCTCAACAATGAACAGCACATGTACCGTGAAGATACAGGTCTAATTATAATCTAAAAAGACATAGGTGAAAGCGATATAGACTTACTCTTCAGCAAATTCAGAGTGTAATGATGGAGCTGGAAGATAGAGACAGGATCTTTTCAACGCTGAGGAATAAATTAATTGAGTTGGGACTTGTTCCACTTGTCTTGATGGAGCAAGAAAAGAATAAGGTAAATTGGTAGGCTAGTATATGTGAGTAAACATAATTTAATTTCAACCTTTGATCTATAAATACTGTTGATGTAGGTATACAGTCTGCCTAGACCGTATCGATTGGAAATTTACTATTTTTATGTTAGTATTTTAGGTATCAAGCGGAGAGCCTGTCATTGAACTCCGGGTTCTAGCTCCTCAGTTTTGATGCTACATGGGTACTACCCGCTTAAATTATGAGATTTTGGAATCTGTTCTTTTTAAAACAATATTGCGGGTTGCAAGCAGAGACTCTGTCATCAAAATTTAGTTTCTAATATTAATAAGGTCACTCGCATATATATATATATATATATATATATATATATATATATCCGTATATATATATATATATTGTAATTATGTACATCAATAGATGGCGCTACGTATATTTTAAATTGTGCAATGAAGTTTTCCACCCGGATATAACTTAGTGAAATGGGCGTAGATAGTTTGAAGTGTAGAATGGTGCGGGAGGAGTAGGCGCTTCAAAAAGCGAATCGAATGCGGGCAGATGCATCAGGGCAGACGTCGCTTTTGATTTCTTTCGCATATAGTTTTTGTTTCGATGTTGTACGTTTAAGTAAGGAGCTCACTTTCTTTTGTCAAGTTTGTTTCAAATTCGGATTTGTTGATAATATTTATAATTTAATCACTTTATATCAGGCTGTACAAATTTGAAAGTTATGTTTGTCTATGTGCCGAAAAAGTAAATGAACAAATATTTAGAGTAACTAACTAAAAGAATTAACTAATTACTAAGTGATTAAATAAAAGAACACGAAAATATTGTTTTTAGAATGTTTGTCCGTTTCACGCAAAAACAGCTAAAAGGATTTCAATGAAGTTTTTAGTGGTGGATTCTTCGGGTTAGTATAAAGTTCATAGTATAAGTTTATAAAGTTCTGTTTCATATTCCAGCAACTAAGGAGACTACATGGAAATTTAATATTTCAAATAAATATATACAACTTAAAAAAATCACTTTTTAAATTGGTTAATAGTTGATGGTATAATATGTAATTATCTTAAGTATTTATTATTTAATTTTTTTATTTAAATCTAATAAAAGCGACCAAATCTACGAAGATTAAATTTTGAATTTGTAAATAAATAATTATTGAAATAATTAAACGGTGTTGCATTTACATTATACTTTTAATGATAATTACATTATACTTTTAATTGTAAACTTTTAATACAAGAATTAATATCTGTCAGCCATTTTTTTAAATGAAGGTATTTTACATTTTGCCGTAAACTTTAAATCCTTTATTAAAAAACACGAGCTCTTTCAATTGTCTTCCTATATATCCCTCTTTTACATAAAAATTATCAATGAATTAAACTGGCGATATATTCATTCGGTCTATCACTTATATTTAATTAGTTCATGTAAAAATAACAAGCTCGTAGCACCGCCAAAATCATCATAATTATATTTCTTTCATAAATTATTTTCATGTAATATACCATTATATTGTGTAAACAAAAAGATGAGCAGATTAAAGATCATGAGGATCAGTCATTTTTTAGCTATTATGTTGATCACATTATATCTGACCAAAAAATTAAGTAAGCAACAATATCTATTCTTTTATACAAAACATGTGTTAAAGATTCGTTTAGGCTTTCCTTGATCGAGGATGAATACTTCCAACATTCATTGGTCAGAGGATTGGTCAAATTCAGTGGTTTACCTTCATGCACTTTTGATTCATTAACAAATTCTGCTCCATTCAACTCACGTAGGGCACCATTTTTAGCGCATGAGTCAGATAAATTCTAAAGTAATAAATTTTTATGACATGACTTCATGAAAAAATAAACTTGGCAATTTAAGTGGATTTAAATCCAAAACAAAATAATTAACATGTAAGTGTTAAAAATACTTTATCAATTCTCTTGTCAAATTTTCAAGGCAATTTCAATGTGCCCATTAAATAAAATAATTAACATCAAGTGTGTTTTCTGAAAACTTATCATCAAGATTAAAATATTTAAATATATACTTATTTATTTACATTTATTTTCACAACATGTTACTTCTTAACTCTGTGCTGTAAGTAAACAATATTATATTGAATAATCCAATGTGTATTGTAAAACTAAGCATGTACATACTTCTTTTCAGGGCTTTTCAGTCAAACATGGGACACTAATAATTTCAGCCCGTCTGTTAGAGCTGCGTGTATAAAATATTGCGGGTATATATATAAAATACTGATGACTTTTTTCGTGCAAGCCATAAACTGGGGACTATTACTTGATAGATCTTAAAATGATATGAAAATGAGATATCATTAACTCTTGTTATTTCTAAGATACGTTCGAAAAAAAATAAGCTTCAGAGTAGAATACGGAAAATTAAAAAAAAAACGTGCGTATCGATTCCGACGCGCCACTGGAGTTCACTCCTTAATTACAATTGTTTTGTAATGTGTAAAATAGGTAACAATATACGTAAATATAAATATCAATATCACCTATCAATATATCTCTTACCGTTAAGGCACCGTTCAAAAACAATGGATTCGCTCGACTGTTCTTTAGTTGCTATTTTGAAATTTTTTAATGTAACTCTCTTTGTGAAATTATGCACTAGTGGCTTGCGTTTGCGTAATGAAAAACGGAAAATTCCTCTTGATCTGAATATAAGTTCGAAAGTTTTAATTTATAAATAAGTTTGGAGTTATTTTTCAGTAACAAAGTAACGATTACAGCTACCAGAAAATTATATGTTCATATCAGTTTTCCACATTTGACAGTTTCTTACTATTCATTGTTGATCTATTCATAACTTCATTAAAATATTATTGAGGAATTTCTAAATACAATCTCGTTTTATGATGTAAATATTTTTTGGCAACATTTCTTTACAGGGAAAATTCGTCCCATTAAACTGAATAATGAGAGAAATTACAATGAAATAATTTTGAAATTCTTTATAAAATGTATTTTAATTTTTAATATTCAGAATAATAGCCGAATAATATATCACTGCTTGTTCGCCACTAATAACTCCACTACACCGTATTTATTAATTATGAGTCATTATTATCCCTATATTCATTTTGTAATGAAGGTAAATCAGTTAAATTTATGCAAAATTCAAACATGTAGATTTGTGGCATTAGCGTTAGTATCATGACTGGAGCTGTTGCGATACTTGCCACTAGAGTATATATAAATGTTAAGGGATAATTTCACTTTGCAACTAAGAATTTGTAAGTAATATTATGTCTATTTAAGTAACAAACAAGTTAATAATAATTTCAAGCAGGCAAAGAATTTTATTAACACCTATTGAAATGTTTGTCAACAAAAATCATAATAGTGAATCAAAATTGTTTTCTTTCGATGAATTGTCCTCAATAGGACTTCAAAATTGCGTATGCTTATAATGTTTCTAATTTCAAAAGTAATGAATGTAATCTAGACATGCGGTAATCATGAAATAATATTAGAAATTATTAAAAGTTATTTTATCAGGTCGTGTAATTTCATTAAATCTCTCTCGCAGTCTTTTATCACGTTTCGCCCAACATCATCATTCATAAATTTTATATTTTATATAACATAGAATTCATAAATTTTCTTCGTTTATTTTTTCTCGTGTGACCTAGCATAAAGGACGTAATAGACGATTTAGTTTAAGTAACCTGTTTAGTAATATATTCGATTATATGCTTTTGCTTTAAAACTCGACATCACTTGCACAATTATTTCTAAAGCTTGACCACTACCTTCTATCGTCGTGATCAAATAACTTTACACTTGGGCAATGTAGGTTATTGAAATTCATTACATGTGTTTACACTATATATGATTTTTAATCTGTAGCTTAGTAGTCGCAAGTGACAATTACAAATGTGTAAATCGGCAAAGCCTTTAACGATGTTTAAAATAACATAATCAAAAGAATTGGAGATTATTGCAATTGCTATTATTTCTATAATAAAAACTAGAGGAAAAGTGACCAAACATTTTAAAGGATAAGACATATGAGACTTTTTTAATATTAACTTAGAAAATAATAAAACGTCCCTTCCTACAGGGATTTTGGAATGTTATAGAAGCTTTTCAACCATCTTCAGTGAGCCATATAAAGAGGGCGACGTTTTTACATACAGTTAGCAAATTAATTTTCATGAGCAAGGGACGAACAAAATAAAGAAATTTCACGAAGAGTGTGTGAAGGGTTGTTACTTGATGAATCCGGTACAGCGCGAAAAGCAAGCAAAGCGATCTGCATTGCAAGCATACCGTGAAGGGTATACTACGACAGAGTCAAATATTCAAAAAAAGAAATTTTGGTTTTCGTAACAATCCTCATTCAGGTCGACCTTAAGCTTATCTGACGAAATTTAATATAGAACATTAAACTTAGGAAAATTAAAAAAACCGTATTGATATGGATTCAAGTTATTTTCATTCATGGTCTTTAGTGCAATAAAAAAACCTCTTCATACTTTGAAGAAAAAGTAAAATTATTATCTTTGAATAACATTTAAGCTAACACGTCTGCCACTTCAGAAGAAAGCCGACGTACGCATGAAACTATTGAGTTCACATCATACCAATGCTTAGTTACAGTATCTTCTTACAGAAAATGAAAAGTGGCAGTAAAAGTGCCACTGGCTAAGAGCCGGAGAAAAGGTAGGTGTACATACACCAAAATCTGATAATAGCCGAAGGTTTCTTTAATGGCGCAGGTTATTTATTGCCAACTACTTCCAGCTAATGGCACAATTACTGTCAATACTTGCTGCTAATAATGAAGAAAAGTCATCGCTAAATTCCCTACAAAAAAAAAAGTATATTTTTTAAATGATAAAGCTCGACCACATAGCCAATACTGCATAAAAATACATTTATTCGGATGGACTCTGCTTCCTCACCCGTTCGTACTTTTCAAACTTCTCGCTCTAGTATAATCTATTTCACTTGTTGTCTATAATTATTTATACGATACGCTTGAAGACTCAGACCTTCTTAAGGTTGAACTAATCCAATTTTTTAGCCAGACACACAAGGAATTCTTCAGGAAACCAATGTTATCTCCGCAAATATGCTGGCGATAGTGACAGATGATGATGGTGCTTATAGAATTGATGATTTATTTCATTATAAAACACAGGAGATAACATTTTCTTGCGGACTGAGATTTTGGGTTTAATAATGGCCAACTCAATATTTTATGTACTACAAATATATGTTTGATTGACAAGGCAGTGGAATATGCACCAAAATTATATTTCATTCTTAGTATTTTTGAAAGAGCGAAGCCTTTGTGAGCAGTATACATATATCTGAGCGTACGCTCCATAAATTTTATTCGAATGAAGACCTAGGAACTTCAAACATTGAGCGAAAAAAGCTAAGTAATCGAAAGATTGAAATGAAGATGATCTTTTAAAATCGCACTTCACTTTGCTTCAAAATGATTGTATTAAATATTGTGGTACGTCGGCGGCCTTAAGTTCATTTTATTTCGGATAAATCGATTTTTAGTATGCCGAAATTAATGGATGAAGCTATGATATACACGATATCATAAAAATGTACTCTCTTCTTAGAGATACCTTTTAGATTTTTGACAGAAAATATACAATATAGAATACATGAACCAAAATTACGTCGAAATCACGTACAAAGAAGACCTATACAAATGTGTTCCATACTAATTATTACAAAAGGAATCCCAGTGCCAATTATCACCCACTGACGGGAAAGTGGTCCGAGGTATGATCCATTTTTACGAGACAATTTTTTATAAACCAATTAGTCTATTAAAAGCTCCAGCTTGTTTCAATGATGTTAATACTAAGGTATTGAAAAACAAATTCAAAGCTGCACTGAACTTATAAAGAAAAAAAAATTGGATGTAATAAAGCAGAGCAAGATGCAAAATTGTACTTATAAAGCTATTAGTTATTAAATTATGTTAGTATAATATAACATTATGAATAAGAGAGTCAGTTGGTTTGTTCCGCATTCAGACCTCAAATATTCAACCAATCTTGTTAAAATTTTATACATAGTAACCTGTGACTTGGAATTGAATACGGTATAAATATTTATCCCGAAATATAATTGAGTTTTCGGTGATTATAAAAATAATTACGTTAGGGATAAGAGTCGTATCACCGTAATGTGCAAACCTACGGTTATCTACTGTAGCGCATTAGCTTTGTTTGCTTTCACACCATTTCTCATATTCTATCCGTCTTAAACTTTTTATTAATTTCCGAATCTGACATCCCATTTTTTCACTAGACTTTTCTAAAAATGTCACTACCATTTTTTTCCTATTCCATACGAGCGCAACCGCTGGTCAATGTTAGCCTTACTTATTTACTTGTTACCAAAACAAGGTTATCAGCATTTAATATTAGACATTCATCTTGTCTTTTTTAAGGAATCAAAAAAGGTAACATCTGAAAAACTGCCATAGCATACCTGACAATTTAATAAAAAAAAAAAATGTAAAGTAGTAATTAAAAGAACCATAATATATGACGTATGACATTCTGTGAGTCAGTTGACTGGCGTTATATGATCAGATATTTTGCTCGCTTTGACTCACGGCTTTGCTCGCGTGGAAAAGATACGTAAAAAGGAAACTTATAGAAGAATATGGATTAGAGGAAATATAGAGATCATATTTTTCCTTACATTTTCCTTAGTTGATTCGATTGATTATTCTGAATAATAAACAACGGGTCAAACACGAATAAAACTTGGACTACGAGAGAGTCCTTATTACATTAAAACGCATATAAATATTCAAAAGTACATAGAATTTTTGTTAGATTATTCATAAATATAAATTTTTAACAATATCAATATATTTCGTACCTGAAAAGTTATAAGATCTAGGATAATCCCTGTAATATTCTGGTTAGATTTTAGCAACCCTGTTTTTTCATGATTTTTGACTCAGTACTTTGGTAAATAAAGGGGGAAAGGTGTTTTTATTTTCATATACTTTTTGTGACGTTTTGTAACGTTTTTTAAATATGTAATTTAAAATTATGAAAAAATATGCAATTTTAAATTATGAAAAAAATTTTCATAATAAATATTTTAGCTTTAAATTTACAAAGGATACCACATTTTACGTATTTATTCTTATATTTATAGGGTCACTTATTCTGTAAAATATCCTATGAAAATTAAAAATCCACTTAGCACTAGTAGAACTCGCACGTTTTGATAAATTATACTTCTACTGGATTCTCTTATTTTTCATAAATGTAAGACAAGTAACTAGATTGTTGTCATTAGTTTGTTATTGCCAGATGACTGAAGTAATTTCAAAGTACATGCTGAATACCATTATCTCACTAATTTTAGAATTTTATACATACGTATTAAAAAGTTAAGGCATTATTCAGACCTTTCAAGACGTTTTAAAGATTCGAATGGTACGAAGGAGTTGCCGCAACAAAAACATTTTCAAGAAAAAATCGATTGTATTTTAAAACACCCCTTGAATGACATTTTATTCGATGGAGTCCATAAGAAAAAAAATCATGGTTAAGTTTAATGTAAATTGGGAGCATTTAAAAAACATAAATATTTTTTTATTTTTATGGTCATACATTTGGTGTTTTTAGCTAAAAGAGCTACGAAGCCTTGTTCTTTTTAATAAAATTGTATTTCGTCTCCTTCCGTTCTCAAAATATTCGATATTAATGAAAGGGTTAAATGTCATGTACATCATATATATCAGTCATCGCGTCATCAAAACGAAACGAATCGACGCGGTGATTTACAAACAAATGTCTGATTGGAATCTGAATGTTAGACAATAATTGGAATCTGAATATTAGACTAAAACTCGATGTTTGTCTTAAGTTTATTTTTAACTGAAGTTCTATAAAACCTGTGATTATGACAAAGAACACAATGAAATTGAAATACTTTTTATGAAAAATAAATTATATTTCCCTAAAAAAGGCACCAATTAAATAATTTTATAGATTAATTCCATTTTATGTTTTTGAGGGGAATACGAAAAAATTCTTATCTTGGCATTTAACCATAGCATGCCTTTGGCAATTAACTAATATACCATCTCCTCCCATTTTCGTTTATTAACATACATTGAGACTGGGTGAACAAAAAGGCAGAAATGGTAGGTATTAGGAAAGATAAAAATTTTATCAGACTATTTCCTTGTATCGGGATGTAGTTGATTTCAAAGTTTTGCAGTTTGGACAGCCGACAATTTTTTTATAGAAGATACTCGTGTATTTGGGAATGTAAAGAGTAAGCAAGTTTAGGATTCTGGGAACTGTTTATAATGTAAAGACATGGGAAAACTCCTGCTATGCAGGCGGAACGCGGTAAAAATTTTCGCCGGGACGCCACAAAAACAATTGTCGTCGCTCGTCCGTTGATTTATTGTCCGCCCTCGCATCTGTTTCCATCACGTTTCTTCGATAAATGTAGGAAATATGATTTATTTCTCGCCGATCAAGTTCCGGGTTGGTTGAACTGATCTATTTATCTGAGAAAACTTGTGAGGTGCAGTTTTACAGAGACAATTTTGATTCGATAACGAGGGGGGGATCGTAGCCCCCACAAAATGTTGGATACGCGTTGAACTCACACTAGAGAGTTTTGCATATATCTTGGTGCATATAAAAGTTATAACATTACAGGTACAAAGTATTTCTCTTAAACAATTTATATATATATATTGTTAAAGTGACGAGTACATTGCAAAACGCTTGGTAGACCCTTAACTTGCAATGGAGATGTCATATAAAAAATACTATTAGACATTTTTGATTGTGTTTTAAAAGTTCTTTTCAATAACATTTATAGCAATTAGAGAGTAAAAAACCTTTCATCACCAATTTTGATCGATGTATGGGAAAAACCAAAAGATTTTAAAAATTCTTTGGACTACCGCGACCACAACTCTAAGTCAGGTGAAGTTAGTGGGGAGCGGAAAAGACATTCGTCTGTTTCACTCTCGATCATTATATACACGTGAATAAACAAAAAACTGAGACAAGAATTACTTGAATTTCGAATTATTTCTATTTTGTATGAAGAAGTTATAAAAAGTATCACTTTTGCTGTCCACTGTAAAATCCAATTTGGCTTCGCATTAGAGCTTCATGATTATAATCGATCACAAACTGAAAGAGCTATGACGCTGGGACATAAAAACGGACAGATGGAAGTGATGAAGTTATGATGCTTCCTTTTCCACTCCTTGCTCACGGAGCCTTAAGAAACGAAATGGAAAATTTACGTGTGTATGTGCGTGCGTGAATCTAATGAGATTATTCTGTTACAAACACATCTTTGTTTTGACTTCTTACAGAACATTTTCAAACGATCTCTGTATCAGTATGCCACGTTCCTGATATTAAAAAAGAAAGAATGATTAATTACCTACAATAAAAACAAAGAGTATTTTACATATTTATTTATTTATTAATATATAAATAATGAGAGTATTTTATGAAACTGCTTACGCAACACGGAAAAGTTTTGCATAAAATTACTTTAAGACAGGTTCTAGAATGACTCAAAATCTATGCCATGAATATTACATATGTTACATATTGACATAACTTGGTGTAAAAGAAATAGCTCCATCACCTAAATATAATTTGTTTATTTCTAGAATTACTTCTTTGGCACACATTGATTTTTTTCCCACTCTGCTATGCTTTTGGCTATTGTTTCAATATATGTGTACCATAATTTATCAAAACGAAATTCGGATGCTTAGAAAAAAATAAGTAATAATATCAGAATAAAAAATGAATACAAGTCACGTAATAAATAATTTCGGATCATATTTTATGCACTAATTACTAAAGAAATCATCGTCTTCGTCGTAATCATTTTCTTCTTTGCTCGTCTTCTTTTTGATGCCATTTGTGTTTATAAAAAAGTATCAATTTTATAAGAAATGTTTTTACATTTTAAATTTTTTTATAGAATTACTGCGTTTTCATAAATCCACCATTTTATTTGATTAGTTGCTTTCTGCTTTAAGTCCAATTGGTTTGCTATTTTTCTATTCGTTTACCTTGTTTTCATAATCCGTATTTAAAATGCAATTTTGCCTGTTTTTAATGTATACATATCTGAAATCATATCTGTGTGTAATACATATTTGAAATCTAGATAAATCACTTCAACATTTTAATTTTTTTCCACATTTTTGTAATTGACCCATGATTATGATATGTTCTTATGTTTTAAGCTGTCAGAGCAGATTACTTTATAAAATGTAGTCAGTTAATATTATTGAAAACGGACCCTGTATCAGATGTGTCATAGCTCATATTAGTGTATATTGCATCCGGCGGAAAGTACAGAACCCCTAATACAGTTATAGGTGCAGACACTACATTCTACTCACTGGTATGTATTACACAATTGTAACAATGAAATTCATAGTTCATAGCAAATAGAGAAGGTTTTTTACATTATTTGCTGAAAACTTGATTATTGGATTTAATTGTTGAAAAGTCTAGAAATAATTTAAAGAAGAATTTGGGGGAATTTTAAGAGACTTTAAATATTTTACATTTATATATAATCCATTATAACATTATTACTAAACATTACCAAACGTATAACTAAAATATTTATATTTGAAATATTGGCGTGAAGTAGAAAAATAATTTATGTCAATCTTGTCAAAATTGTTCTATGATTACCTAATTACGAAGTCAAGTGAAATTTATTTTTATGTCCCTAAATATATAAAAAGCTAGCAAGAGATTTTCTCTAATGAAATAATATTAATGTTGACTAAAAATATTTTATTTTTATGTATATGTAGGGAACGTAGCAACATTTCTTTTTCACACTCTCAAAAAGAAGTTACGCAGAAAAATCATCTGTTTGTTTCCGGTGGGGCCCCGACTGCACCGGAAGTGAGTAGCGACCCACGGTCGGAAATACGGGTAGTTCTTATCTTTTATATGACATAGTGAATATATATTAATTTAAAAAATGAAGAAATAAACACATTGATACAAATAGTAAATAATATATATATTTAGATAGAAGATATAGAAGCCAAAGCAGATTTTACGGTGGGCAGCAAAAGTGATTCTTTTTACCACTTTTCTATACGAAATACAAATAATTCGAAATCCATATAAGGCTTGTGCTAATTTTTTTCTTATTCACGCACGTACAAATATATTGATTGAGAACAAAATTGATGATAACTTTTTCCGCTATCTTTACATTCCCTCTGAGCTACCATCCTGTTATCTACACCAATTCTTATTGATGGCATTTCCGGAGTGCTGGAGAGATGGTTATAACTTTGACTAATGCTTAAATTCGATTGCTTGAGAATATTTTATCGAATTATTGTTTTAAATAATTTTCAAAAGTATAGGATGGACTTAGCGTATTAATTTAGGCAAATATTACCTGTTTTACGTGTGTCCTTATTTTTATATTTATCTCCACAATTTCTGTTCTAAATCACTTGATTTCTATATTTGTATAAACAGTGATTACAAATTTCGGACACTATGAATAATATAGGATAAATAGATCGGAAAATAGAAAGAATGACGCTTGTAAAAATCTAGAGCACGAAATTTATAAATAAAAAATTTGTTAAAATAAATAAAGAAAAACAAATTATCAAACAAATTGTGTAAAAAATAACTACCCTAAAATGTTCGCAGATGATATGTGAATATTAAAATAATGTTGCAAACAAATGTAACATAATATTGCAAATAAATCTTTTTGAACTCGATTAAAAATAACTTTAACTACATTTCAGTATTACATTACGTAAAATAAATATGTGAGCAATAAAAAGCGGGAATTGCAAAATCAATAAAATATAGGCAAACTAGAAAAAATTTAACAATCGAAGAATGGCAAAACACTGGCTGGCTGGTACCTCTATGGGAGATACACTTATCAGAAATTGTTTAATTTTATCCGCTCTAATTAATCGTAAGCAATCAGTGTAAGAATACTAACGTACATGTATCGCTATGTCACCCTTACAATAAGTTCTAGTATTGAAACTCTTACTCAGGTATAAGAAAATACTAAATAATTAAATGACATTTGCAAAAGGAAAATCACAAATTAAAAAAAAAACCTTAATATACAAAAAAGCTTAGATGTTTATTTTAACAATGAAGTTCATAAATCCCAAATTCCAATTAACACATGTACGTGTGTCTCATATCTCGTTAATTAGAAATTCAAAGGAAACTATGTTAATTATTTAAATTGTTCGCTCACACAGGGTAAAAAGTAATAATGAAAAGGTGTAAAGTTATTAGTCTTTGCGTAAAGCTAAACACTTCACTGCGCGTCATTCCATGGATTTAGAGCATTTCGATATTGAAAACCTGTGCAGTAAATAAATTTTGACGACTTTGGCTTATAATTTAACAAAGATTGTTTTAAAAGGATTTCGCTTAGTTTTAAATTTTTGGAAATATTCGATAGATTATAGATTCTTACTTTTTGTGATTATTCACAATCTATTTTGTAATTTAGCAGTTCTAAGTAGAGACTCGTTAAATTCTATCTAAAACATAAATTATTTAAATTTGTTAAGTACAAGTATAACTAGCACAAACTTAGGCGCATATAAACATTTAAGTGTAGCTAATATTTTTATAGAACTATTTACATGTTTCAATATTATTTCTCACAATGAAAATATATAAATATATTATCTAATACAACTTTTACAGAATTAATGATGTACATTTTTAAATATAAAGTTATTTTTGTTTTTGATTCAAGTCATTTTTAGGGAGTTCCTATACCCTTTTCACGGAACTAAATACATGTAAGAAGTTGGCCCACTATTACTCGTAACCTAGTCGAAACTACTTAGTTATGACCATTTTCCTTTTAATTTCCTTATACTTAGATATTATTATTGTGAATACTTTTCCATTATTCAAAAATAATGGTTATGTAGTAATGTACTCTAAACTATAATAAAGAAGACCTATTTAACCATATCCTATTAAAATGATATAATTTTACATTTTGTCGGCGTTATAAATATGTATAGCCAGATTATAGCACTAATGGTCTGCAAGAAAAACTGCTGCCATACAGATGGACAGACGAACTAGGAATACGAAAATATTAGTATTCCTAGTTTGACTCCAGAACTTTAAAAATGTAGCAAGCCATCTTTCGTTATCGAACATCATGTTAGCTGAAAAGATTTAAAATTAAAACAATCGCCATAAATTCAAATACTTTCTTCATGCGAAATAACTCAAATTTAAATATAAATCTTATTCATAATTTTATATTTGAATTTAAAAAGTTTATGTTCTTGCATGTTTTACTTGATTTAATAAAAAAATGTAATGAAATTGGGTATTTTATTTGAAATGTGTTTGTTGCATATAACGATGTTCTCAATGTGTTCTCACCGTGCTTTCTAATTAGTTCGATATAGCCTTTCTGTATTGTATTCATTCTAATTCTTAGTAAAATGTCTAAAATATTCTAATTTTCTCTGAGTTTAAGTAGATTTTTCTTAGATTCTTAATAGTCAACGTTTTTGAACTCATTATTCACGTTTTTAATCTCGTTATACTTTCTAGGAGGTATTTAGCCAGCATCCATGATCGTTGTCTTTCCTTTAATTTATTTTCTCATTTTGATTTATATTATAATACGCAGTAACAACCTATGAAGAACACATTTATATGCAATTTATATATTTGAAAGGCAAAACCCTTGCGTAAATTATATTTTGACATAGATAATTCTTTAGAAAATTATAATAGATCATTCTTTAAATAATTCTGTAGATAATTCTTTAGAAAATTTATGAGAAACTTACGTATGGTTTCGTACGGACAGGACTAATAAATAGATGATATTGAATAGTACATAATAATCCTACAATAAATATTGCATCAAAAACGAATACTTCCAATGCTACACGCATTAGTAGAAGCCTATATCCAAAAGTGGGCTGAGACAGATCGTTGATAATTGATGAATATTTAGCCATGGACCTTATGAACATATTTAAAATTGACTAAAATATTTTTTTTAAATATTGAATAATGTTATCGCCTTATTTTACATCGTTGAAAACTACGTATATAAGTATTAGGACATCCGTCGAAGAATTGCAACCGGTAATATTTGAAACGACACCTGTACATCGGCCTGTGGTTCAGATGCTTTCTCGACACTGCGATTGCTTTCTCGATTTTGAAAACAAATAACGACTTCTTAGACATATGTCGTACTTAAGGAATTTGATCGTGTTTGTCATGATATAAAAGATACTCTTGGCATAATGATATTTGATTATTCTTTCTATTAGTTAGATTAATTTGAATTCAGTAAAAGGTAAACTCTTAATTTATCAACTTTCAAATTGAGGTGCACTGTTTACAACTACACTCTGTTAACAACGATTGAATTATGAAAGCGCTACATGATTTCTTAGTGTGTGAAAAGTTATTGACTTAAGACAAATAGGGCGAGTAAGTACATCACTACGCAAATAGATACATAAATATAAGAAAATATTTCAGTTTTACGATTTTGAGCTTACCTGATCAACTGTTAACCTGGCGGATTTTATTTCAACTGTATTGTGCAATTTTTACTTTAGTTATTTATTACAGAAAAACTTTCCCTTGTACGTTACTCGCGCACCCAAAGGGCACAGTTATTTATATTGCTATATCTCGATCGTTTGTGACATGTGCATAATGAAACAAAGTGTTACGAATTAATCTTGTTGAGCTTTGAAATATTTAGTCTTATGGTGTCACAATAGTCATTATTGTAGATATAAATAAATTCTCTCTAAAAGTTTACCTCAAATCTAGAACTTTTTTTCAAAGTTGTAAAGGAAACCAGCAACTTTGGACAAAAGAGATAAGATTTTTTCAAGATGTCTCATAGACATGCAATAAACTAAGACAATTGACTATCCTATTTACATATGAATATCTTATGAATTTATCTAACTTGCTAAAGAATATCTGTGAATATCGCGGTGCTTAAAACAAAAGCATAGCCTACGAAATAATATCTACCTCGAACATTATTTATTATTTACAAATGATGGTAAGATAATATCATCCCAACATTAATAGGATTTGTCTATAAATCACAATCAAATTTTCAACAAATAATTTTTAATTGGTTTATAATTTCAAAACATTTTTTTAATAAAATGTAAACAGTAATTGAAACAGCACGATTCATTTTTTTCTTATAATCAGAATGTTCATTCAATGTTAGTTTATGCACATGTGAAACTTAATGGCAATGAATAAACAATAAAAATTATCATGTTGCACAAGCAGTAGACTTTTAGTAATAGAAGGAGGTAATTCAAATACATCCCCGAAGAATCTAGCGAAATTTCGTCTAGAGTTTATAATAGCATTTGAGTTACACCATATCCTGTCATTATCAGTAGTTACGGCGGCTATAGGTGCCGAAAGGTAATATTTGGTGCTTTGTTTTTGCGCTCGTCATCCACAGACTTAAACTCGTTCCATTTTCCACTTCGAAATATTATAAAATAGGAACAATTTATTATATGCAGTTATCAAATAGTTTATTAATTGTTAATAATTGAACTTAATTCGCTTTATTAATCTGATTAAAAAGATTTGGAAATCTTTAGACATATTTTTTTTATTTTATTCTAATGTGTGTATATATATATATATATATATATATATATATATACACATGTGTGTGTGTGTGTGTGTGTGTGTGTGTATTTACGAAGAAGAAAACTAAAGAAAGTCCGACTGTTATTAATGGGAGTCTGATTTAGTTACCAGAAGTATTTTTTATGTTCTTTTTCTTCTTCGGCTTCTATTTGCCTTCTCGATTCAGACTTTCCCCCGATTAAGACTTCCCCCCATCTGCATGTTCAATATACCCCCTTATTTTATCGACGATATCCCACCAACGAAGTGGAGGACAACCTTCACCTCGAATCACGGCTTTTGAATGTTAAATAAAAAAATGCTGTCTCCATTTTTCAACTTGGTTTCTGAAGATATATCCGCTCAATGCCACTTTAGTGATGCAACGTTTTTACTGATGGTGGATACTTTTATTCCACCTTGTGCGTCATATGCGTATTATCTTCAGTAAAACAACGAAATTGCACATTGCGTGGGGGCTGTCCATAATTAAATATTGTAGCAAATAATTTATCACTTCTTTCCCTCAATTTCTATAATATTTTAGATAGTACTAATTATCGTTTTATATTATATAAGCTCGGTTATGTTAGAATCATCAATAAATTTTTTGAGGAAACTAGCAATTTATGATAGTGTACCAAATTTAAAAAATATGTTAATTTTTAACAATTTCTTTTTCCCATACGTTCTCAGTTGGACAAAAGAATCAGATTATAATTTTCCTATATTGAATTGACACCGAATGGAAAAGGAAAGTAAGATTAGAAGAGTTTTTAAATCCACGATAATTTGAAAAATAATTGAAATTTAAAATTACAAATATTATCTAGCATTTAATGTTTCAATCATATGATATCAAGATTATGTTTTATTTTATTTTGCTTTGTACATTTTGCAACTTCAGCACTTTCAATATCATCAAAAGAGTTTTTGTAAAATGGTATTTAACAATTTTATCTGCCAGTAAACCAAAAAATAAACCGAGAAATAATTTGTTAGTGTATAATTCGTGCGGTTCACTAGGCTAGCTTCAAAATTTTGCATGAAAATAAGACATATGCTCATTGTTTGCTCCTTAAGAATATTTTGACATCATCGGTTTATAATTTTCATCTGGTGAGCATGTTATTACATTGAGAAGAAAACAGTTGCCAAGGGTACTGTCTACAAAAGAATGTGTCATCATTATTCAAGATTTTCTTAAATGGGGATATTTGCCAAGTATGCATTATAGAAACTCAGAGGCCATGGAAGAATTTGAATTCAATTAAAAATACCATGTAGAAACTATTTCAGTGTACCAGCAATTCGTCTCTTTACTTATTTAATCAAATTTTAATTAAGGATTATTAATTTAAATTTCTTTTAATATTATCATTACCTCCTTGTCACTTCAGTGCTTTTCAGTTTTTGTGCCAATGTGGAGAATTATTTTTTTAACTCTGGAGACATTACTGTGATTTCCCAGGAAAAAAATTACTTCAAGTTTACTTTAAAATTATAACGATGATTTTAAATCTTATGATTTTTGAGGGATTCAGAATATTTTAACAGCATAATCTAATGCCTAATATATTTTAAAAGTTAATATTTAATTAAAATATTTATATTTGTCATAGTCATTGTTACGGCGACGTTGCTACTCTAACAATTCGAGATTTACTTGTATATTCATTTTGTATTGTTGTTATTACCTCATAAATATTTTCAATATAATCATTAATCAAAAACATGCAGAAAGAGAAAGAAATATATTAGAAGATGCACATCTTGAGATTATAATTTCATATTCATCCTAAGAGCGAGAATATTACAAATTCAACTAGTAAATATAAAGTATCCAATAAATTTAACAACTTACTACTGTTATGCTATTATAAACAATTATGCCAGTTAATTCTAAAACGTAATGATTATATCAATATATTTATTTATTTATCTACTTTAATGTATCTAGTTGATACATATGGCGGACTTATTGTTACGAGAGCTTACAGTCAACTACAACACCAGTCCCGCCCCGTTCGACTAACGGCCGGGAATCCAACCCGGGTCGCCGCGGTGCGTCGCATCGTCAAAGGCCGTATGCATTGTGATCAATCCAACACACCACGACTATATTAAGAATACATTAGAATCTAAATCGTTTAAGTAACACAATCGTATTGAACTAATCACGCTTTTTCTCCCTCAAGCCTCAAATTGTTTACGTGAAAAATTAAAATTATTAAACAAAAGTAGCCTAATGCATATGTAAGGGTAATATGAAATAACGAGAGCAAATCACTTTATAGAAGACGTCTAAAAATATTCGAATTATAAAAGTTACAATAAATATTTGATTTTATTTTCCTTTGATATTTTCTTTTGCCAAATATTGGATTTATTTAAAGGTTAATAGTAGTAAAAAGTATGTGTATGCCTCATTAGCTTTCTGCATTAGAGATAAGGAAATAATTGCACTGCTTATCACTATCGACATTGATCGGAAAATTCAATATTTTAAATATGTATAGTGAGTCTTTACAAAAAGTTTCACTATTTGCTGTTAGTATAAAGATTAAATTTTTTCCAACCTACCCACTTTAAAATAAACAGTGATCGACAATTTTCTCACCGTTCGGTAAATTATTTAATAAATATTAGAATGAATTATGTAAAGTTATCGGTTTCTTTTTTAGATGTTGTCGAAGTTAGGGCAGTGAATTAAAATATTTAAAATTGAGTACTGGGCAGTGATTAAATTACTTATTAAATAAAGTAGATATCCGACGGAAATCAAGCAACGTCTACATACGTAAGGTAACAATGAAAGATTTTAGAGTATCAAAAATAAAAATAACTGGGAAGTTTGTAATTTATTTGTTTTTTTTCAAAATAGTCTCCAAGATATTCCATGAACTGCTAGGAGAAGCAGTCGACTCACTCTTCCTTGGACGTCTCTTCTAAGGCCTTCCAAGGCTTTTCAAAGTTTCGAAGGCAGTGACCGTGTTTTCAGCGTTTTGATATCGTACTTCTGTATCTTTTGTTATTAGGAATGAATAGAACTCACGTGGTCTAAGGTCCATGCTCTATGGTGGATTGCCCATTATTTCTACATCTAATATAGTCAAATATTCAATGATTAGTCTGGCTGAGTGCCAAAAACTTCGGATGAAGGAAGTTTCTGTTGAGAGGGCGGTACTCTAGAACTTTTTCTAAAACAAGAGGCATACAACTGCTGATATAGACGTTAGCTATAATCCTTCTTTTAATTTCCACAGCAATCGTTGTACAAGAAGGCGTCCCAAGAATATCTTCTTTCCTTGACTTCGTCCCTTTTTCATCTTAATAGGAAAATCTTCGGATGGAAACACCCACTGTGCAGAATGAATCTTAGTTTTGTAGATCAACTACCTAAATTTCATTCTTTGTGACGATATCGAATAAATTATTTGAGGGAGTTCTATCAATTTTTTCTAAGACTTTACGATACGAATCAACATGGGGGCGTTTTCAAGTTTCGGTCAAACCATGAGATACAAAGTTTTTTGATGCACAAATGTTTATGTAAGATTTTCTCTATTTAACTCATGCCGATGCGTAAACTTGTCCACATCTGCTGGTTGGTTGTTTTCTTGTTAGTAATTATCATGAGCCCCACATCATTGATGTAATCTTCAATTATCGCTGTTGAGCGCCCCTTACACAGGTTATAACGAAGTTTGGCACCAGTACACTAAACTCAACCCTAAGCTACTAGTTGTAAATAGTAGTGTAGGATGGATCTTCATCATAAAATATCCATCGAAGTCTATTGTAAGTTTATTGTTAATTGAAGTCATAAAAATTATAGAACGAAAATTTTAAATTATTCTCGTGTTAAATTTTTCTTGACGTCATTTTGGAAAATAAATAATTGTAGTTTTTGAAATTTAAAATTGCTTTGAATTTGTAAAAAAATGACCAATTCAAGCGAAACATTTTAAGAAGGTATCAAACAATTCGTCTTTTGAAGTTCGGATATATTTTTTTAATACCATTATTGCAAATGGTTAGTTCTAAGGACTTTTAATACAATCTTCGTATTATTTATGTTGGCTCTTACGTAATCTGAAGTAAAAGGATTTGGCAATTGGATATGAACTCCTTCCAAGACGGTCATCGTTAATGAGAAAAGTATAAATCTAGTGGAAAATAATATTGGAAGATATATGTTAAAAAAACTGAAGAATTATCAGAAAGGTATAATTTTTGTAAGTGTTGAGTAATTGCGATTTTTGTCAGTATTGTAATAATACACAGTCATTTAGGAATAAATAAGGCCATTGAAAGACGAGTTCCGAAAACCTTTTCGGCTCTTAAAAAGAGCGACTTGTGAATTGTTACTGTGAACGTCAAAAAAGACGTCAATTCTATTGTCACTACATATAATAAAACTAGAGTCTTTTCAATGTTGCTTTATTAAAAAAGAATTAATGGAGTGACGTCATCTCTGCTAATTCCGCCCCAAGAAAGCAAACGAAGTAACGAATAGAAACGAAGTAACGAATAGAAAGCAATCAAGACCTTCACTCAGTAGTGGTTGCAAAAGTTTGGTGATATATTTCACCTGAAATCGTTGTATTATTTATGGAGAATCAAATTATTGTTGTTTGAGTTAAGTTTAGAAACCTACGCATTTAAACCGCCATACCTACGAATACAGTTGA
This sequence comes from Druceiella hillmani, assembly GCA_039881145.1. Classification (NCBI taxonomy): domain Eukaryota; kingdom Metazoa; phylum Arthropoda; class Insecta; order Lepidoptera; family Hepialidae; genus Druceiella; species Druceiella hillmani. The sequence goes on along the minus strand of JAYKKI010000047.1, from coordinate 11,653,702 downwards.
GCGTAAAGAAGTTAGCCAGAAATGGTCTGCGGGCAACCCGCGATATAAATGTCAATGTCGAAAGTTGGTGTTTTGTTTTAACATCGATATCGATGTTTAAACATCCATGTTAAAGCACTAACAAAAATCGATCGATTCTGTTATATATCTTTGTTATCGTTTCTTGGGGAAATGAGCATATTGTTGATATTAATCTCATATTCATTGTGCGTTTTAAATGGACTAAAATTGATTGTATTATTGTTTTGAAAGGCCGAACAATAATACGTGAACAAGATCGTATGCATGAGGCATTTAATACATTATCTTTGTTCCTTTTGAGAAAGTATTGCCCAACTAAACTTTGATTGATGTTATGATATACATTAAATAGACGTACAAATAGTAGCCCGCCGACCCTCACAATGTGCAATTTTTCTTACAAATAAATTTACAATATCGCTGACTAATAAAGGAGGTAGAGAGTTATGAGTAAAAAAAGAGCGGATGGAATAGCGTTGTCATAGCATATCACTTGGACTTTTGAAAAAGTAAACTTGTTTGTATGGTATTTGCTACTTCATATTTGATTCTACATGGGAAAATTGGCAAAAGACATAAGCAAACATAAATTAAGTATCATCTGCACGTAATTATAAATAAAATATTGAATTAAAACACTTTCTTCTAAGCCAGGAAGTTGTTTTGATATTTATGTCAATAAACATATTACGTTCAATAAGAACGCACTGACAAGAGACAATCACATGCTGCATATCGTGCATCCATACTAAATGACAGCTATATGTAGAAGTAAAGAAAGATTAATTTTGAGCACCGGCGACATGTATATTTGATACAATTTTATTGAATGAGGTATGTCAGAGGAAGCCAGGAATGAAGATTTTAGTTTTAACCAAAAAGATCCTTTACTAACCATAAGAAACGTATATCTTACCTTTTAGACTCTTTAAATGCAAGCACTTTTCATAATATCCAAAAATATTACCATATTCGTATGTATTATTACATACGAATATGTTTGACAAACCTCTCAGCCACTAAATAGAATTTAAGATAGCGTCAATTTTTAAATTTTACAGCCACAGGCAGGTATGGAAATTATATAATATCATTTATGTATATTTAAATGACGATGAGAAGGAACAGAAGGAAAATTATTTAGCTACAAAATGCAATGAAGTTCTTACTTAGCTTTTAATTTTAGTGAATGTTAGAAAGTCGAAGAAGCGTACCTTGGCACGGCGACCTAGTGAAAAAGGTATAGGTCAAACTATTTACCATACGACCCGCAAGTGTCAAATATCTTAGAATGAATTACGGCGACATATCACGAAACCATTTAGCAGAGAAGGAATAATACGCCAGAGGTATTAATTTACTTCTTAATATAGTTTTCAAGTGAAGTGAAAAAGATATATAAGTGTTCTGACTGCTGTAGCGGGAGCACGGTAAAATATTATGGTGGCATACAGTACAGAAGGCAATTAGACAGGTCGTTAAAGTTGAAACATATGTCATTCATGTCACTTCTTAATTTTAAATGAGGAGTAATATAACAATATTAGCTTCTTACCAAAAACGACATTGAAATGAAAAAAAAATTATGTTAAAATGTAATGTAAAAATTAAAGATCAAGTTTTGATTTGGTTTTTTTTTGGAGTGTATATAGGATTATTATACTAAATGCAAAAAAATATCATGTCAAATAAGATGATGACGCAGTTTCAATTCAGTAAATTAAGTGACATTATTTTTTTTTCAGTAACTCAGCAATAATTTTTCCTAATAATAATGAAATATATAAATGACGATGGCGGCATCGTATGTCGTTCAACGATAATTTCAGTGTTGTTTACACCATTGTAATTTATTCCATAATGATATATGAATTTCTAAAATTATCACATGCTTCAAATGATCCCTTTTGGAAAAAATTATAACATGTATTTTTTATAAAACCAATTTATATATTTATCTATTTATATACTTTCAATTGATACATATGAGCTGAGATTACATTTATCTATTTGTTTAAAACAATTCATATTTGTTTAAAAAAAGACAAATATTTGGTAAATAGTCATTCTGATTATAACCTGGAAATTAATTATTTATTTTTAATTTATATACTGGGTACAAATTTCTTTGTCACATTGTAGTATTCATAAGTTCAGTTTGTTATGTTACAAAAAAATTATGTATATAAATATTTAGTTTTTTTATCTTTACCATAATCGATGGTAGCTTACCATAATAAAATTTAGCATAGAATAATGTTTAGAGGAATTCAAAATATATGATTACATTTTATTTTAATAATTTTGAGGAAACCAAACACGCAATGCGGATCAACTCGGGAAGGGAAACCTTTGGTTTATGTAACGATTTTGTAGTTTTAGTATATTTTCCAGACTATCTCTAGCAAAGCACTAGTTTCATTGCATTCAAAGCATATGAAATGCATATATAAATCGTAACCCACGAGCTCGGAAAAAACATAAATACAGACGAGGAAATATTATTATAAAGAAGACAAGCAAATTAATTTTGTTGAAAAACTTAAATTACGTTGGAATACATTCACACATCATTCACGCACGGGTATAAATAAATTAACGATATAATTACACGTACATTGCTTATGACAATTCCCATAAAAAAATTCATTTTACTTAAATGTTTGAATAAGTAAAGACAAATGTGGGAAAAGTGAGTGTGAAAAAAACATAAAATATGAAAATAAACTATAGATATAAAATTGTGGGAATAGAAAGTAGAATTCTGAATTTTTAGGCTTTCAAAACTTCGATTCAATAAAGTATAACAGCACATATATGCAGAGTATGAATTATTTTTAAATTCACTGTAAATGTAGATCAATGGGCCACCTTCAAAAAATTGTCTCCGTCTTAAATTGCTAGACATAGGCCTCTCCAAATGCGCGTATCATTGGAGGTAATGCTCACAATCGCCATGCCGGCAGGTGATCACGATGTGTACCTTTTCGCACCAGCGGCGCTGCTGCCCATCACTGATCTGTGGAATTTTAGCTACTTGGTTATAAAGATCACGTTTCAGGAGCGGCCGGGAATCGAACCCAAGATCTCGTGGTGCACCGTGCTCTTAAACGTCCGTAAACGTGTGACCAACCAAATAAATCAAGGCCTCGATAAAGAGTACTTTAAGTCAAGTTAAATCCATCATATTATGACTGATTTCATTTCAATATGTGTATAACCTTTTCTATTTATATTTTAAACAATATATTTCAGTAGTCATAGTTGGAATTTTAAAACCTTTCTAAGAGAACTAAATAAGTTTGTAAATGTGTAAACTTTAGGGTTCTTTTGAATAAATTTTGGTTTTTAACAATCTTGTACAATAAATTGTCTTAACAATCCCTAAGGGATGCGGAAAAGAGGAGTTTATTCCGAACTTAAAGCATCTTGCACAGATATTATTTAGCTCTGCTCCCTAAATAAACAATTAACAACGTGAATTATTTGAATGCTTAAAGGCAACAGTGGTTTGAATTGCGTGAAATTTGTTAACAGATGGGTCCCGCATGAAACGAGTCATTCAGAACATCTTTTTTCTGTCGTTTGGTCTCTTTTTCTAAAGTTTTGTGGCAACCAATATTAAAGAATAGAGGAAGATTCTGAGTGTACGTAAAAATGTAAAATACTCAAAAGAACGGAAGTGAAAATAAGCCATAAATAAAATAAATATAAAAATTCCTGAGAACAAACTATGACATCCCTCTCCATCAATTGGACCAAATTTTCGGTATAAATTTTAAATTTGAGCAAATAATTTATCACCTTTTACTGTTCAGATATTTTTAAAATCTAGACTACATACAAGAAATTACTAAATTACATTGACTTCTGAGATTGAGTTTTAAGTTCTTAAGTAAATTTTTTTTATGTATTATAATGATATAAAACCCAGACCAAGAGACTTGTTCTAATACCCCCTTGATTACGGTCAGTCCCATTAAAACCAAATAATATTTCCTATGGTATAAGGTTGAAATCATTTTAATATAACATAGAAACAAGGAATTTTTATTTTATTAGATTCATTAGTAATTTCTCATTCGATTAGTTACTTTTTCATTAGTTTATTTTGCAAAATGAAAATTGCCTGTATAAAACTGCGTCTTATCTTAGCAGCACTAAGATAAATATTTGACATAGCAAATGGCACATCCAAATACTATGCCTTGTCGGATAAATGAAGTGGAGACATGAGTTTTTTTATAGGGCTCATTGGGTATTATAGCCAATGAATGCTTACCAACCTTGTTAGAAAAGAGTAGTAAAATATAAAATTTGGAAAAACATCAAACCTATGATTGTTATTTTAGTTATTCTCTTCGTTGTCATTTGTGAGCCTCTTGATTACAAAAAAAAACAATTTTTTGGAATGTTTTAATTTTTTAATTAAATCGGCGCTTACTCAAGAGCCGATAACTATTGATATTCTGACAGGTGGCGGAAATCGTCTATAAAATGCTTCGAGGACGGTTTAATAAAAAAATATTTTAAGCAGCAAATGATGATAGATTATAATGTATCATTAAAAATTACGATAATGTCCATATCAACAGTTTTCTCTGTCTACGGAAACAATTAATATCCACGAAGCTTATAGATAATATTAGGTCTCATTGTTTTTTCTTCCATAAATTTGTATCCTTTTTGTACGCTTCTAAATTACGAAAACTAGCAATGAATATTATTAAGAGAAATCGGTTGCTAAATTCTTAATATCTCTTGCTTAATATCTCGTATAAAAATTGTCTCTTTTCCGTTTATCACTCATCACAGATTTTATTTTTTTATTTATTTAGTTGGTCTACAATAATAATATTAATAAATAATTATATTAAGACTAGTAGAATACATAGCTATTACAGCGGTAAATCCATCTTGTCTATATACCTAATAAAACAAAAACAATATAAATTACACATAATAGATTAAATTATAACGTATCTTTTGAAAGCCATGAAAAGGCATCTACAACTGAGAAGTTAAAATATTTTTAGTTATATTATGTACCCTTTCTTTGCGGGGTATCAATTTGAATTACTGTGTTTTTTTTCTGTAATTTTTGTTCATTGTTTCCACTATACTTTAAAAAAATTGTTTTTATGCTACTTGTGTATGGCCAACGCTTTAGATAAATATGTATAAGGCAAGAGGAATTAAATTTTTAAGAAATAAACAAATAACATAGTTTCAAAACTTCGAGTTATTTTTATAATTTTGAAATATTAAATAACTAAATGAGAACTAATATCGGAATGGAAGTTAATGATACCTAAAAATAAATAAAATGTTCAAAACTTCAACGTTTGAGCTAAAAGCTAACGAGATAGCGACTGATTTAGTGTAATAAAAAGCACAGATTTAATTTCATTTACTTAAGGAATAAGGAGTCAAGGTTCATAGCGGCACAAGCGTCTGTAAATTCTGACCCGCCCATATTAGTCCTCCGTTAATTATATGTGTCGTACTCGATACACGACCGAAACGATTGCCCCGATCTAGTCCGCCGAGTTTCAATGTAACAGTGTAAAATTAGTATCCCAAAGAACCTTATAATACAGTTTAAAAGGAGGTGCAAAAAAAATTATACTCACACTGAACACTTATAAATACTTAAGTCGTTCTAATAATAATACTGTTTCTTTTTTCTTATTGTAGATTTTCTTTCTAAGTAATCGTTCCTTATTTTTAGATATTTATAACAGTCTGTATCAGTTAAAAACATTTCTTTTACAGTTAAAAAATAGTTAACAGAAAAATGTGTGTTCTATACAAATTTGATGAGCCACTAAAAGTGTTTGAAAAGTAGAAAATGTGTAATTTGCAAAAAATATTCACTATATTTTTTCGCTTGCAAACTTTAAATTTTTTTTCTTAAAAGGTTACATTGCCGAAGACTATTTTCTTAACTGTTGTATCTCGATAATCCTGATTTTAAATTATTTATTCATTTCTCAAAAATTCCATGTTCTACTTACAAATTTACTTAAACTATTTACTTATTTCAATTTTTGACAATACATATAAACAAATGTAAGATATGTATGTTAGTTTTTCCGTCACGCCAATGTGGTGTCACTAAAATTTGATCGATATTTTTAACGTAATCGTAACATAATGTCATTAGATGACATAGTATTACTTCACTATAATTTTAGACTGCCTACGATATTAAAAAATAAAAAATAATATAGAATTTACATAGCAATATCTGTCACACAAATAATATCTTAAGACATGATGCAAACATTTATAGTCAAATTATGGTCTATTAAATATAATTCACAAGGTATTGTAAATAATATTATATATCAGAATATATGATAGAATTGAGATTTCTAATTTGTTTACCTTGTTTATACGAGTATTTTCTTTCGTTTATTTTACTTATACCGATTTCCTTTTCTATATTCACAATTAAATTTAAACAAATATTATATTAATTTGGTAAAAGTAATATCTTATCAGACTATAAGTTGATGATTCATAAGGAGCATCACAAAAAAGCACTAACGGAATCACTCAACCTGGCACGGGAATAACGTTTTCTTCCATTATTGTCGGTGATTATAAAGTTTACGATAAGTGATAAGAAAATGTTTGGTGCCGAGGCAGACGTTATATTTTTAAAGGTTTTCGAAACGAGCAATTCTGCCTTTACTTAGGACCGGGTAATTTGTGCTACATCACACATTTGCACTACGGTGCATCTAGGAGGATTTCATAGAATTTGGTAAACAGTGAGTATTGTGCAATTATTAATAGGTAAAAATTAATGCATTATTATATTGAAAAAAAATATTTAAAGAAATAAACATTGGTATCAAGTAGAGAATGACATAATTATATTGTCCACTTAAAAAATAAAGATATATTGGAGCAATAGACATGACAATAGCATGACCGCCTTATTGTATATGTTGACCTAGTTCTTACTGGACAAAACTATAAAGAATTCTTGAAGCTATCCAGCGTCTATTATGTCATAACCCCCATGTATTATTTAGGATTTGGTGACCATTTTATTATGTGTGTAAATGAAAAGAAAATGAAAAAAATATATGGACTGATGGTGTGATATCATTGTAAAATATTAAATTAGCTAGTGGATTTTTCAAATTTAAATAAAATTAATATGTACACCTACATGAATAGGTATATTAATGTTTCTTTCATTTTAATGAGATAGTTGGTGTTGGTTTCTACGACCAAAGTCATAATATTTGCGTCGATGTTCCTCAATTGGATCCTTAGATCTGCCTCTAATTGCCGTCTGTTTCAGTATTTATTTGTTAGATATACAGGAGTAGAAAAATCTTTTTCTCACAAATATATTGTGGAAAAAGACAACAACTGCTTTAGCGTCAATTCCGATAACTCATTATAATCGGTTTTTAAATTTAGCCAAAATTTTGTTAAAGTACTTTCTTTGAATATTCTTTTGAAAATCGAAGTATGGTTTATTTCAATTAATTGATTTTCCTGTACAGATGTCAGATCGATGATGACTGTTACATGTATATGAAATGGATCCATAATCCAATATTCATTGTGGTCTGGGTTTGGAAAATCTTCCTCAAATAAAGACTTCAGGGCTCGAATGTGCTTAATGATTACTTCTTAAGTCTCCTTTTGCAAGACAACCCAGCCAGTTGGCAGTAAAAATGATGAGAGATTGGGAAAATGATCAAACATTTTGTAGAGACTGACTTATCCATAAATCAAGTTTTTTCGACATAGCTTAAATTTGTTCTTCTTGTAAGCTCAAATTCAGCATATTTAAAGTAATAAATATGTCATAAAAGTAAGTTGCAATGGAAAGCCATTCAAAATAAAAAAAATATGATCATCATGTTTCTTGGCGTTGCTTGTCTTATTCGAATTATTAAAAAAAACATTACAGTTTTGTTTCTCAGCTCAAAAACACGCGTTATTACTTTTCTATGCGATAATCAGTCCACCTCTGTATGTAATATGTCTGTGTATGAATATTTACAAACCACATGAAAAATGCGAGACTTTAAAGTCCTAGCTTTTATAAAATTCACCACGTATATAATTTCGTCAAAAACAGTTTTGAATATAGTCTGAATATTTTTACCAGTTAAAACTTCCAGACCATAAAATTCCAGTTGATTCATGGACTCTACGAGCATGCTCCTCTATTTATCGGTATATTACAGGATCATGGTTCGTTTAGTTTAATACCGACTGTGATGATATATTGGTAGAAAATATAATACGTAGAATTACATGAACGCATAAAAATAACGAAAAAATTTTTTTTAATAAAAGTCCGCACTTTAAACTTAGGCGTTAATATTATTTAAAAATTAAACAGATTCAACAAATAGCAATTAAACAGAGATCAATGCTACTAAATTATTTGTCTTTCACCTAAAGATATAGCAGGCAATATATGTACTTCACGGAATGAAACAAAATGTATTTATAAAAAAGTTGAATATAGATACTCATAGTACATCCTACATTTCTAAAAATAAATTAATATCAATATGTTCAAATATATATATATATATATATATATATATATATATATACATATATATATATATGATATATATTAATACAACCCCTAAAACCCCTAAATACTGAAAACGTTGATTAAAAGATAATGTCAAGTAGATCACGCGGACTGGGCGTGAAGATGAGTCGGCATAATGAAGAAATGATATCCATAATGGTGCGAGCTACACATGCGAGTAGCATACGTTTATGCTCTGCTATATAAAAAATAAAGAAGAAATAGAGGAATTAGTCTGGAAGGTAAAATATCACCTGAACTTTTTATCCTCGTCATAGGAGATGTTTTTAAACAACTAGATTGAGAAAATAAAGGTCTCATGATATCAATATATTTATTATACTTGATATCATGAGATACATATATATATATATATATATATATATATATATATATATATATATATATTTCTTTTTTTTTCTTTTTTTTTTTAAACAACTCGAGGTTTACGGGCGATACAGTATTGTTTGCTAATAATCGAGATGAATTACAGATGTGATTCGGTAACTGTGCAAAGCCACGATCTCTCTAAGACTCGAAATATTTCTGAATAAGACAAAATTCATGACATCAGAAACCGACTGCCCTGCAACCACAAATGTGGACGATATTATACTCGAGAATAAGTATGTGCACCTGAAACAACTGTGAATAAGTAAAAAGAACCAGACCAACGAAGTGGATAGACGCGTAAGGCTGGGATGGGTAGCCTTCTCAAAACTTGAGTTTGTCTTCAAAATTAACATCGAGAACCAATTAAAATCACACACCTTCAACCAGTGTGATCTACCGTATACTATCGCAGCCAAAACCTGGATAACAATAAAACCCATCCTGCAAAAACTTATTGTTGCTCGAAGGGCGAGAGAAAGGAAGCTGGTAGGATCTCCTTAAATAATTGCAATACAAATAGGTGACTTTGGAGATAAAGTAAAATTGCCAACGTTATCAAGAGAATGACAAATTTTAAGTGGCAGTAGGATAATCACGTTGCCCAAGAGAGGAACTCGCGGTGCAATGTTCTCTTGGAGTAGAGACTCTGGAAGGACAAGACACAAATTGGGCGGCCGTAAATTCGATTAAATGACACAAAGAGATTGAGAGAAAAAAGAGTGGATTAAATTCTAACAAAATCAAAAGTTATATTTTTACAAAATTAAAAGTTCAATGAATTCGTACACAAGATTAACATAGTCTTAAAATGCATAGTATAAATTTGCAATGGAAACTTTGCATATGATTCTTCCTGACTTGCAATAAAAAGCTTTGATGTCTATAGACGTCTTGCAAATACGAATAATATGCCAATTCAAGGGTTGGTACAACGAAAAATGGAAAAAGGATCGTGAATGGCAGTTGAATGTCTCTCTTTAAAATTATTTTATAGTTTAACGGTTGCACACTTTTTTGTACATTTGTATTACTTATTGTATTTCGAAGAACAGAATATGATATTATGAAATTATTGTCTTTCAAATTTGAACACCGGGGAAGTATAAGATAACGTCCATAACTCATAAAGCCTTGCACATCATTCGATAGAGCATCGAAAGACGCACTATTTGATCAATCAAAATCGATAGTTAGTGCCAATGATGATGCGTTATTTTGTAAACATTAACACAGTGAAAGTCATTGTAGTCTGCGATACTGCGAAAACAGCGTGCAACCTAATTATTTTCATATAGTATTATGTTGCAACGTGTGTTCCTTTAAATTTGATCATAAACTAAGGTCAATATTATTCATACTAGTATTATTGCAGTTGGATTTGTACCAACTGATAATTGCTTTTACTAATTAAGCCATATTCAATTTTAATAACATGTATTTAAACAACGAAATTAAGTTTAAATGGTTTTATAATTTACACGGTATTCTATGCAAGTAGTTAATGTTTTACGCGGTATTTTCTAAAATTTCACAGTAAAGAAAATATCATGGACTATGAAAGCAGTGATGAGGGGAAGGTTGTTGATATTCGCAGACAACTTGGCATAAAGTCCACAGAACAGACAACACAGAACAAACTATTTTTAATAATGAAAATTTGAAAAATTTATATATTAATAACTTACCTTTGTCATATTAACGAACGATTTTAATGATAACAAAGAAATCATAGCTTACTCAAAAAGCTTTAAAAGGTGCTTTAACACCAACAAAGATGACACAGCTTTTAACTTTACACACCAACAAAGATGACACAGCTTTCCTAAAATGTTTTTTTAATCGTTTTCCAAAAATACATTTCTACAACAAGACTAATATTTAGAGTCTATCATAGAAAATAAAAACACTCTACATACAATTGATTGTGTTATGTGTACTGGAGAAAATAAGCAAGCTGTTAGTCGCGGGACTTTTGAAAAACAATTTGCAGAACAAAATGTAAGTATATTCTACCCAAGAAGGATCAGTGTAAAACTTGCTATACCATCAAAGTAGGTAACATTAGTGAGATGGATTATCGTAGACATGTAACTCGAAATGTGGCAGCTAGAGACAACAAAGTTAAAGATATGATCCAAGCACTGGCAGCTGAAGTACATCTATTCACACGCGATCTATGTCCGCAGTTATAAGCTAATGCTTTATATTATAAAACAAAGCCGTGTGTACACAATTTTACTAAGTTTAATCTGGCAATGAACGATGCCCGTTGTTATTAGTTTGATGAGCATATTGCAGGAGTATTAGTTTCTGTTATTGTGTCATGTATTGTAGATTACCTGAAAAAACTCTGGAAGAAAAAGTAAGACTAGCGATTTTCGAACTAGTGATTGAAAACGGTTACATCCACGTAGAATGTGATTCTAGTCATAGCAAAATTGAATGCCTACTTAAATAATATTTCATCGTCAACTTTTTAAGTTACGATTTTATAAGTGATTACTTTCTTAAGAAATATTTTTTACAAAATCAATCAGGTTTTATGGTAACGGATTTAGCAGTTTTGAAGAATAATCCCAATGGAATAATTAAACGTAAAATGGACTTTGGAGATGAAAACAAGGAATTACCGAGAAGATTAAAATTAAAACAGACATAACAAGAACTAAGGCTTAAACTGTGTAATGGGCGTTTGAAAGTAAATGAATCTAAATAGAAACAACTCCAAGATTTAAAGTGTATTAAACTTTCATATTGTCATATTTTTTATAATACTTTATTTAATTAAGACATCATACGACTCCTTATTTCTTTTTTGGTGACTTCAACATTGTTTAAATATTGTTAATCTTAAGAATTAGATTATTTTAGAATTTTATAATTATCTAAGGCAAATATTTATAATACCTAAGTAAATTAATGTTCCTCGTTACTATGGTTTTATGCTAAAATATATAACGGAAGCTAGAAAAATGTGTAACATTGTTAGGAAAGTTCTAATTACCTTATTGCGTTAGTTAATTTGAAGGTCATATAAATAAAATAAATGTTTAAAATGTCTTACATATCGTGTTTTTATTTTAAGTCCCTTAATTTTTGAACTATGATAACGCGGTGTTATGTCTCGTAAATGGAAATAATAATAAAATATTGTAGAAAATAGGACGAGAATGTCAACATGCACCTATTTTTAGGCATATAATGTAAATTAAAAAAGTATAGTTCCGTAATACAAAATAAGACAGGTTTTTACTCTCCTGAAAAGTTAACATTTCTTAGTTACGCGGTTAGTCATTTTAGATTAGACATTGTAAATTATGTGATATATTCACGAGTAAATAAATAAACTTTCACACGTTTTGTTAAAATAAATTTAAGAATTTGGATTTTGTCTCGTATTTACGAACCAAGTTGTGCAATCAAATATTTATGTATGTATATATATATATATATATATATATATATATATATATATACACATATGTATATATATACATTGCATACCCTTTCAAAATTATTATGTTACGAGTTGTCGTGCTGAGATTGAATTCTATTCTGGCTTGCATAACGTAAAACAGAATCTTGTCTAGACTCCGAAAATGTAAATATATCTTAAACAAAATACCCATTTATGTAAACTTTTCAATGTAACACCGAACGTTGTTTCATATTTTATAAATACAAGACTTTAGCATGAAAATGTAAATCGTCCACTTCAAACAAAGAAAGACAGTGAATCTGGTTCGCACATCGAGGATTCCATATCTTGTTCGAAGTGAAGTTATTTTATCGTACGTCACTACTAATATAGACTTCTTAACAAAACAATAATTAATAATCTACTATGATTGATAAGGATTGGGAGGGATAAGGAGTTTAGTCATGTATATTATTGTGAATATATCAATAAAATAATAAGAATTACATAACTTGTCCCTATGCCGCTGACGTAGGTTTGAGTCATAACCAAAGACTTATTGTTGTGTTGACTGTACATATATACAAAATATCTTTTTATTTCATGTATGTGCACACGATTAGCCTAATGTATGGTGCACGGTTCTCTTCAAATTAAAATATAAATATACGTTATAAAATGCAGAGTTCTTTTTGCGCTTGTGTTAACTAATTTGTACGGAGTTTAGGTCACCTTTTTACAGATCCACTACATGTCCTAAGTTGATCCACTATTACTAATAAACTATTAAGCTTACTTAACTGTAATAATTTTATTTTTAAATACCCTATATATATCACTATAAATTTGAAAATATTTGTTTAGCTGGAAGGAGGGTGGCAGGGCACAGAACTAACAAAAACGACACCTTAAAAGTTATGTATTTTGTAAACGGATCCCTGTGTTGGAAAAGTGTACAAAAAATATTTCCAATATATCCCCCAGTATTATCCTTAATATGAAAAAAATTAACCCCAATGTACATGTACCCCAAAAAAAAACATTTTTAATAGATTTGATTTTACAACTTTGTAGCCGTTAGAAATATATACAACCATATCAAATTTAAATTTTATAAGACGGCAAGTAAAACGGCTCTATTATACAGACTAATAGATAGACGGACATGGCCAAACTATAAATACTAGTAATAGTTTAGTTTAGCAATCATAAAAAGGAAGTAGTTTATGATCTCTAAATGACCACAGGTTTTTGTTCATGTCAACGTCAGAAACTCATTTTATATTGGATTGTGTTTTATTTTGTTATTTACAGTCAATTTAATTCTAAAATTTGAATATAATTGCCATGAAAAATTGTTATTGAAACAAATTGCCATTCAATATATGACGGCGTTATGAAAATAAGATATAAATTTAAGAGTTTCTGTCATTTTTTTAATTTAATTTTTTGCAACAATTAATATTTACGAACAAAAATGCACAGTTATTATATTTAGCCAAGACCTTGAATAAGCGAATGAGACGAGGACTTCGAATATATCATTTACAGTTCGCCCGACAGCCAAGATAAAATACAAGCTAATTTTTGAACCGTTGATTATTTGAATATGCATGCATCTCTGTGTAGTGAGATGTTGTTGCGTCAAAATACTTGTATACAAAAAAATTACAATAGGACACCAAACAAAAATCAGCCTGACTTATCTTTTTTTACCTTAATATATGAACTTGAATATATAATACAATTGTTCACATAAATATAAGTGTATAATACTATGAAAATCGTATAGACTTACCATATAAAAATCTAAAATAAATTAAACTGGGTAAAAATTAAGTAACTAAATATAATAGGCATGTATTTATTAGTTATAAATGCATTTAATTTTAATCAATTTTTTACTTTTAATTAATTCCTTGAGAGCACGGAATATTGGAGACCATTGTACTGGTTATAATTAAAAATGACGTTTTAAATTTGATATGAAATTTAAGATAGATGCACATCGATACTGATGGCAAATTGCTTAAATTTCATTTTTCTTTAATTCTGATAATTTTTTTACTTTTAACTAAAAAACAAAAATTCGGAACGTACCCTATATGCCAACATCCGCAACGCACGTATTAATCCTGCAGTGATCAAGCACACCTCTGTGCGACAGACGGCGTAAATATTTTTGGAATACTCATTTTTCAATTTTATAATGTGTGTGCATATATTCGTGTTTTCTCATGAATTTCCTTAATGAACATACTTTTTATCTGATCAACTTAATTGCCATGAAAAATATAATGTATTTGCGATAGACAGGCAGATTTTCTTATCATATGGAGAAGTGTTTTCAAAAACATTCAATGCGCAAAATTATTCTTAATTACCACATTAGTGCATGGAATCTCGTATCACTTAGAAAACGAATTTATGAAAAATTATTATCGATGTTCTTAAGTGACTTCGAAAGGCAGCTTGTGTATATACAACGTGTATGTATTCGTTTTGTATTTATTAATGGGTAAGATTCAGATTTTACAACGTACATCCGTACATACAGACCCTGATATGACTCGTGTTTACTATATTTGCTATGAAAACACTTTTCTTCCCTTATTCATTAGATCTTAACGCAATACTTTCATAATTTTGATAATATTTCATTATACCTGTCAATTTTGGCATTGATTAATTATATTTGCGACAAATTATTGGAAATTTGGGAAAAAAATAACCTGTGAAAAGAAAATGGCGAAAAATTGTTTTTAATATGCATATAAACTTATATATATATATATATATATATATATATATATATATATATATATATATGTGTGTATATATATATATATATATATATATATACATATATATATATATATATATATATATATACACATACACATTTTACCAATAAATTACTTGTTTAAAGTCATCGAAAGATCCTACTGCATATTTTTTTTACTTACAACACCTTATTTAAATTAAAATAAGTGACATTAAAAGTAGAAATGAGAATATGTACTATTCATTTCCAAAGTCGTCCTGGTAATTTTACTCCACAATATTTCAAAATAAAGCCCCTGAACAACTCAGGAAAGAAGAATAATAACAAATATTTTTTCGAAATTACTGCTTAATTGCACATTAGGAATCTTCTTCAGTCACGACAACCAAATTAGGTCCATTCCCTTATTTAAGAATATTTAGTGTATATTGATAAGTATCCAGCTTGCCTTATCTTGCAATTACTTTCAATCTACTGGGGTATGATAAACGCTTATTAAGAAGAAAGACAGGTTGGATTTTGTACTTATTTCCTATGAGTTCACACATTTTATTTTTAATCGATAGGTATAAAAATCAGTGACGTGTTTTGAATTACTGTAAACTACCCAAAATTGTTGTCGTAGTTTTGTTCGTTCCGCTGAGCGCTGTCAAATAAAAAAATATATCTGCCGATTGGATGCCCACTTTTAGATTAAATAAGCCTACGAAAGCCAATACATACGTATATATATATATATATATATATATATATATATATATATATATATAATCAAACACCGATGTGATTTGTTAACCACTAATATTTCCCTCAACAACACCATTTTTCGCTTTTTCCAATAATCCCCTCCTGGGTGCAAAGTAGCCTTGTTCTCCTGTATTATTTCGTTTCATATAATACAAGTCCTTATTTTAGAAATAAGATTGAAGCAAATTTAGTTATGATGCAGAGCAATATAGATGCATTATTCATTTCATTGGTTTTCTTTGAACAAATGTGTTTTATGCAATTCAGTTTCGATAGATTGTTGGGTAGATTTGACATGTTTGTAATGTTCAATTTTTTCACTTTCATAAATAAGGTATTGGCAAAATAGTAACGGTAAAAATTAAACGTGGCCATCTTCACTATTTACGCGTTTACGCAATTCGAAGGTAAAGGAAATATCAATATTCATTTTTGAAGTATAATATTTAAGTATTTAAAACTAAAAGTGAACATACATAACAACATAGTTGTTAATGAAATATTTCCGTTTGAATTACGGAGTTGCCAAATATGATTTGAGTCAAGGAAGTTGATTAAGTTTAATTTAAATATGCTTTGGAAATATTTAATATTCATTTGTTGTTTAATATTCCTTTGTGTCATTATCAACGTAATTATATAAAAGTGAAAACTATTTATTTTGGGAGAAATCGTGCGATTAACATGATTTTTCTCACAAGATAATGAATAAATTTAATGGAGAATGTTTAATACAATGTAAATACCAACTAAAGTAAAGATTCCCTTCTACATGTCGAAACGAAAATATAAGGTAATGCACATGTATACTCGTCCATGTCTAACTTGTATTGAAAGTAACTTGCGACCGACGCGCCGTGATTGTCATTTTTCACAAAAAAACGATAAACACAATTCACGTCGCGCCGTCTTGTATCCTAGCTAAATATAAACAAGTTTGCGAGGTTATGTACGAAAGGAAAGTAAGTTAAAACGAATAAAAGCAGGTGAATTGAGGAGGTGATGGTGAGAATAGTGTGCTATCACATGTGTGACCAGCATTAACGTATTAGATTAATGCAGTATTTACATATATTGATGCAGCATTTGCATATATGTGATTTGTTTTGTATGTACAGCATTTGGTGCATTTGATTGCATTTGAATTACATGTGATTGAATTGTATTTACAGCATTTCATGCAGTATTTACGTATATGTGACCAGCATTTACATATATATTGATGGCAAATTATATAATTCAGGAATTCAATGGAATGCCTAGTCAAAACCGTTTTTAACCAAGTAGGCGTCCATGGAAATTTTGACAACTTTTTATTAATAAGAGAAATAACAATATCTATCTATCTATATATATATATATATATATATATATATATATATATGTATATATATATATATATATATGTATATATATATATATATATATATATATATATATATATATATATATATATATATAAACCTTAATATTTAACATTCTAGGAAAGTTGAATATATTTGAAAAAAATCTAATGATACGAGTACAAGGGACACCTTTTATTGTTCGTTTCACAAAATCATTAGTTAAAAACAAATGTTTCACTTTTTACGTGCATTGCTTACAAACTACTCAATGTTTTTTTGAACACTGTATTTTTTTACTTTTTTTATTTTGTGAACAAAATTCTCCACTGCAGGTGGCTAAAAGCAAGCATAAAAAATACTTACTGCTCTTTCTAAATTTGGTATCATGTGTTTGATTGGACTACCCTCACAGAACGATGCTCTCTTGAAATATTAATTCACCAATCTGAATATTTTTTTTATATTGGGTTAAGTTCAAATATTCCGTCTCTACTTCTCATAAGCTAGTATCATTGTGTTAGATTTAATAAGTTATCCGCAACTATGTATTAATTCTTTTCAATTAATATTTTTGAAATGAGATATGAAACAATACTGAGGACTGATTTTTTTGTGAGAATTGATCGACATTTTGGTTGCATTTTCATTTAGTGTATCACTTCTTAGCAAGTTCATAAACTAAAAACCTATCTAGTAATAACAAAAGTAAAAGTAACATGAAAAAGTATACAAATAAAATACATTAAAAAGAGTTAACATGCAATACAAATATATTTTCTATCTATATGAGTACTTCAATACATATATGCCTATGCTAACAAATGTCCATACAAATACGTTTTCATAAGACGGTATATCTATCTACTTACCTACATATATATTATATAACTATGAAATAAGACTAATCATAAACGAATTTCATAATTTAAAAAAATACTCAATATACCAGTTATTTTACTTTCTTTTTACATAAAATAAATTAATATGTATAGTATTATAAAGCAATTAAAATACATTTAAAAAAACGAAAAAAAGTATAGCCTCAGTGGCTGGTCTTTTGATACAAATCGTGACACCATCATTGGTAATTTCCTCGATTATTATATACAGCTATATTTGGTTTTCTAAATAATCATAATTTTATACCGGTTGATATTAGACTAAGTTTTAAAAATGACTTGTTTTAACTAATCACGAGTGTTGATTTGAAAGAATGGTCTTAATAAAGAATTTAAAGAAATTAAGAAAGAAGAAATAATACTACATCACGTAGTTTCATTTAATCATGAGCCATTAAAAACAATAAATTTATGCATAATTTTAGAATATTGCACAGTGATAATGGTATAGAATATGTAAATAATTTTTTTCTTGACTGGGAAGAAATTATTTCTCCATGATACACATGTACATATAGATTTGAAAAAAACGAGCGAAAAAATAAATAAAAATGTGTACAATTGTAGAGAGTACCAGATCAATGTTGTATGCAAGGGACATATCATTAATTTTGTTGACTGAAGCTGGGAATTGGGAAGTGTACCTATTAAACAGATCATCTTCAAATAAAATACCTAACAAAGACACCATATGATATATGGAATGGTGGAAAACTAAGTCTATGGCAAATGAAAGTACATGGCATTGATGGATACGTACATGTACAAGCTTGAAAAGAACAAAAGGAAAATAAATTTTATTTGATTATGATGATAATAGTATGAAAACACGTACATATAAACAAAAATATTTTTTGAGAATTAAACATTCCAGAAATTCGTACATTATCAGATAGAACTTTCATATTAACAATTTTTCTTCATTTTCCATAAAAATATTCGCTATATTTTTGAAGAAATGTCGCGAAAGTTTTTATGGGAAGTAAAGAAATGTCAAAAAAGGTTGTTAATATGAAAGTTCTAACTGATTTAACTTCCATAATGATGAAACTTTGATACAAAGTGATCGTGTCTTAACAGAGTCAAATGAGAGTATATTAAGTTGTGAAAGTGAGAATGGCCCACTTTATGAAACATCGCAGAATATAGGAATAATACGGAACAGATGCACTAATCGAAGCCTAGAGTAAATATAAATTATAAAGTAAGTATAGCTGAACAGTTGACACCGGGAATATATAATTAAGCGATGTATTGTTAACTTGAACGGATTAAAGCTATTAAGAAAAAGCACATAAAGAAAATCAAACCTGGACCTTGGTTGATAAAGACAATGAGTGAAAGAGCATCATAAAATTTATTTTTGCTCTTAAAACAAATAATTGTGCTACAGTTGAATCGAGGTTCGTGGTATTATATATATATATATATATATATATATATATATATATATATATATATATATATGTATATATATACATACATATATATATATATATATATATATATATATATATATACATATATATATATATATATCGTTGTAGGAATATGGAATTTAATATTTTTTTGAAATAATATCGATTTGTTTAATCGCAGGCTGATAACTGTGTCCTTATAATTTATATTCTGGATGCTAAATCTAAACAAGTTCTATCACACGTAATACAAGAAATAGAGATTAAGAAGAACTATAGTTGTATATTTGTAAATCAGAAACAGTACATTGAGCAACTTATTAAGAGATTTAATGTGTGTAATGCCAGTTCCTGCAATAATCCAATAGATCTGAATGGTATTCTTACTAGAAACACGTATAAATATATTGTTAATTTTCTATATTCGGAAGTTGTTGGATCTTTATTATTTTTTGTGACTGATTACAATATGAGATATTTTATGTATAGCTAATATTCTAAGCAGACATATTAACAATCCTAATTCTGGATATGTAACCGTATTAAAGCGTATGTCTTGTTATTTAATAAGTATTGAAAATCGATATATTATGTTTCACAAAACAGCAGTAGTTTTATTTGTTACCCTGATCTCGCTCCCTCTTATTATGCAGGTAATTTTGACAATAAGAAGTCAACTACAGTATATATATTTTTTGAATGATGGTTCAATAATTTGATTGTGATAGAAATAAACTAATGTGACTTTATTTACGACAAAGGCGGAATTTATGGTTGCACGTGAAGTGGTGAAAAAGATACTTTTTCTCAAAGAATTTTTAAAGAAACGAGACTGCCATACCTTTATATATAGATTAAATTAATATAATCAAATTAATACGTACTCTGGTTTATTATAAAAGAGTTAGAACATATATGTTAAATATAATTTATTTCATGTGACATGTGATCAAAATTTAATACCAGTAATATATATTCAAACTAATTAGCATTTATATGATATTCTAACTCTTTGCCTATTGCAAAGTTTATGGAATTAAAAGAACAAGTTTCGTTTAATTTTTAAAAAAATATATGAGGCATTTTAGTTTATAAAATTTAGTAAAAATGTTGATGATAATTTTTATGTTTCCTGTCAAATAAATTTTGGTTGGTAATCTACCACCAGATGCTATTTTTGTTTGCTCTCTACATCACTATTATTCTCAATATACGTATTTAAATATATATAAACTGAATATATCCCTGTTTAATTATCATTATGATCTATATAGTAGTAATTCTTTAAAATTTTCCACCTTCTTATTTAATACAAATAAGGCGCTGCCCAAAAATTATCCTTTTATAGGTCTTAATACAGTTGTATTATTTTTATTTCTTTTTTCGACCTTAGCTTTCTATTAAATTCTGCCAAAATTCGACTTTATTTGAGTAGAATAACTCGTGGGTTACATGGTAAAGACAATTGGGTTTAAATGGAAGGACCTCGGAGACTAAGCTACGGACCTTCCAAAACCTTTTTCAGCAGAATTATTTGTTTACTCGTAAGTAATGTCTTACGTTCAACGTACTTTGTTAGGATGCGCCATCATTTTGGAATATCGTATCTCTGCAAGTCTGCAAATATACATTCTCTAGAAATTCCATTGATTGTCTCTTAAAAGTATTAAATAAGACTACCATTCAACAATTTGTAATTCGAAAGGGATAGATTAACTGCAGGTTTAGTAAGATAAACTAAAGGTTGACACTATATGTTTCCTGGAAATTGCATTCATTGAAAATGTTTTTCATTTTCGTCTTAACCTCTCAAAATTATCTGACAAAGTTGTTTTCTTGTGTAATAATCTTCTGATTCCAGTTATTGAAAATTACTTATATTCCTCTCCCCCGGAGTATGCGATCTATCTCAGATTTTGGTTAAGCATTTCAATACTCTGATGCTCTTACCGAGATATCCAAGTCATATAATACAGGTCCAGATCCTTATACATTTCAAAATCTGTAAAAAGAAAATTAGCTAAAGAAAATAAACCATCAAATAAGTGTAGCGTAAGCATTAGGACAAGTAGGCAGGCGAGTTAATATCTACTTCGGCTAGTTAAGTCGTTACAAATACTTTCAGCATGACAAAATAGCAACTTTAAAAAGGAGTAAGAGAAATAAAATTTAGTTCACAATTATTCAAAACGGACTACCTTGAAAAATATTTGGATTTAGATTAATATTCTATTCCCTTAACTTATAGGTTACCCAAAGAAGGTTAACTCTAGTACCGTTAGTCGAATAAAGCTATACCGTGGGAAAAAAGGGGGAAAAGAACGAAAGTTAACTTTCATGTCTTACTGCCAACATTTAGTTTTAAGTTTCTTTTTAGTAGTACGCAATTTTAGCACTGTTTAATGTATTTGCCGTAGTGGCTTCATTATGCAATGGCTTTGATAGGTAAAAAATTATATTCGACATATTATATGTATTAAAATGTACTAATGATGAATAAATTACTTTTTACGCATTTTGTAGTTTGTAGGACCGGTTATGCATCTACAGTAGAGATTTATTAGCCTTCTAAAAAAATTAAGTTAATAATGAGAATCTGGCCCCAAAACGTTTTGTTCCATTTTCTTAGTTTAGAACAATATTTACTTAAGTATTATAATTTTTTTTAATGAAATTATTTTTTTGACAAATAATAAATTAAATTATCCCATAGTTAGTCAACGGTGGTTTAAATTTACACAAAATACTAATATTTGGCTACATCTACTAACATTTAAATATTGTAATAGAACTCAATTAAAAATATGGCTATCTTGTTTTTATGAATTTAAGGCACACAATAATGTAAATTTATTTCAAATCCATCCAGTAAGTTTTGCGTAATGTGACGTAACATATATTTGAAGACAAATAAACAAAAAATACAACATCTTCAGGTGGGATATTAGCAAAGATCTTTGCTAATATCCCACCTGAAGATGTTGTAATATAACGAAACCTAGGTCGTGGTAAAGAAATTAAAGAAAGTAGAAATAATACTACATCACGTAGTTTCATTTAATTGTGAATTACGAAGGAGTCAAGTAATGTTTTATATATATTATTATTAGGAATAAAACTTTTATAAAATAGGAATACGCCGCCTTACGGTTCCAGACACGGTAACTTTATTTAATGAGACTGATCTTATTAGAACTTTCACATTAGGGTTCAAGTACAATTAGCTCTTGTTTGGCATGTTTTGTTGTAATGTGAAGGGCGCTGCATTAACGGAAGGGCTTTTGTTTGTAATTACTGTGGCAGTCATCTAAAATGATTTAGTCATTATTATTGGTACTGTATCGTTTAACTTTTATGTCCTAAACGTTTACATCACAAGTATAAAATCGGCCGCCTCTCATTAGTTAACTCCCATGAATTGGTTGTAAGAATGAAAATTCTGCTTCAGTAGTAGTAGTAGATTTGACTAGCATCCAATTGTGGATGTATCGGTATATGTAAAAAAGGGACTGAAGGTTTCTATCGGCATTTTTCATTAAACATTTCGATATATTTGCGAACTCTATTTGTCTGTATGATCTTATTTGTGATTTATCGTAAATCTTTGATTTATTTTAACTAGAGACGCTATGGTATATCCAATGAAATATTATCATGGGGACGGATCATAGATAACCCGACCTGTCTATTGAAGTGTGTAATTTGGTTAGTCATTCTAGGTACTGGGCAATTACAAGTAATCTTTGTACAATATAATGGAGTTTAGCGGTGATGGAATTGTTCACACGTGTATATAATAACATAACGTGTCAGTAATGAATGTTATGTACAGTGTGTATAATTTTAGCATAAGTATAATTTTAGCAAGTTGATTAAATAATCGCTTCCAATATTATAAGTTACTTTATTTACATATTTGTTTGTTACCTAATCCCTCTGCATTTAGGAAATAGATCAGTACCAATTTTATCACACTTATGGAAATAATGATGCCATAACACATAGGTTATAAAACATAAATATTGTTATTCCTCCGGCTTTATTAGCGTGAAATAATAATGCTCAGGACAATGGTATTTAGATGTTTGTTACTCAATCACGTCTAAACTGATAAATGGATTTTAAAGTTACTCAGTATAAGCGTAATTGATTATTAAAATTAACAAATAAATTATTTTAACCCTTGCACCTTTGTAACTTTTCCAAGACAGTAAAAATGATTTTATTTGTTTATATATATTTATTTTTGTCTAACTTAACTTAAAAGTAATACATATTACAGAAGTATGTATATTTTAGTGTTTTTCAGAAGGGAACATGTATGCCCCTATATGCGGTAAAGCATGCATTTTTCAATGTATTGTAAATAAATACTAGAACGCTTTTATTGCAAAACAAATACAAACTATAGTAGAAAATAGAAATTAATTAATTTAGAAACTCATTTCTATTAAAACTAAGTATAAAAGAAATAAAACAGTAGGTAAAGCTCTTTGTATGGGCAAAAAATTACCAACCTGGCGAAATTCTACGCTTGAAAATGAAGTTCCTTCAGCACGTTTTGATTTGTGCAGCTTGCATTAAATTAACAATAAATCAAAAAATGATCTTAGGTAGTATTTTATTTTTACTTTTCGATCTTTCTACCTTCGATTTTACCTTCGTAACATACTTTTTTGATCCATGAGATCGATCTATTCCATAATTTTATTGTACTTTATTTGTACACATCTCTTGACTGTCGTTGTCTGTATAGGTGATAAGAAATTTGTCAATAAATAAACAGCTTTGTTATCCATCCATTTTATGAAAAATATTCCATTGCTGCTGATCGCGAAAATGTCTCCACAACTCATATTTTTATCAGATGGCATATTTTTTGGTACATTCTTCATTTTTGAGTTTACTGTCCCACAAGCCTTTATATTAATATTCGCCAATGTATAATGAAGATTAGGAAATTGAAAAAAAATATCGAAATATTGTTCACAACCTATACCTTTTAAATCTTCAGATAATTGCAACACAACTGATTCACCTAATCCAGTTTCAGGGCCACATTTTTCTTCCCAGTGTTCAAATCAAACTGAAATAGACAGCCGGTCAACCGTGCGCCATATTTTGAATCCCCATTTTATTGGTTTGTTTTTGACATATTGACTCATTACATTGTGCCCTTTGAATTTTATCATACGTTTGTCTATTGCCTCGATTTTAGTGTTGGTCAGAGTTCCTTGAAAATTTTGGTTGAAGTGATCTATAACAGGAGATATTTTATAAGCGCTATCATAAACGGCATATGTCTTATTTGGTTCCTTAGAATTGTTATTAAAAAGGTAAGTTCCTACGTATTTCTTCAAATCGGTTTACAGGCATCACATTAACGACATAAGGAACTCCCATGACAGAATCTGTAGACCAATAGCTTCTGAATGTAGGTAAGCAATGATACCCCATTACAAAGTACATGTCGAAGAAAGCTTTGGCTTCTTCATTAGTCATGGTAAAAGATTGGCCATTTTGTTGAGCATACCGCACAGATTTACGAACAATAATCTTATTTACAAATTTTTTAAGGAATGTATCCGAATTGAAAATGTTTACAGAAGTCAATGCCATGTCAGAAATATTATCTAAAATGTGCAGTTCACCGAAGTTATAATCTAGCATCTCACGAAAATTGTACGGTGAATATAAATTGTTTCGCCAGATGAAAGAAGGGAGAGTAATGTTAGGTTGTTGAATTTTAATTAAATTGTTCTCTTATTTAGGCGCTGAGCGTGGTTCAATTTTAAAAGTAGGTATACCCGCATCTAAATCTTGCGCTAAAAAAGTTTGGCCTTTTCGTCAAGAAGCAAACCGTCCTCGTCGTCTCTATAGTCAGCCATCAAGACTTCTAAAATGTTTTCCCGTAATGAAAATTCTCTACATCGATTTGAAGACGTGGTCTGCAATGAAATGTATAAAATAAGAATGATAAACTGAAAGTAATAACAGGACAAACAACTATATATATATATATATATATATATATATATTATAATAAAACATATAGGGACACCCGCGTCATTAATTTTACTATGCATTAGTTTTACTAAAATCGCTAAAATATACTATAAATCGATAATTGTACTTATCAATGAATATAATCTCAACAAAATCTATTGTGAAAAGTCGCAATAAAA
Organism: Druceiella hillmani; assembly: GCA_039881145.1. NCBI lineage: Eukaryota > Metazoa > Arthropoda > Insecta > Lepidoptera > Hepialidae > Druceiella > Druceiella hillmani. The sequence goes on along the minus strand of JAYKKI010000047.1, from coordinate 11,627,906 downwards.
CAATGAAATTTTATTTAATGATTCGTCTCACTATCACTTTTTTCCCTTTTCGCGGCGAAAACTTTTTCGACGGATAATGTTTTTTTGGGGTTAAATGTTTTTTTAAAAGGTAATATAAAATTTAAAAATATAAATCGAAAAAAATCCAGTATTACTAAAGCCAGTATTACTGTAAATATATGGGGACAAACGTGTCCCTTATGAGTGAAAGGGTTAACTCAAGAATTGGCATAATTCCTCTAGGATGGAACTGGCTGTTTTTTCTTTATAATAACAAAGTGTAGATTAAATATGTGACTTGCGTATGTGGAGACCCTAAAATCTCTATGGAAATCACGCCGCTTTATAAGCCTTATCAATGGATCCCTCATTATTTATAGTTTACAATTATATAATATACGTGTACTGCACTTATATGTTTTACATTACGCACTATGCATTCCACTGCTCTGTAATTAAACATTGGTAATTATGATTTTGAGAAAATTACAAATGACGACAAACTTATTACGCAAAAGAAATAACAAACAAAACTGATCAAAGTTCTGTCTGGGTTTACTCAATACCGCCTTTTGTCTTTAATAATTGAAATTATACTCTTCTTAAGATTATCTCTTAATAATTAGTAATTATTTTTATATACTTTTACTCCTTATGATCAAGCAATATCCAATTAATAAATATTATTTCTTTCCTTTGTTTTCATTCTATCTGTCAAGCTTATGACGGTTCGATCAATTGAGGAAATATCCGTCAAAAACGAATATTTGTGACAGACTGATAAATTCATTAAAATCAACATAAAATCAGTAACAAAATTTGAGGGCCCAAATACTTGTAATTCATATAATTTGAAATAAATGCAGAACTTAAATACAGTTGAAATAAAGCGACTGTATTTTTTCGACTTCGTTGAAGCATAATTGTCCGTTCATTAACAAACATTACCATGACTTTAATGTGATAAAACAAGCGGGAGATTAATTAAATTTGTCAACAATTTACTTTAATTATTTGATGTATCGACATTTTCTGTTATTCTTGTTATTTTTGTAGTTTTATATACAATCGATGTAGTTTTACATAAAAATATTGAATGAAATATTTTTAACAATTCAACTCATTTACATTATTTTAGATACATGGGCGATTTCCAGAAATACAGTTAAGTTCTGAAAGAACTGCTTGTAGAGAAATTAATACAATAATCAGGCTAAACACGAAAAGAATCTCACGTCAATCACGATTTGAATAACAAATAGTTAATTAAATAATTTAACGATTTATATATTAATAGATCTCCGCGTGTGTTGCTAAATGACGATTTCCATATTAGAATTATCTACATACTGCTTAAATGTAATTGCAAATATGGACAACTGAAGTTATTGACCTATTCTTTAAACCTTAGTGGTGTAGCATGAGAGACATTGAAAAAATGCATTATTTTCTTAACTATCACCACACAATTGTGCTACGTTTTTTAAATAAATTAATTATACAAGTACTTGTACACTGAAGTACAGTAGAACATCTTGTAAAAAAATGTCTTTATTAGAAGAATTGAAACAGTGATATTACCTACAATTTATTTTTATTTGTAATAGATTAATTCAAGATGAATCGGTAGATATATTGTCCAGTGCTCTACTTGAGTTATACTTTTCTATTTTTTAATATTATTTTGAATAATCTGTATATTATAATGTGCATCTAATCTCTGTTTAATTTGACAATGAAATTCTGCGTAATGTTAAAATTCAACTAGAACTTATCTCTACGTATGCATTAAATATTTATATGATATTTTTTGACATAAGGAAAATACGCTTTGAATATTAAAAGGTGTTACTTTATAAGGTCTTTCGTTTGAGACGTAATTTTACAAGATTCCGTCAACGATACAAATTTGAGTTATTTTATTTAAAACTGCCTTTTGTACATGACTTCATCCACTTCGATTTACGATCGAGATAGTGGAATTTACTCTGACTAAAAAAGACATTATCTGTAGATCGCAACAACTAATTTAGAATTAATACATGTCTTATCGGGCCATGTACGAGTAACACTGATCATAAACTCTGTTTTATCCTGTACAAATTATTTTTATTACTTATTTCTCGGATGAAAAATGGTTACCCATTGTAAAGTCAAATCATGAAATATATTTATAATAAATTTTATAAAAACTTGTCTAGCCATTTAGACGTGAGTAACAAACATCCAACACACTTTTTATCGTATTAGTATCATCCCGTGAGCAGAGCCACATTTAATATGTTCTTTTGCTGTATATACAAATCAAATTGAGTAGTAAGTCATTGCTTATTTGTAGAGTTATTAGCTGATTGTTGTTGGTTGTCAGCTGATTTACTGTATAAGATTGTAGTTAGTATATTGCCACATTATAAATTACTAGTGCAAGAAGACATTCCGAATGAAATATTAATTACACATTTTATAATTCATAGGATCGTGCTACATTCCGTAACGTATACATAATTCAATCAGAAGTTTTAACTAGACAAATTTGTTCACTAGGTGTACAAGATCTCCTGCAAAGTATCTCACAACATCTCTCTCCGAACATGTCAGTTATTGTTAGAATCTCAATCACTCTCACATGTAACTAAATCGAATTAGTCGCTATCCATACATATTAATATCATTAATATAATAACAACACGATCTAGCGACTTACTAGCAATCGCTTTCACGTTTATTATTATTATGTTGTTTGACTCACAGGTGACTTTCACATTGTATATTGATTCCCATTATCTGCGAAACGTTAAAATGTTCTGAACAAAATACGCATTTATTTAAACGAGTTATGCTAAGATGATATCTTAATATTTCTTTGGTATATTTTTTACATGTAATATTAAATCTAGTCTTCTAACATAACCTATGTTAGAAGACTCGATTTCTCGTTCTAGCTAGTTCGTTTAGATTTTTATTTGATATGTCATTCTAGAACGTTAATACAGTATCTCTGAATATAATTTCTCAAAAATTAATTATAGAAAAAGTAGTTACAGATTATATTGCTAATATACCGATGTTTCAAAGCAAGGAATCGAATGCACCAAACTACCCAGGGCGTGTTTAGTGAGTGATACTTTTTCTTGTCCCGATTTTTAGTCATTTGTACCAATTTTTAGCACACTATCTCGCTTTCCTGTGAATTGCATATGGCCACACTAATTATACATTAAAACTGATTTTTTTTCGATATTTTTTCACACCTGTACGTAACAAAAAACATAATAGTAACAGAACGGTTACTGTGTGCACATCGCGCGAAAATCACTGTTAGATTTTAGTTGTACTTTGTAGTTTTGTAACTTAAAGTTTTAGCCAACATGCACCATAAAATTTTCATGTTTATTGATCCAATTTACTTTTAATTTTGTAATTTCTGTTATATGGCCAAATATGTTGATTATTTTATTTTTAGGCTTGTGTTTAATTTAACGTAGAATTAATGCTTATATATTATATAAAGTATAGTTTTTCTTTCACTTCGTGAAGGTGGCCATAAAATATATAATAGATTTAGTAATATTTGTATAATATTTGCAACCAAAATTTTACCATGAATTTAAGATTATCAAAAGGATCACGAAATATTGTACGTGTATTATTCCAATAATGTACTCACGACGTTAAATGATAACTTAGAAACATTACAATTTATTTAAATACAAAATTCATAATTATATGAGCTCGGCGTGAAATACGGCTTTATTATTTCCAAATTTATTGCACTATGCATTTAGAAAAATAACTTTGGTTTATAAACCTAACTCGCATTGAAAAAGCTAATATTGAAGTATTTTATCTCCATAATACTTAATAAAACTCATGAAATAAAATGATCAAACAATAATATGAATATTTGTCAGAATCTTAGAAAATACAGGAAGCATGGTGATATAAAGTCGTTAACGAATCCGCGAGTACAAACTATCACAACCAAATTAAATTAGATTGAAGCGAAAAATGACTGTCGACCATTTACAGAGTAATCGAGCTGTCATTCCCTCTACCTTCTAAGATAGTTGCCGTGTACAAAATTATTTTCAATAAATATTGATTATAAAATATTTATTGAAAATAATTTTTTTCTGAAATTGTCAATAACATAAATATAACACAGTTTTTTAGACCAATTGCTTAACGCGTTTTTAAAGAAAATTAAGTATAAAGAAATTGCTAGTTTTCCTGTAATATTAATTGTACAATTTTTGAGACAGACTTTCTTCAAAACTAAGTGGTAAGTCTTATATTTCAAAATATTTAATATAACACTATTTTACATTGATTTATTTTTTTGACAAATCGCTCGAGGCGTTTTTTTAAATAAAATTAAAGGGGTGGTGAAGTAGTAATACTTTTGTATTTACTTGTAAAGTTAATTGTATGAGGTTTGAGATCTATTTTTATTAAAAGTAAATGGTGAACTATTTTTTTCCAAAATGCTTATACATTATTTTGCATTGACTTAGTTTTTTAGACAAAACACTCTACGCGTTTTGTAAATAAAATTAAATTGTAGTCAAATTACAAGTATTCCTGTAATACTAATTGTACTACTATTGTGTACTACTATTATATTTCTGTAATACTATTGTGTGTCGTCTTCTTATTATTTGCAATATGGTGGAACATAAATTATTTAAATAGGACTCTATTTAAATAATTTATTCAAATAATAACTTCGATCTATTAAAATAATAACTTCGATCTGCGGAATAAATTTATTTTCGGTGATGAAATTTACATACTGACTCACAAAAATAGAGGTATTAATCTTATTATATCACAAGTACGGATGGTAGATTCTTAATCAAGAGCAGTAGACTTACCCGAGTTACACCAAAAAGAATAAACTCAGGACTCTGATGTGTTAAACATCGTAATCAGAGCAACGGCAATAACGCGGAGGTTATTTTGCTCTATAGCACGTGCGCGGCCTGTTATTACCTTTCTAGCGCATAAAAAAATTGATTTTAACTCTGGCAATATTTTTTCGGTTACAAGAAACAAAAATAATACGCATAGCTTGAAAATATTTACACACTGACACGCATACCTCGAAAATTGGCCGTTTTCAATTTGTCTAGTTTTCTTTATATTTATAGGATGGGTTTATATTTTTGAGTGACATATTCTAAGTATTGACAAATTTTTGAGCTTAGAAACTTATCTTTTTGTTCGTTCCACTGAGCATTACCAAATAAATATTACGCCGCTAATAGGGTGCTCTTTTCTACTATGGCGCGCCCTGGTTTTATAACGTATGTACTTACCAATGTGCATACAACATTCATATCCACATACTCCGTTATAATTCGTGCTTATCCACTAACATTTCCTTTGAAAATACCCTTCTTCCCTATTATCATTGACCCCCCCCCTCTTGGCTGCTAACGCAATAGATTTTTCGTTTTGATAGATAGTATAAACGCAAACATCCAGAATTCTCGTTATGATGAATACGAATAATTAAATACATAAATGTGTAATATATATATACATACATATATATATATATATATATATATATATATATATATATGTATTTAAATGGCTAGTAAGTTTTAGCCACAAAACTTCGGGATTTTTCTAGAAAGATTCTCGAAACTTCTAGAAGGTATAGATAGGCCAAAGTGCAGTCAGTTGAGCTTTAAGTGACTTACATAAAAGATAGTGGATTTAAATCGATATCAAAGACGGATTCTACTAATTTATTTAAAGTTACACATGTCATGACATATGTAACTTGACATGACATATCTAACGATGGGTGAATCCACGGTGTCTAACGCAATGGCAAAAATTTGGTTCAGAAAGTTCAGGAATGAGGACTATAATCTTATGGACGAACTCTGTACCCGACGTCCTGTTGAATTGGACGTCCAATGATTACGACGTCTAATTGAGGAGGATCCTCGACTGAGGACTCGTCAATTGGCAGATTAGCTACACTGCAGTCATGGCGACATAGGAACAGATTTGCACGAATTAAGAAAAGTTTCAAAATACGGCGTGTGAATACCTCATGAGTTGTCATCATGTCACCTTCAGTGCAGAGTTGATACCTGTCAAAAGTTATTGACATTGAAACGTAACTTCGACTAGCTGAATCAGTTAGTAACTGGCGATGAAAAATGGGTTACATTAATTAATCATACACGCAAACGTTATGGCTGGGTATGTGAGATGCAAGAGTTTCAATATCCAAACCTGAAATAAGTGCCAAATAGGTGATGCTCAGTTGCTGGTGGAATATCAAGGGCATTACTCATTGGAAGTTGCTTCCAGACGGATCTACAATTAATGCAAATACTGACTGAACAATTGGATCGATTAGCTAACAAATTGCGTAGTCGACAAAATCGAGTTTATTTTCTACAAAATAATACTAGACCACATGGTGCAAAACGTAGTCATGATAAATTAGAAGAGCTCGGCTGGGTTCTACTCAATCATCAACCGTATTCATCGGACATTCTCATTACCATTTATTCAAGGATCTAAGTAGACATGCACTCGAAAAAATTATAGTCACCGGAATTGTACAAGAATTTTACAAGAATGGCTTATTGTCACTGTCAACTAGATGGCGGCAAGTAAAGTCAACCCAAAGCAAAACAATATATATGTATATATATATATATATATATATATATATATATATATATATATATATATATATATATATATATATATATATATATATATATATATATATATATAATACATTTACTATGAAAATAAAATTGAAGATTATTGAAATAAATTAGAAAATGCAGTTGTTAATACCGTCAGAGTTCTGCAAGTAACCCTTTGGCATCACTTGGTGCTAATTTAATATTCGAGTGTAGGTAACTCGTACATATGAATACAAATAAAATATACAAAAATACCTATACATTTACAGAATTTTTTTATTTGTTAATGGATAAGACATACTTTCAAACTTTTGTTAAAACCCTATGCTTGGTCAATAACATGTGATTATGTGATTTCCTATTGTGATTGTGATTTTTCCTAGGAGGAGCCGATACACTCAAGAAGACCACTTTGTTCACACATACCTTATAACATTTTCATAATATTTAAAACAAAATAACATCGATCCATTAATATATCAGCTGTAATCGCGCGTCAATAACTAACAATTTTTTCTACAGTCTTTGAATTTCACTTAAATTATTTTGGACATATTTTTTCTGGATTCACAAAAGGATTTTCCTTGAAAGAAAAAATAAATTGTTATTATTATATGTTACGAAATTCACTGTGTTCGGAGTTTTGTGTCATGTGCGGTATATAGCAAGCGTCAATCACATTTGACAGATTGTGTGGTTAGACGGCAGGTTTGATCAGGGGAAGAATTGCACACTCATGCTCAGAACATCGCGTATTCTTAACTCTAAATATTCTTGACTAATCTTATTATCGATACTGCGATACAGTATGACAATTATAATCTATGATTCAAAGTAGTATTTCGATTGCCAATAACTGAAGCCCACAACCATGTTGGATCTTAATGAATTCCCCCGCCTTCCCCCGACTCTAAAAGTGGGATAAAGGATCACTCAGGAAGATGACGATGACGGTGGTAAATAGAGAACGTTGTTGGAGCAACACTGTTAAACAGAATGAATGCTTCTATGGGTAGAAACAAAATCGAACTGCTGGAATTATATGGTAGACGTACTTGTTCAATTCTCTCATCTCTTATGGTTGCATTACGCTGCTTGCACTTAAAGTTTAAGCATCTGTCTAGCTGTCACTGATTTCTTTTTCTAGTATAACATGGTGTAAGTTCTAAAAGATTTTTATTGATCATTATAACTCCCTGGAAAATCCTGCTAATTTTCTCATAAATTTAAGCGAGGGTTCTCCAAAGGACCCTCTTGGAAAAATTTGACGATTGAATAAATAACAGTGTTTACATGGCGCACGAAGTCGCATTAATGGCGCACGAGGCTAGACTGGATAATCGTGTCCATCGACTAAATTTTACGTGGAATATTGAAAACAGAAATCAACTTCAAAAAGAGTTTGAGGTTATGTCATTTTTAAAGAAAAAATCTGGACCTAGTGGACGTGATAGCAGAGATGGCAAGAGATTTGAACCTACTACGTCATCTAAATCTCTCAAATGTTACCGGTGCGGGAACGGTGCCTACTTCAGAGCCTACTTCATAGCATGTTGCTAGCGAAGCGGATTCGTCTTTCCTGCATTAAACAGTTACACACCGGATTGTAGGTGCTATTTGTTCAGGAACATGGTAAGATTTGACCATTATTTCTATACTTTTTACTTTGACCCTAATTTGCATAATGGTGATGATTGCTGGGCAGAAAGTAGATCATACTAAGACTTTAAATATCTAAAGTGATTACAATGTCTGTGAAACATAGATATACATATACAACTGTTTGAAAGGGGACGCTCACAAATGATTGTTAGTAGGGTAGTTTTACAAAGGAAGGTTTTTAAACATTTGTATCCGAAAACGCTCGTCATCGCGAATATATTTTATATGACAAAAAATAAGAATTGTGCACATTCTTACTTCACATTTAAGATTACTTATTTTATAGTTGAACCTACTATTTGAATATTATTTGATTAGTTTGATATGCATTGGGTAATTGGATCGCTTGTGCGTAAGACAGTGATACTTCTGTTGTTATATCCGCTGGAATGGCAAAAATGCGCTTAATTGTGCTTATTTATTATTGACTTGCATTTCGTGTTTTTTAAGGCTTATATGTTGATAAGTATTCCTTTTTATAATGATAGATAGCTGATTTAAACAGCTGAATGTTCATGTCCTGCCGCCTCGTCGATCTACATGCATGCGCTCAATTCCATCAAGGTTTATTAAGAGCACACTTTTGGTACTCGTTTTGTGCATGAATGATTACTCACCGAGGATTTGGGTTAGATTTTATATTTTTGTTACTTTTGTATAACTTATCATTTGATACGTTTAGCAGTAGTTACTATTAAATTGGACGATATACAGAATAAAAAATTTAATGAAACAAAAGTGGATCTGTAATATAAAGGTCCGCTTAAAGTAATTAAATTATTAGATTTGCCTGAAAGTCAAGTATCAACCGTTGTTGATTTAAATGAGGATTATCATAAAAAAATAGAGGCTAAGTTTGAATTATTTTCTGTTTCAGAGTAAATCCTCTAAGGGCCGTATTATTGTTGATGATTATATCAGTAGCTATTTTGTAGCCGTAATCTGGTAAAAATTGGTACCTCTCGAGGTATTTCGTGTAATTCGAGGGATTGTTGTGCGCAATCGGTGCTGGCTGAAACCGGGTCTTACGAAAAACATAGTGGATTCTCATGTGTTCACGTGTATGGTAATCAATGAACTTGATGTACATATAAGGACAACTGGAGATTGCTGTGATTGGGTTAAGTGATAACCAAAGTGGCCCATGATGATAGAGGAATAAACTAGAAAAAGTGATTGTTGGTTATTGGTTTTAATGTAAAATGTATAAGCCACGATTTTAATTTCAATAAGAACCATAAATTTTGTTAAACATTTTGTAATTACCTTCTTTATTAAAATCACAAAGATCATTCTGGTAATTTATGATCACGAGAATGACTGCATGATAAAGTCACAGATGACAAATGTCATGTTTCATTATATAATCTTTATATAATATTGAATTTCTTGTGATGGAACCAAGAATGACTGAGTAACAAAATGTATCAAACTGTGGGAATTCTATTTCCTTTTGCAATAGACATACAAACACGTCCGATTTGTAATAGTGACCGTGTCAAATGATGTGACATCGAATGATTGAACGCACATGAATATAGAAACATGTTAAGCTAATGAAGTCAGGCGTGAATAGGAAGGTCAGCTCAGTCTTTCTTGTTTTATTATTAATAAAGATGTAGAATGTTTACTAATGAAGTTATCACTTGATTCTCAATTTAATAGTAAGCATTATTTTAATACTCTAACGATAGCAGAAAACGAACAATCTACCGTGTAAAGTAGGACTCTAATTTTGGCCATTCGTTATTGATGAAACCATTGAGCTTGAATAAAATTTAAATTTAATGCATTGCGAGACAGTTATTTAAAATTAATGATTTAAGTCTTGATATTAAATTTCAGGTATTATTAGACCGGTACGTATCACATAAGTCATGATTAGTGGTGAGATCTTAAGCCAAACTTTAATCGTTTACAAGACGAGCTAATCTTTAACTTTTAAAACATTGATTTACAAAAAAGATATTGTAGTAGAAAGTTGACGGTAGAGGCGCGGATGGACTCTGTAGTAGAGTCACCGGTAGAACTGTTTCTAGAACAGTCGATAAAGTAGCATGTTACATTTGTTATTTGCTGATTGTAATGAAGTTGACCTGAATGCAGTTAAACTTTTGCTGTAGAGGATATAGAGAATAGCGCCCCTATGAGAAAGCTAGGTTTCATTGCAACAAGGCTAAGCTAAGTAAGTCCTTAATTGGAGATTTTGTGCTCTTATAGAACAAAAGATGCATTAAAGAAAAGCTCGATCAAAAATACAGAGCTTCTGTCGAATAAAAAATCGCCCAAGTCGTGTCGTGAGTCTCATAAAATAGGGTTTTGTAGATGTACACATATCTTTAAATATCTGATTAAAGTGAACTATAGTAATTTTAATTAATAGTTCTTATCCTTAAACACATGCTCTAAATTTTTTTTTTATTTTTCAATTTAGCTATTGTAATATTATAAGTGGGATATAATGATAATTACTTTTAAAATTTAATTTTTCGCAAACTGAGCTTCAAAGTGGTAAATGAAATTTCAATTTCATTTTGAAACACCTGTTCAATGACAAAAGATTCAATGGGGTGCGAAAATTTACTTTGTATATCTAAAGTATAATACGTCAAAAAAAATATTTTCCATATCTCGTTTGCTAAAAAAATCAAAGGAGTAAAATAAATTTCACTATAAATTTAATTATTCGATAGTAGTGAAGTTGTAAGCCTCCGTAACGAATTAGAGTAATATAAAGTGACGTAGATCTTATTTTTAGCATACAGCAACAAACTACATATTTTTGCAATTATCTGTCAAGTATACAGCCGATCACCATGATTTTTTGTAGCCTGTGTTAGAAAGATTACAATGGAATAATTTTAATCCAGAAATATTTCTTTTCTGATGTTTGGTAATTAAAAAATATGAAGTAGTTTGTGTCAAGTTATCGGTGCTAGTGTTTTTACCTGAATACGTTTTTAATGAAAAAAAAATCAACCCCTTTTACTACTTTTTTAGTATTTGTTCAAGCTTTATGCAAAGGACGTTTTACTTGTATTGCGTAGGTTAAGACGACCTTTTCCTTTTCCTTATAAGTCGGTGTTTCTATATAAAATGAAGAAATGGACCAAAAGATAATGTTGTATAATGAAATTATTTTTTTTTTCAGAACATAGCTATACTATTATTGGTATTATTAATTTTGTTAAATATCTATCGTATTTCGAAAAAAGTTTCCAATAAATAAATTAGCTTATGAGTAATACGATGGTTTATGATTTTCTCGAATAATTCATGAAAATTACCAGAAATAATTTTCAAAATAACTAATTTAAGTATTCTTTAACATAGAAACTTTTAATAGTAGTTTATTAAACTTTATAATATTATCATTAATATATCTTCATTACATAAAATACAAAAAACGTTTATTTTTTATCATTAAGTATATCTTCGAATAAAGGAAAAAATAATGAAACCAAATATTTTTTTGATAATAATTGAATATTTTGCCAAGGAAGGAAATTATTTTTAATGTAATTGATTTCTATTCCATGTCCCTTATTTTGCAATTATTATACTTACTCATATTAATAATAAATGTAATAACAACGTTATATTTGTTGTATTGTATTGTTATTATGTGAACCTGGAGAAAGAATGGGATGATTTCTTTCTAACAAATATTATATTCACATCTATAGAAGCCTTGGCTTTAAATTAACTAAAATGGAAAGCTTGAAATTTTTTGTAATTAAAGATGTACAATTGCAAAATTAGCCATCGTTTCTATGCGCGTCTTTATTATTTTATTTTTAAATAATTACCTTTGAAACAAAAATATTTAATTTTTCATGTCAATTCAGTACTACACCGAATCCTATACTTCCGGAAAAAAACTTTAAAAATTATCAGAAAAACCTTTTTCAAAATTAAACAAATACCAATAACAATATTAGCTAAACCGTTTGCAAAGAGTTTTGACTTGAGGTTTTTCACATAATTCTCATCACAAATATGATTACCCGTATCATTCTGAATAGGAAAACCTAAATTTAAAAAGAGACTAAACAATATTTAAATTCTTTTAATCCTTTTTCTTTTTATCATAAAGAATATTGGGAAGAATCGCTTCTGTGCAGTGCCGTCGTTAGGAAAAACATAGCTGCGTGTAATTTTAGTGAATAAAATCATCTCTTTTGTAAACGTAGATTCAGCGAAGGAGATTTCAATATTCCTACAAAATTGCCATATTTTGTCCATATATTTTATTATAAATATTAATTTTCTCTAAAATGTACATTATCTCTTCGCAAACTGTATATTTGTTGAAATGTTTATTCAGTATCAAATACGTGGAAAGGGATAGCATATATTATTGTTGCGCACATTATTGTTGTTGTCATGTTGTTGTTTGCTAAGTCGAGTTAAATTTCTTTTGCAACTTTTATAATGTTATCATTTAAGTCTCGTACAAATCAGTCATTTAATGAATTGATGTTAAGCATGTTGAAAAATTGCAATTGGCCTCCTGTTGTTGCTTTCAAAGTAGACTTTAAATAAATTCGTATTAAGTAAAATATATAGTTCTATTGTAAATTTCCAATTTTTATTGAACAATTGTCGGTCAATTCGACCTGGAATTTAAATAACTCTGCCACGTGTTAACTGACGTCGAGCAGACGAACCCTAAATTTGCAATTCCATTTTGTAATTGTTCCTTATTAATGGTTACCACTCGAGCTGAGAAATGTTTAATTAAATATTTTATTCCTGTAAATATTTGAAAGGGGATACTAGCGCGTGTTTATTTAAAATGGTTTCATTTAAGCAAGCGAATACTTAAATTTAATCGAACTCGCAATTTGAATATTTCATTTCATTTATTCGTCTATAGTTGTTTTTTTGTTTGAATATTGTTTTATAAATATTTTATGTGCAAAGATTTGGGGTTTTATTAATTAATTACACGATTTTAATTTAACAAATATAATACAATTTACTGATCAATGATTTCCGGAGATATTTGTTATTTTGAATTAAGCCGAAGGTTGCATATTTTTTCTACATGAATATTAGTTGTTAAAACCTTAATGTATATATGTATATATATATATATATATATATATATATATATATATATATATATATATATATACATATCTCTCCGTCTGTTGGCCTATCTTTTCGCTTCCCGTCCCGTGTTCTATAATAGGAGTTTTTTAGCTTCACTATCGTATAAGACGTTTATACCGGAAGGTTTTTTATGCATAAAACAATAGTGTAGGTTACGGAAGTCAACTATATTGGTTTATGAGGTCCCTTTTAGAAGACGGGTAAACACATGGAGATATAAACTAGCTTCAGATATCATAAAACAACAATTATCAACAATTTATTTTTACATAAAAAGAAATTATTATCGACTATTTATGACTCACAATAATTAACAAAGTAATGTTCTTTTGTGCCATAAATTTGGGCGTAGAAACCGAAATGGACCTTTGGCGCAAATGCATGCATTAATAAAATAAATAAAATGCATGCATTAATAACGCCAAATAAGTAATGCCATAATGAGAACAATGGTGTTTAAATATTTAAAGTACCTTCAATATTTTGTTAGGAGTTTTGAATATTACATATTCCCTTGTTTTAATCTTCGTCAGTTGCATTCTTTCCATTTTTTTGGACCAAACTTTCATTTATTTGTTTTGAAGAAGGTAAAAAAATAACCAGTAATACAAAAATTTAACGCAGAACAAAAAAATATTATAAAAGTCGTATTTAACTTTATAATTGTTCGAATTTCCGTCTCCCGATTCTATCAATTATATTGCGCATAGATCTTAGCATATCGGATAAACCACCCTCGTTATGCAGACGCCATAACCGCTCGCATAAGGGGTAATATTTTAATCAACGTTTGCGATATTCAAAGCGGATCCGTTGTTTGAACCGGAAATTAGTCATGTTGGTGCGTTTGAATATTTTGCAATGAGCGGTCCGTTCTTATATTCCAAGTTGATTACACGCTGGAATGATTCGTCGATAAATGTGTACTTCTGGCAAACTCATTACAACAGGAGTAAAATTACAATCCGGTGAACTAAAATTACAATGCCTTTATAAAGTTATTGTTCCGATAAATAACAAAATGTGATATTTAAATTTTAGAGAAAAAACAAGAAAAAAAGTGAAAAAATACAAACTTGGAAGTTAAACTTGGAAACAAGTAACTCAGGAAGAGCTTTATAGTAGGATTGAGGAATAGGAAAAGAAAAGAAAAGGATTAAGGGAGTCGAGTATGAAAGGAAATGGAATGTAGAAAGTATATTTGGTGGAGTACTTGAATTGACGGTGAAAGTGTGGTATCGAAATTGAGTTCTCTTTACAACCAGTATAGATATTTTGACATCATTACGACACAACGATGCGGTATTAGCATCGTCTTCATCTCTCAAAAATGCAAAAGGTTCAATTAAATTGGAAAAAATCCCCGTGGTGTGTTGGGTTGATCACAAGGCATACGGCTTTTGACGATGCGACGCATCGCGGCGACCCGGGTTCGATTTCCGGCCGTTCGTCGAACAGGGCTGGACTGGTATTGTGGTTGGCTGTAAGAGATTGCTCTTGTAGCAATAAGTCCGCCATATGTATCAATTAGATAAATAAATAAATTAAAGTAGATAAATAAATAAAATAAATAAAAAATGGCTTAAACATTTTTTTTTAAATGATTGGCTTGGTGCTTGGTTAATTCCTCTATTTTTTAAATCTTTTAAAAATACAAGTTAATTCTGAAAAGCTCCAGTCAAAATGTTAACCATCCTTGCTGTAAATACGATGATTTAAGAAAGAGCCGAAATACATTTTGCCATTTTATTTATAAGATATTAATAATTCATTGAAACATGAGCGTAATATAATGCGAGATGATAAGGATTCTAACAAAGCGTTATCGTAAAAAGCTTTTTCTTTAAAATTGAAGGTGCCCTCCAATTTTAAGTGTAAGTGTGTATGTGTTCATTTTTCCTACAGCCTTAGTACTTGCCCTGTCATACGAATACCATTAACTACTTTACGATGCAGCCCTGTGCATGATAAAAGAAAACAAATTGGTTTCTGTAGGCAACATCCGCCTCCTTGCCAAGTGCTTCTTTGTCAATGCTTATTGTCGCTTCACCAATTATCAGTAACTACGAAATGAAAAGTGACGCTCTTCTGAAACAACATCGTAAGGTGCAATTGACTGCATTCAATTTGTTGAATTTTTTGACATTTTTGGCGTATATTGTTCGTAACTGTATTCTTTAGAAAACAAGTATCTTTAACGGATATTCTTTTTCAAATATAAATTTCGTTTGCAGGATAGAAAATAATATTGAAAAAATTAATTACGGAATAGAAACTCCTTGTCCCGGTTAGAAATTTGTGCTAATTCAAATTGATCTTGAATGAGTAATTTTTGTTACCATTGTTTGATGAATTTAAAGAAATGAAATAATCACGGGATATACATCAATAAGCCAATTTAACCTAATGTAAAAAATTTCTTTATTAGGTTCGATTACCTTCCTTCCACGGAGAAAATGTTTTTACCCAATTAAATATGAGTTTTCAAACAATAATATCATATTTGCGCTCCAAAAGTGTCGCTCGGAAAATAAGTAATTTGTCATAATTTTATTCAGCTGTTATTAGTGTGTACCGCAACTCATATTGTGCTGTTGTATTCATATTTTCCAAGCATATTTATAAAAAAAAAAATGTTTAAACCATTTTTTTTCAATTGAATTGACTCTTTCGAATTTTTGAGAGATAAATCGATGGTAATACCACATCGTTGTATCGTAACGATGAAATATCTATACTGGATGTAAAGATCAGTCAACTCAAGTACTTGTACAAAAATCGTTTGGAAAAATATACCTCCACCAAATTTACTTTCCACATTCCATTTCCTTTCATACTCTTCCCCCTTAATCCTTCTCTTTTCTTTTCATACTTCTTAATCCTACTATAAAGCTCTTACTGAAATACCAAATTAGTTTATTTTGTATTTTTTGCTTTTTTTTCTCGTATTTTCTAGAAAATTTAAGTATCATATTTTGTTATTTACCTGAATAATAACTTTATAAAGGCATTGTAATTTTTGCTCACTGAAATATAATTTTACCCCTGTAGCAATAAGTTTGGCAGAGGTACATATTTACCGATGAATCATTCCAGCGTGTAATCAATTTGGAATATGAGAGCGGGACTTATCTACTCATTGCAAAATATTTAAACGCACCAACATGATTAATTTCCGGTTCAAGTAGTGGATGCGCTTGAATATCGCAAACGTTGATTAAAATATTATACCTGGAAAATCACACGGTGCGAGTGTTCACGGTGTCTGCATAACAAGGGTTGTTTATCCATTATGCTAAAATCTATGCGCGATATATTAGAGAGATATATATACTTAAGAGGCCATCGAGGCCCCTTAAGAAACATTTTGAAAATAAAATTGCTTTTAGCAGTTATTGGCTTTGTTTGTCATTTTGTCATCAATAACTGTAATACATTTTGTAGCAAATTAATTAATGATTAGAAAACGAAAATCGGAAATAATACTGTTATCATGAATATGAAATAGCATGAACAGGTTCGTTCGTACTGCACACATTATCCATTAATTTTGATCTATTACCAACCGTCAGTGACTCGTGTTGTATATTTTATACCTAAGTCAAGTTTCATGTAAAATTAAATTTAAATGAATCCTAGATGTACAGATTAGAATATTTGAAATGAAAAAATAGAACTTTAATATTTATAAGTAATCAAAGAAAGCGCTGGGACGAATTTGTCCGTGGGCCTGCTTGCACAAATTAAATAAGGTCGGAACACAAAAAAAAACATTGACTTTACAATCTCATCGAGTTTTCATTACCTCCGCCCTCTAGCGACTGGCGCAACCCGTTACATCCGCAATGCAAAAACAAAAGTAGAAGAAAAAAACACGGCACCCTTCATAGGCTGTTAAGCACTTTTAAAAACAAAATTAACCACAATAATTTAGTTAAAAATGTATTTCAAACTCTTAGAATAATTTTTGTGTAATTTTACACGGCTTATTGTTATTAACTTATTCAGCACAGCATTCAAATATAATATTGATACCCTTCAAATACATTATATCAGTAAAAACTTCGTCAAAAATAACATTTAAAGTCGCAATAAATATTAATGAGGACTGAAAATAATGATAGTCTATATCATATCATTCTCATGACGAGAAAAACTAATTAGTTAATACAAAATGATAAAATTTAACACAACTTTTAATTTAAAATAATTGACTCATTTTTGATTCTCCTATCCTTAAATAAGTTTAACAATACGCGTTACGGATAATCCCGTAATCATATTTCAAACCTTTCAACAAAAGTTCTTTAATTTAGCGATTTAATGTTCATGATGAATCGTATTGTTACATCGTAACAAATAAATATAAAACTGTTTAATAGAAAAGTTGTGTTAAATAGAGAACTCATTGCGAACTGGCAGAGTTCAAACATTTTATTTTCACACAGTTCTACTGTATTTGTTATTACGATTTATTAAAAAAAAAATTTATTTATTTATTTATTTAAATAATTAATTTATTTATTTTATATGCTACGATAACATTTTTTTTATTTGAAAAGTTTAGCAATATCGTTAATCTGAAAACATTTGAGAAACATTTTAAAATAAAAAAAAATGTGTGCAATTCACACGTGGTAGAAGTGAAACCTTCAAAAATTTTAAATTTTAATTTTTAAGTTTAATATAAATTTTTAATTTTGATAAAAACTAAAATAATTAGAAAAGTTTTTATAATTCCCCTTCCCCTTACATATAACTCTCGTCTGTTAGTAGTGATTAGTCTTGAGCCCCAGTGGGTGTGTTTAGCATTGAAGTCACCTCAGATGATGAAGCGACAATTTAATTTTTTGAAAAGTATGGTATATTCATTTGTATTGTGTCTACGCGGGCAATAGATTACACTTACTCTGAAATTTTGTTTAGTTCTCTCAACAGTTACAATTGTCGCTTGGATATCACAAGTCACATTTTTCTTCTTCAAAGTGTTTGATACAGTTTTTGATAATAATAACTATATAAATATGATAATAATAACCTCTAAGGGATGTGTTAGCATGATGATTTGAATGATAGGTTGAGTAGTTTTTGAATCTAGTAAATGACTCTTTAGTAAATTTTTTCTCTGATATAAGACATATGTCAATGTTTTCTGTACACAGAATTGCTTGCGGTTCACGTTGGTGCTGTAGCAATCCATTGGCATTCCATTCCATAATTCGTAGGAAAATCATTGTTAGTTTCCAAGAGACTTTAATTCTACTATCAATTTAATTGAGTCACGAGTTTTGATTTTTTAGCATCTGCATAATTTCTAATAACACGTTATAATTACTTGGGTTTGCTTAGTTACAGGTATATTATCAGAAATAGCTTGGTTGTATGTTCTCCTAGAATTTTGTGGTTTTGTGTCTTTCATGTAAGTGGTCTGAGTGGACACTCTCAACATTTTATTATTTTTTACCTGTTGATTAGTCTTGTTTTTGCTATCTCTCAGTTTTTAAAGTTCTAATACTTCAGATCCTCGATAATTGGTAGTATGATTTTTTCTCACAGCGACATCATTTTAGCTGCACATCTCTTGATTTATCACAGTTAACCGTCAGATGATGACAGCGCATTTAATATATCTAATAATAGTTTTTAATATGATCAAATGATTGGCAGGTTTTACACTGTGGTATTAATTTATAGCTTTTAATTGGTGTGGATATTTTTTCTCACACCTCATTATGCATCGCTGAATAGGTTTTTCAAAAGTATTGGGTGTATGTCATGAACACGTTTTCTATACTGAGATACGTTTCCGAATACATAAAGCTTTAAAGTGGTCGAAGTTAAAAGAAAAATCATCATAGCTAAGTAGGCTCTAGCTATGATGATTTCTCTCTAGCTATGAAGTTTACGAATAATAGCCGACTAACTTCTTAAAAGTATTTGAAGTTTGGTTACCGAGGTAATACTTAGTTCGTATTTAATAAATTAAATTCATAAACTTAGTTTTATGTATCCATCTTCGTTTGATTCCTTGGTCTTACAGTTTGGAACTTAAAATCTACATGTAGTCGATAGAGTAAATGTACAAATTTATACAATTTAAATATTGATGTACGATCAGCTCATAATTAAGCAGTAAATAGTTTAACACTTAACTATATAGACCAAAAAATAACTTTTATTTTGAACTTAAAAACTTTTCTTTCTTACTTTTTCCTAAACTTCCCAATTTACTGTGTCCATTGAAGCAAAAGTTATAATCTAGTAACAGACGAAAAGACGTTATAATATTACTAAATCGTAGCATTTCATTTTGATATAAAAAACAAACGAAACATAAAAATTGTAATTGCTGTGAAACCTGTTATTTTGTTAGCAAAAAATCATAGAAAGCAAACTTAATTTGTGCCGGCACTGAATGTATTGCGATACCGTAACCTAAGTGTGGTTAGATTCAAATTTACGATTTAATTATTTCGCTTTCAATATGAGTTTAATCGAGATCCAATTAAACGCTGTCTCCTACTGGGTTGTTATTAATCGTATTTATTGAAATCGGCTAAGCAATATTTCCCAATTTATCGATAATCGATCAGTGTGATTCGTTTCAAACAAAACTTATTGAAATTTGTTTATAAAAACGAGCGTCGCGTGGCTGTTGGCGCGGGCCATATTTGCCCGGTCGATTAGTGCTTTTTGTCGGGTCTGACCTGCCCGACTGCGGGTAATTTATACTGAGAACTTCACCATACGTTTATATTGACCACGTATAAAGGAAGCTTGGTGCAACACGTTAAGCTGAGAAAATGCGTTCAAACAGGTTATGCCAGGCATAAAGTAGTGATTGGAAAAGTGTAATTTACTTGTAGCGATTATCATGATGTGGGTTTTAGTATTAGTGCAAGTGGAGCAAGAGAAGAAAGTAAAATAAAATAATAATACATTTCTTTACTCCCTTTGCAAATTAGCGTTTTACTTAATCTTTTGCTTAGTTGCTGATTATTGCGTACCTAAATAAAATGGGAAACTAATAATTAATATTTTATAATACGAAAAAATACAAAGTTTTTTGAATTTTGTAGAAAAATCATTTTGTTGCGGTACGGTATATTCGTATGTTGATAATAAAGTTAAACGAAAGAAATGAAGCGCTGTCATTACTTTTAAAATACGAATGAACGATGGTAGAGTAGAATGAAAAGAGAGGAGACGAAGAGAGAGATCAATATATGGATAGCGGGGAATGAGAATGGTGATGGTGGGTGAGATGGGAAGAATGGGATGGGGCAAGATGATGGCAAGATGTAGAGTGAGAGTGGTGCAGAGAAAGCATCAAGGAGGGGGGGAGGGAAGAGTGGGCGGTTGGGAGAGAGAAGAGGAAGGAGATAGTGTGATACTAGAGAGACTGATAGATGAATTTATTGACAATGATACACAAAAAAGTGAATGAAACACAAACAATTTCAGCCGCTCTATTTTTTATATTTTTGCAAGGTGTTAAGTCTCATATCCTAACCTGAAGCTAGAATGATTAATTTAACAGGAAAAATAAACAGAACACCTAACTGCGAGAAACGTGTGTTCGAAATAACATTTAATTAATTTTGCTGTAATCGTGTATTGTTCTGTGAAAGTATGTATACAAATGAACACGTGAACGCCCTTGATTTATCTATTTACATTCACATAGCCAAAATTAAATCTAAATCTGCTGATTTGAGTAAAATAGTGGCGAATCTTTAAATATGGAACGTGTGGGCCTAAGTATAACAAGTATAAAATTAAACTCTTATAAAGATAAAATTAAAAGAAACAAGCCAGAGAAAAGTTTTATTTAAATAGTCAATGAAACAAGTGAAAGATCTTCTATTTTATATAAAAGATCAGGCTACTTTTCAAAAAATTCTAAATCAATTTCTAGGAAATTTTTGGAATCGGGAAGATAAAACAATGTGTAAAATTTTTTCTCGTTATTTTCTTATTACACATATTTAATTTACTAACCCATGAATTTCGCGGACTAAAAGGGCTAAATAGACATTAATTTTAATAACAACGGAACAAATGCCAGTGACAGTTAACATTTATTATTAATTAATTTAGGCAATGGCTACAAATTGAAAAGAACAAGACGATTGGTATTGATTATGTTTTGCAAACGTTTCAAAAAAGTTATTAAGTACTTGATCAGATTTCTATTGTTATTTTTATTTGTTGTTAACAATTATGTTTCTTGATGTAATAAAAATGAAATTTATACGTGTTAATCAATACAAGCGTATCTATTTTTGTTTCGTATTTTAGTTAAAAATTGTATTTTTTTGCTATCTTCTGATCGTCTACCACTAAACTGTTCGGTTTTTTATACCAGTTTTTTATATTCTATAGTTGCACCAAGATTTATTTTCGCTCGCCTTCTTTATTTAACCGAGGGCACCTAATTATTTGTGTCGATGATCTCGTGAAAATGGCGGGACAGGATTAAAAACTAATGTTACAAAGATTATATATTCAGTAATGTTTATTATTATTTTGCGCAAAATGTATATTTTCTAAGTAAAAATAAAAATGTAAGCAGATTTATCTCGAAAATGTTTTTCGATGAAAATTATGACGTGCGATGTTGAGGTTTTGTTGCCTTACGCCAAAAGAGTGTATGTATAAAGTCACGCGTGCAATATAATACCGTTACTGTCTTACTATGTTGATATAAGACATATAATAAGATAACTGTCGTTGCTATGTTAAAATTCTATATCAAATTTTATGTCATGTTTTGAATATTTTTTTTGTCATTATTTTATTTCTTTAAAAAATTGTGTATATTTGGCTCCGTAAATTCCTTTTAAGGTTTTTTTATCAAAAAAGGCCTAGTCGTGATTGTTATGAACCTGATTGTGATATGTGCCTAATATTATAGACATTTACGTATGCTACTGGGACGTTTTATAGTCTCTTGAAAAGCCAGGTGGAAGTGCAGAGTAGTAACTTGATTAGGTTGATAAGGTTTGATGGCTGCTAATATGATTAATATTCGAGCAACATTAAAGGGATATTACGATCATGTTTAATTTACTTGATGCAACTGATATTCTAATAACTCAGAGAAGGTGGTGAAGAAGAGTTTTTTTTAAAAATCACATATCAATAAAATTTTCCCACATGAACAAACTGTTAAGATGGAATTTTTTAAATTTTATTGGATATTTTTCCAAAAAGTTTCGATACGATTAATTTTGATGTGTCTTAATATGTGGCATATTACCTGATTTTGTTTTAGATGAAACTTTCACACAAATATTCTACGTATCACGCCTCATACATGATAGATGTAGAGATACATATTATCAGCTACATTATTTAGCATATCGCTCTGTGAACATCGCAATCTCGTGAGGTGTCCCGCGTCATATTTCATGTCGGTCGCACTGCATTTATCTGCCGCAGGTCCATGACCCCAATGGTAGGTGCTCCGGCCCGACTTCATCCGGGTGCGTGCATTATAAATTTTTGCGTTTTCGCATAGTTTTGCAGGGTATGATGGTCGTTAGATTTTGCGGATTTAGATATTTATGGATAAACAGCGATCAGAATGGACCATAAAGTAATAGCCATTTGAGTAAGTCTAATCTTGGTTTTTAACAATAATACTTACAAAAATTCGCAAACAAACAAACGGCGGATATGCTTGTGATAGTAAAAGAAACAAATGCCAATATTTCATTTTTTTTATTTCAATGGAAGAAAGTTACCTGGATACAACTTATGGCAGTATACGTCAAATAAATTTAATATAATCGAGGTTTATTATTTATAACGATATTTTCTTGTTCTTACTTCATAAGTTTATAACAAAGCAAAAATAAACTTTATGAGAGAGAGAAATGTTTTTGACTAATTTATTGATGTGTCATTCGTTCATATCAGACTGAAGTACACACAATTTCTCCTTAAGCATAATATACATCTACACACATAAACATGCATACACACACACACACACATATATATATATATATATATATATATATATATATATGTATATATATATATATATATATATATATATATATATATATATATATGGCTGTGTGTGTTTACTTGTGTGTGGATATTTTGGGTAGTTTTATCATGGTATTCAATGCATCGTTGATCAAAATCAGACTATGCTACTTGAATTGATATTTTGCACAACTTACGGCAAAAAATAATGTTTTAAAATCATCTGTAATTAATAAATTTATGATGTATTATTAATGGTCATATTTCTGTAATAGCATATTAATAAATATGAATTATCTTGGTCAATTGAAAATAAACTGAATTTCTTAATAATTTTGTTACGTTTTGTAGTTTTTTATTATAGTTTGCTTGTTGCTGCTATAGACGTGAATAGCTGTTTTTATTAAACGATGTGTATAAATATAGAAAGAAATTTTAACATTAGTTATAAAAAATCGAACTGCGATGATGGGATTTAAAATATTTTCTTATTATATTTTATCTTACTAGGATCTGGATATCGAATAACATCTGGCATTTTACAAATATTTTCAGGTTAAAAACCGTCCAAGTGCTCATTGTAAACATGTGTAAAATAAGGTGTTGTAGTTACCTATATCCCTTCAAATTGTTGATAGTAGTATATTGAAATAATTGTAACTAAAAATTCTAATCGAATCAATCGAATAAAATAATCTGATCAAATATTATTTCGAGACATTCTTATTCTTTCAAGCACACAGTTTAAGAAAATTGGTGTACTGAGGTGCATTGTATGTTAATTTAATGTTTGATAAATGGAATTTAAAAATGAAAGATTATAAATAGAACCTTAAACTAATTTTAAAAATCTATCTAATGGAATGCGTAAACAATTTTTTTCAAACCTCTCCGCATTAAATAATTTCCTTTAAATATATCATCAAATATTCATTGACATTTTCATATATGACAAATATTTGCAAATTTTCATGTACACAGGTCTAAAATTGTAAAAATTGTGAGAGACGGCTGGACGGACGGACATGATGAAATAATAAAGTTTCCAGTTTTCATTATAGAACTAAGAAACTTTAAACAATAACTGAAATTCTCATTTGTTTATTCCGGTAGGTTACGGGTGACGAATTTTTATGAAATAAATGATATTTGTAAACCATCACACTCACAAAAATTTAATACCACAAACAGATACTTCAGTTTTATTTTTGTGTTTAGATATTTATTGATGACATAGAAAAGACATTGCACATAGAGTTGTTGATGAAACTATTAAATTTAAACTTTTACATATAACATTTAGTAAATTATCTTATCAGCTTGATGTGTCTTTTTTCAAGTAGTACATCTATAGTCGCTACATGTTCATACTTACGCGGAGAAAAGTGTCATTGTTAAGTAAGTTCCCTTCCTTAAAATTGCTAATAAAATTGAGAAATGGAGGAGACATACGTACTGTAACCGCTTAAGCTATTATTGTGTATCTACCAAGATTTTCAGCGACAGTTCAACCTCGAAACACGCTGTGGACCTCTTAGTCCCTGCTGGAACTCGAGCGAAATATGACAATTAAAGAGGCGCCCCGCGATGACAAATTTATTTGACTCTTTAGGGTCTGAATGTTTGCAAATTTGAGTTATGTTTTCTATATTAGCCGTAAATAAACGTTGAATCTTGCGCCTGTATTTTACAAGGCCAGTTTATTCAATACTGTGTTCAATTATTTTAGGACGCTGATAATGAAGGACGGGGCGGTGCTATATTTTATGTAAGTAATGTACACGTTATTTTTGTATTGTTTCAAATAAAGTTCACGTTAGCATAATTGCGTTTTACTCAAATTGTAAAAACTGTGAGAGACGGCCGGACGGACGTATATGATGACGGACATGATGAGACATGGTTTCTTCTAAAGGTCTTAATTAATATGTGGCAAAATATTAAAACAAAATTTGCATAATATACTCTTTACCAATGGAGTGAATTTTTTCGCGTATCCCATTGTATGATGTATTATTGAATGGATCCGTTAAAAGATATTTCTTGCCCCACAGGGGCTTTCTGCAGCAGCTACTCGACAAATTCGACAGTCAAACAGAAGAGTGACTCGACTGTATATATAATACTGATAACAAATGTTTTGAGGTTTGTGAATCGATCGTTGAGAAGCACTCGGTATACATAGAAATCTGTATAGAGATACTAACTAAAATGCTCCTCTAATTAATATTTAAAGAAGTAAGTAATGTTTTAAAAATAATAATTTGTTTGAGGCTCGGGAACTCGGGTCACTGAAAAGCGCGCCCTAAAGAGCTATAAAGAGATACTACCTAAAATACTCATAGTAGTGTAATAACAATAACAAATAGTTTAAAGCTTGGGACTCGGCCATTGAGAAGCATGCGGTAAAGAGATACTACCTAAAATACTTCTCTAACTAGTATTTTAATATGTCGGTAGTTTAATGACAATAACAAATCATTTGAGGTTTGGGAATTGGTAGAAGAGTTGTAAAGAGAACCTGAAATAGTCTTCTAACTAATATTTTAATAAGTATTAATTTAGAAATGTACATCGTGTGTTATTAAATTTCGACCAGTATATTATGGCACATCTACAAAGTAAATATCGGTTTAATATATTTATACTTAGGTTTCTAGGTAATGATAAATGTCGAGCGAGCCGGATGATACGTGTACGTACTTTCTCTATTTCCTGGTGGAATTAATATTGCGTAATTTAAAGTGTACTCAGCCAGTGCGTTTAGATAGTGACTAACTTAATAGCTTATATACTCTTACATAGATTTTGATCAACTCATTATAATTAAAAGTAATGCTCTATTATGGATGCCAAGCAGTGAGAAAATAGGCGTAAATTTTTGGGTTTTTTAGGTTAGGTACTCTATTGCCTTATATAAATTTGAAAGTGTCACTGCAAACACAAAATTTAAATAGCTTCTTTTTCTAGCCATTAGACGGCACCGCATTAATAAAAAATAGTATCTGTGATATAAAAGTTGTTTACGTTTGTAACTATGAATAAAACTAAGTTTATATAGAAATATTTAATCAATTTATTATTTTATTGCCTAAAATCTAATTTATCTAGAGTCTCCGAACGCTGTTCGGTTTCTTTGAGGATAGACCCTATTATTATGCACGCGTCGTCTGTCCGTTCATCTGCATCTTGTAAACAAATTTGGTACTTGATCTTTTTTGCAAGAAGTAATTTTACTTAGTACAAGAATGAGTAATTCCGTGTAAAATATGTTATTTAAAATGGCCTAAAATTATATTCTCACATTACGTAATTATATTGTCACGTGAAAGTGGCTGATTTTTTTTATTTTGCGTAAACATATGGGATACATTTCCAAAAAGTTCTTTACGTAGATAATGAATCTGTTCTTAATTTTTTTTCATTGGAAGATAATTATTTCAGGACTATTAAACATGATCTTTTTAGAACGATTTTCTAACAGGTCTTATCTTGAAAATGTAATTAATCAGGAAGCTGAAATATAGCTGTAATAATGCTCATATCCCGTATTTAAAAGACAAATACAAAAAAAAATTAAATACAATATTTTATAAATATTTTTGAGGAATTCTAATTTTTACACCTTTGGAATATATGACCGGTTATATATTTTCATTCTGAGAAACAAGTTTAACGTTTGCAAATAATTGATTAGAAGCACAATGAACCTATGTACATCCTTAAATATTAAAAATGTTGTAAGTATATAAGTTTATATGAAATTTTCCTAGTGGGAGTTGTAGGTGTTCTTACAGTTAAGTAACAGGTCTATTTTTTGATTGATATTAGTGTTAAATAGTGTGATAGTATTTTGTTATTTATAAGTATTATATATATATATATACATATACATATATATATATATATATATATATATATATATATATATATATATATATATATATGGGTGTGTGTGTTTACGAGTGTGTGTGGATATTGTAAAAGGTGTTTAATGCATCGTTCATCATAATCAAACTATGCTCCTTGAATTGATATTTTGCACAACTCACAGTAAAAAATAATGTTTAAAAATCACCTGTAAATAATAAATTATTATTAATGATCGCATTTTGTTTACTTTATCAGGTTCAATGCTATTTAATACCTTTTGTAAATAAAACGTAACTACTGTTTTTGGCACTGTCTAAAACTGTTCGAATACGAAGAGCATACTGAATTTTTTTAAATATATCTTCTTTATTTTTTTAATAATTTCAACATATTTCTTGAAATTAGTCATATTTCTGTAATAGTATATTGATAAATATGTATTATCTTGGTTAATTGAAAATAATTTCTTAATAATTTTGTTACGTTTTGTAGTTTTTTATTATAGCTCGCCTTTTGCTGTTCCATAACAATCCATCCATAACGTGAATAGTTGTGGTTATTAAATGATTTGTATAATTATATAAGAATACAATTTTAATATTAGTTATAAGAAATCGAAGTGTTGATCTAAAATATTTTCCGATTATGTTTAATCTTAGACTTTTTTAAACTTTCGCGATTCGAACACAAATTTTATTTGATTTGAATCGGGTTTTTTCGCGGTAATTATCTACAAGACAGTCAGTCTTCCCGTGACCACAGGCTGTGCAACCAGTCTGAAACATCGGGACATAGTGAGTACTTAGTTTATAATATCTAGGTTTACTCATTAAATAGATAATTGCCGCGAAAAAACCAGATTCAAATCAAATAAAATATATATTTAATCTTACTAGGATGTGGGTATCGAAATACATCTTCAAACAGCATTTTACAAATATTTATCAGGTTAAAAAAATGTATAAAGTAAGATGCTCTAGTTACCTATATCCCTTCAAATTGTTGATATTAGTCTACTAAAATAATTTTAACTAAAAATTCTAATCAAATACTAGTATCTGAAGTTATTCCGAAATATTCTTGTTTTTTCAGGCTCATGATTTAAGAAACTTGGGGTACAGTGGTACATATTAATTTTATGTTTAATATTTCGTTAACTGGAATTAAAAATGAAATATTATAAATAAGGTAATTTTAAAAATCTATCCAATCCATCAGTGCAATGCGTAAACAATTTTTTTCAAGCATTAAATAATTTCTTTTAAATATGTTACCAAATATTCATTGGGATTTTCATATGTGATATATGTGATACATATTTGCAATTTTTTATGGACACAGGTCTAAAATTGTGAGAGACTGTCTGACGGAAGAACATGATGAAATAATAAAGATTCAATTTTTCATTATGTAATGAAGGAAACTTAAATAATAACCGAAATTCTCATTTGTTTATTTCTGTAGGTTATGGGTGAAGAATTTTTATGAAGTAAAAAATATGTTCAATCTACCACATTCACAAAATTCTACAAAAGATTTTTATGTTAAGTATTCCGGTTAAAAGCAGGCATTTATTTTGATACCACAAACAGATACTTCAGTTTTATTTTTGTGTTTAGATAATTATTGATGACATAAAAAAGACATTGCACATAGAGTTGTTAATCCATTAAATTAAAATTTTAAAGACCATTAAATTCAAATTTTTAAATTTATATTTCTTAGTCATATCATAAAATTGAATAAAATATCTTATCAGCTTGATTTGACTTTTTTCAAATAGTACATCTATTGTCACCACGTGTCCATATTTACGCGAAGTAAAGTTACATTGTTAAGTAAGTTCCCTTTCTTAAAACTGCTGTCTTGAAATATAACGTTTTTGATTATCTTTCCGAATATATCAAATATTTTCATTAGATTCGCTCAAATTAAAAATATTCTGGCTTGAATAAAGAGTTAATTTTAACTTGTAGTTTAAATAAGTCAATTTTATATTGCTTTGTTTACAAGAAAAATATGACATTTGAAATTTTAATTGAGAATAAAATGGAGAAATGGAGGAGACAGATGCACTGTAACCACTTAAGCTATTGTAGTGTATCTACCAAGATTTTCGGCGGCAGTTCAACCTCGAAACACGCTGTAGACCTTTCGGACCCTGCTGGAGTTCGAGGGAAATTTGAAAATGAAAGAGGCGTCCCGCGATGATAAATTTATTTAAGTCTTTACGGTCTGAATGCCGTGCTAATTTGAGTTATGTTTTCTATATCAATGGTAAATAAACGTTGAATTACTTGCGCCTGTATTTTACAAGGCCGGTTTATTCAATACTGTGTTCAATAATTTTAGGACGCTGATAATGAAGAACGCTTCGAACGCGCGAAGATGCTGTATTTTATGCAAGTAAAGTACATGTTATTTTTATTTTGTTTCAATAAAATTCACGTTAGCACAATTGTGTGATTTGGTTCACTCTATCCTTTTAGGAGATTTTTTTTTCCGCGTTCTATAATGAAGCATGGATTTTTAGGCCTTTTGCATTTTGCATGTAGTTGGTTTCTTCTAAAGGTCTTAATTAATATGTAGCAACATATTAAAACAAAATTTGCATAATATTCTCTGTGCCAATGGAGCAATTTTTTTTCACGTATCCCATTGAGTGATGTATTATTGACAGGATCCATTAAAAGACATTTCCTGTCCCACAGGGGTTCTCTGCAGCAGCTACCCAGCGAATTCGAGAGTCAAACAGAAAAGTGACCTGACTGGTATATTATGAGGCTTGTGAATTGGTTATTGAGAAGCAGTCGGTGTACATAGAAATATGTATAAAGATATAACTAAAATGCGAGGAGCATTTTAGTTATATCTTTATATAGGTAATATTTAAATGAGTAAGTAGTGTTTTCAAAATAACGAGTTTTTTGAGGTTTGGATATTGGTCACTGAAAAGCACGTCTGCATTAGAGAGCTGTAAAGAGATACTACCTAAAATAATCCTCTAAATGATTTTAATACGTAGGTAGTGTAATAACAATAACACATAATTTAAGGTTTGGAACTCGGTCATTGAGAAGCACGCGGTAAAGGGATGCTACCTAATATACTCATCTAACTAGTATTTTAATAAGTAATCAGTGTCTATTAAATTTCGGCTAGTATATTATGACATACCTGCAAGGTAAATATCCATTTAATATATTTATACTTAGGTTTTAAGGTAATAATATGTGGAGCGAGCCGAATGAAAAGTGTACGTACTTTCTCTATTTCCTGATGGAATTATTATTGCGTAATTTAGTGTGTAATGAGCCAGCACGTTTAGATAATGATAAACTTAATAGCTTATACACTCTTATATAGATTTTGATGAACTAATTATAAATAAAAGTAATGATTTATTATGGATGCCAAGCAGTAATAAAAATAGGTGCAAACTTTTGGGTTTTTTAGGTTATGTACCCTATTGAGCAATATTTTGAAGGTGCCACTGTAAATACAAAATTTAAATAATATCTGTGATGTAAAAGTTGTTTACGTTTGTAACTATACATAAAACTAAGTTTATGTGGAAATATTTACTGAACTTATTATTTTATTGCCTAAAATCGATTTTACCCCGAAGTGTCCGAACGCTGTTCGGTTTCTTCGAGGATAGACCCTATTATTGTGCACACGTCGTCTATCCGTTCATCTGTATCTCTGTAAGAGGCTTCTAAATTTTAGATAAATTGGTACTTGATCTTCTTTGTAATAAGTAAAACTACTTAAGAATAAATAATTGCTTGTAAAATATGGTATTTAAAATAGAGTAAAATTTTATTTTCACATTATGTAATTATATTGTCACGTAAAAGGTGACTGATTTCTTTTTTATTTTCCATAGACATATGGGATATATTTTCATAAAGTACTTTTCGTAGATAATGAACCTGTTTTTAATTTTTTTTCCTTGAAAGATAATGCTTTCAGGGTTATTAAAGATGACCTGTTTCGAACGATTTTGTAACAGGTCAGGAAACATTTTAAACATAATATATTTAAAAGTTGTGGGTAATTGAACCGAAGATTTTTGAGGAATTTTAATTTTTACACCTTTGGAAGATATGGTAGGCGATATATTTTCATTCTGAAAAACAAGTTTAATGTTTGCAAAGAAACATTTCATAGAAACATATTCTAATATATTTGAAACATTATCAAAATGATAATTTATATTCCCTGTTTATAGGAGATCCGATAAACGATGGCCAAATTCGACCCAATCCTTTTTAACGCCCTTTTTAATTTTATTAACCTTATATGGAAAGGTGCCAAATGCGTGTAGTCAATTATACAGAAATACTCCATTTTTTCATAACGCTTTCTGTAATTTTTTGTATTAATAATATAAGTAAATATGATTGGATATCGGATACTGAAGGCGAAAACAAGTTTTTACTAATGATTTAAAGAATAAAATTTGTTTGTTTGTTTATCAGGCAAAAGTAAATTCCGTTAAGATTAATTGAAAAATATATGTATCGAAAATAAAGTAAAAATATTTTTGAGGCCATTATTATTGGCCTTTTCAAACCGAATTCTACAATATATATGAATTGAAAAAAAATCGAGTGCTTAATTTGCCCTTAGGAGATTTCCATACAAATATCTCTAAATGTTAGATATGGAAATATTTGGCAGGTTAATATATATTTTATTACTGTGCCAAATTGAAAGTTTCTGTATCTAGCGGTTTTCGGTAAAAACGGTTGTCACAGATAGGCAATTGAATCTAATAAAATTTATGTTTTTGGTTTGGAGGTACGAAAGCCCAAAAAGATTAAACGAATTGCTTCGTCGAAAAAAAACTCAACGAAATTAAAGCTACGTATAATAAAATAAGTATTCAATAAACTTATAAGTTAAGAAACTGTAACAGGCCAGGCTTCGAAAAAAAAACCATAACAGTCACTCTTAATGTTAAACGCAATTAACGGATTTTTTAGGAGAAAATATCTTTGACCCAATAACCTTCAATTTTGTTTATTTTCTTTCTTCGACTTTTTGGAATAATGTATTAAATTTTTAATTTAATTAACATATGCGTTTCAAGAGTAACTTAAAAAGCAATGAAATTAATCTCTTAAACTACTTTAAGGAAATATTAGGAAAAAATCATAGTGGATAATAAGAAAAAACGATATAAATAAATTAGGAAAATTGTTTTTCTTATACTGTAACAAGCAATACTGACAGCTTTTTATTTCATTCATCTTACTATACTCCATTACCGCAAAACGGCGTTTTTCCTAGACATGTAATTTTGCCACAGTGTTGCAATGTATTAGTAAACATAATGTAAACATTACAACCGCCACTGGATTTTGCGTCTAAACCGCTGAATTTAAGGAAACATGGCAACATGTCAGTGTCACAAGGCGTTTTTGTTTTTATCTAATATTATCATTTTCTTGGTACCCGCAATAAAAAAAAACAATTTTTTTCCCAATAGCGGCTCAATCGATTTTCGTTATTCCTTTTATATTGTTAGTACTTCACGAAAAGAAAAATCTTACTACGTTTCCTATATTTCGTAGAAAACCGTTGAAAAATCCAATTTCGAGCATTCTTACAACTTTGGTAAGGCATGACGATAGGGAGGGGCGACGTGTGGGAATAATTTATCAGTAGGTTATGAGTACAACCACACAAATACTTTTAAAACGGAATAGTACAAAAGAACAATAACAGCTTATTAGAACGTTGCCAAAGATAAGTATATACACAGATTAATATTTTGCGGGAAAGTATGTACAGCATGGATGTGTAGTTTCATTACGATCTTCAAATTTTAACGCCAATTTTAAAAATTAATATTAATTTTATTAACAACACTGAATGAAACCACAGGAAATAGACAATATTTGCATATTAAAGTTCATGCAAATCGGTTTGCATGAACTTTAATATGCAAATATTGTGGCAGATATGTAAAGTAAACCACTCGCGATGGCTTCGATTATATTAATATGGCCAGATACGATTAAATATGGCATGGGAAACAATCAAATTAAGTAACCCATTTAAAATGTAAATGATTGAGTTAAATGATTATGAAAGGTTTTTTATTTGTAGTTTGATTTTATAATTTTCTATAAAAAATTGAGGCCAATTTTTACATGAATATTTTTGATTAAACCAAAGTAAATACACCATTGT
The DNA here is from genome assembly GCA_039881145.1 of Druceiella hillmani. Classification (NCBI taxonomy): domain Eukaryota; kingdom Metazoa; phylum Arthropoda; class Insecta; order Lepidoptera; family Hepialidae; genus Druceiella; species Druceiella hillmani. The sequence continues at coordinate 11,594,367 of JAYKKI010000047.1, read as the reverse complement.
ATGAAGATAAAAACACCATTGTGTGAAGAAAATTGTGTGTGTACTTTTAATTTAAAACCATGAAAAAGAATATGAGTTTAAAACATACATTTAAAAATAATATCTATAGATATAATATAATGGTATCGAGAGAGTATCTGTGCATTCATCACGCAAAAACTACTAGTCAAATTTGAATCAAACTTTGCAGTTTTATATCTTAAATGTTTGAGTAGCATCTGAAATAAACATCATCAAAATTACAGCTCAACTCTGCTTCTACATATTTAATTAAGAGATTGGATATTTAATTGACGGCGACATCTGTTTTTTTTTGTAAAAAAATGTCGCTGTCAATTAATAAAAAAAATATTTTTCTAATTCTCACCGGATTTCTGATATTAATAACAACAAACTTATCTGTCCATCAGATTTCAGGGGTCATTCCAGAGTTAATTTTAGGGAAAGAAAGTTTTAAGGTCTAGAAATTTGTATAAAATGCATAGATACATCGTACTTCGAAAGTGACTTTATATAGTTGCATGAGTCGACTCTTATCACGATGACCATGGACCACTGATTTATGCAGATGAGTTCGACTTTAGAGTCGTATAAGATATTTTGCTACTTTGTTGAAATTTACGCTTAACGTTTTTTTTGAACTTATTTATTTTAGGTATCGAACTTTTTAGATATCTAATATTGTAGCAACCCTATTTTTTCGGTATACTGAAATGCAGAGTACGTGATTTCGATACAGGTTACCGGTTAATTTTAAAATTCAGCCGTGAACTTGTTATTGTTTGGCTGGCGGAACTAGATATAGGCGCCAAGTTAAAACAGGTTCAACTTTCGTAGTACGCTCAACATTCGTTTTCAAAAAAAGTTTTGTTTTATGGGGAATTAATTAATTTATATATTATTAGTGAAATTGACTTTTATCCTCAATTTTCTCTGAGGAAAAATTTTCTCTGAGGAAAAATTAAAAAGTAGTAAATTTACTAATATCCAAATAAATCTGCTTTTTTTCAGTCTTCGTATTTAGTAAACAATAACAGATTCTGATGATTTCTGTTGAAATAGAAAAGCAAGCGCCTTAAGGTTCGTTTGGACTACAATAGTAATTAATTAATTTCCTTTGATTTATTTTATTAACATATAATTAACTTAAACCTAAATTTATTTGACTAGAAAGTAAAAAGTCGTCCCTGTACTATGCAAATGTTTTATGTTCTAGACTTTGAACTCACGAATTGTCCAGGAGAATAGGTCGAGATTGGCAATGTCTCCAATACCGTGTTGAGTATATTAAGCACGCAGACAAACGGAGTGCGAAAACGGATGGCGGTATGTGGAAGCGGAATATGAAATAGTCGGTGTCTTCGAACTTACGCATAACAATCCGATGTAAAACGATACCAATCTCAATAATGATGGATTCTCAATATACCAATTTTCTTATCTCTCGCAGAGAACTACATTTAGCTATGCAAAGTACATGTTAGATTGGCAGCCATATTACATACAATACAATTGTATAATTTTTTTTTTTTTTTTTTTTTTTTTATATCCTGCTACTTAGCGATCTGTTTGTTTCAAACAATAATCTAATGTGTTGTCAGATTTTCATCAGCTAAATTATTCTTAGCAAAGACATGCACCCAACGGTGCAATCCTCATATTTTGTCCGCGAATCTTGTCGCAAGTTCAGATACGCTATTCCTCTTAAGGCGGGAGAATCTTAGACTGCCCTCTCCTTGAAGTTCAGCAGCTAGTTCGTTCATATGTTGGTCCAGTCTGAGTTGATATTTCTTGCTGTTTATTTCAATTTCGTCCTTCACAGTTCTCAGATTTAAATCTAGGTTCACATATTTGTTGCTTATGTGGGATGGTATATTAAACATGGCTCTCATTGTTTTACTTTGGAACCTTTCAAGTATTTCGATGTTACTATGGCTGGCTGTGCCCCAAAGCTGAATGCCGTAAGTCCATATGGGCTTCAGTATCGTTTTATAGATAGCCATTTTACTGGAATCTGTCAATTGTGATTTACGGCCGATTAGCCAGTACATGCTGCGGAGTTTGCTGTCTAGTTGCTTCCTTTTAGTCCATATATGTTTACGCCAAGTGAGTCGACGGTCGAGGTGCATACCCAAGTATTTGGCGTCATCTGATTGTGGGATCGCTGTATCAAAAAGTTTTACAGGTGGGCAGGTTTTTCTTCTAAGTGTGAAAGTTACTTGGGCTGACTTATCTGTGTTGACTTTAATACGCCACTGCTGGCACCATGCTTGGATGAGAGAGATATGGGATTGGAGGCTTTCAGATGCGGAATCGGGATTATCATGTGACGAAAGAAGTGCGGTATCATCTGCGTATGTCGCTGTGGTAGTGTTGGCATAAGTAGGTAGATCTGCTGTAAATATCAAATAGAGTACTGGTCCCAGTATACTACCCTGTGGAACTCCTGACTTAATTGGGTGCATTTCTGATGTTTCGGAGTTATATTTCACTTCGTAGCATCTTTTTCCAAGATACGATTTAATCAACGGAAAAAAGGAGTGCGGTAACATTTTTTTAATTTTAAAGAGAAGCCCAGTATGCCATACCTTATCAAATGCTTGGCTAATGTCTAAGAAGACTGCGGAGCAATATTGTTTATTTTCCAATGCTCTACTTATGACATCAACCAGCCTATGCACTTGCTCGATAGTTCCGTGGCCCTCTCTAAATCCAAACTGATGTGTTGGTATTATATTTGCTAAGTGTTCCCTCATTCTGTTAAGTATTATCGTTTCCAGTAATTTTCCAATTACCGGAAGGAGACTGATAGGTCTATAAGATGACACTTCTTGAGCAGGTTTACCTGGTTTCAGTATCATTATTACCTGTGCTATTTTCCACTGGCTTGGGTAGTAGGACTGTCTTAAACATGCGTTGAAAATAGCGAGTATGAACAGTATTCCTTTTTTTGGGAGGTGTTTCAAAAGTGTCGCGTCGATAAGGTCATAGCCAGGGCATTTGCCTTCCTGGAGTTTTAGGATTTCCCGCCTCAGTTCATTTGGTGTCACATGCTTAAGTGGTAAGCACATTTGAATAGGTGTCTTTAAGTACTCCTCTATTTCATTGTCCAGATATTGATTACTGCTGGGAAACGGTTCAAAAACTTCATGTAGGTGATCAGCATATCTGTTAGCTTTTTCACTATCAGAGCGAGCCCAGGATCCCGTTTTTGTTCTTAGCGGTGTGACTTGTTGTTTGGGACGCTTTAGGTTTTTGGTAGCTTTCCATAACGAGTAGTTTGTGTCACTAGTATGTGTCAGTTTTGTGAGATATGATTGTAGATTCTCATTTGCCAATTCTTTGATTAGAGTTTTAAGATGTTGTGTGGCTTTATTTAAGGCAGTCTTGTCTCTAGGATAGTGAGTGTTTTGCCATACTCTGCGGAGTCTACGTCTTTCGTTTATACAATCCTTGATGAATTCAGGGTACACATGCTCTATAGCAGTTCCCGTTTTGTGATGGGATGTAGCCCTGTTTGCAGCGTCATGAATCAGTTTGTTTAGTCCTTCTATAGCCCGTTCTATTTGGTCAGACGTTTTCAGTGAGATCCTGAGCTGTATTTCCGTTGTGATGATATCCTGATATTTTTTCCAGTTAGTATTCTTATTGTAGATTTTAAGTGGTACTTCTGTTAGTAATATCTTACTATATACCCTTAGAACAATAGCAGAGTGGTCTGAGATAAGGTCAAAGTCAGGTTCTGTTTTAGTGTTATTTATTGCAATGTTTCTAGATATGAAAAAATCCAGCAAATCGGGTATTTTTCGTGGATCTGTCGGCCAATAGGTAGGTTCTCCAGTGGACAAGCAATCAAGATTAAGATCTTTCACAGCTTGATAGAGCGACCTTCCTCTAGTTGTTATAAGTCTAGATCCCCAGAACAGGTGTTTAGCGTTCCAGTCGCCCCCACTTATAAAGCGATGTCCGAGTATAGAGAAGAAATCTTTATATTCTTCTTTTGCCATCTGGTGTTTAGGAGGGCAATAAACTGCAGCAACGGTAATGTCCGAGCTATTGTCATACACTTTAATAAGAGAGGCTTGTATCTTGTCAGTTGAGAAAGGTTCAAGCGGGTGATGTTTTATATTTGATTTTAAGATCACTGCCGTTCCTCCATGCGCTTTTCCCGATGGGTGGTTGGTAGCATAAACTGTGTAGCCCTTTATTGAGATATGGCTTTTGATGGTAAACCTAGTCTCAGATATTAATGCCACGTCAATCTTTTTCATGTGTAGAAACATTTCCAGCTCTAGTCGTCGAGCGACCAGTCCGTTGGCGTTCCATGTGACTATTTTAAGATTTAGATTATTTCTTAGTCTGGCTGCTAATAAGCTGGATGAAACGATCCATCATGTTGTCTACCATGGTTAGCATCATAGTTTGTATTCTGTTGAACATTTGTTCCAAGATGTCACTTAGTTGTTGCGTTTGAGGTAATTGGTCTGGCTTAGTGATGTTTTCCATTCTACTTTTAGTGATTTCAGCGTAAGTTGAGGTTGTTCTATTATAATTTTTGAATTTCCTTGGCTGCAAATTGTCCATTTCAGGCATTCGCTTAGTTTGGTTTGTATGTTTATATGTTTGTTTTGGTTGGATTTTCAATAAGTGCTCTTTATATTGCTTGTATTTTAGGCATCCCCTGTAACTAGCTGGATGTTTTTCTAGACAGTTTGCACAAGTAGCTTCCGTTTCCCTTGTTTTGGAGCAGCTGGTGGTTGGGTGGTCGTCTCCACATTTGACGCATCTGAATGGTCGGTAGCATTGATTTTTTGAATGACCGAACCTTTGGCATCTTTTACATTGTAGAATTTCCTGTTTCTTATAAGGTGCTTCAAAAGATACTTTCATATGATTGAGGTATTTTATTTTAAAAATATCTTTATTGTTATTCTTTGGCTCCAGGTCTACATAAAATAGGGGTAAGGGTTCTTTTGTGTTTCGATGACGTACATTTACGAGTTGCCTTACTTCGTGTCCATGTGCTTTGAGTCCTTCTTTTATTTCAGAGATGTCTTCTGAGCTATGGAGGCCTCGCAGAACAACTCTATAAGGTCTTTCACTTTTTATCATGTAAGTATAATGGCTGATATTGTCTGTGATGAATTTTTCTCTTATCATTTTGTATACTTCTATACTTACTGGCATTACTTTCACAACGTGTCCTGACCTGAGAGTGGTCATAGTAAAATTTCCTTCTGTTGTTATTCTTAACAGCAGGTTTTTAAGGGAATTGATATCCAGGACCCCAGTTACAAAGATTGGTTCTGGTTTTGGTGGCTTTTCTGTTTCTATTATATCCGGATTATATTCCACTTCACCTAATATTTCAAATTGATTTTGGGTAGATATTCCGTATTCAGTCGTGTTGGTCTTTTTCTTTAAGTTTTCTGTCTGTGGTGATTTTGATTCCATTCTTTTTCTTTTGGTATGAGGTATTCGGTCTTGTTGCCAGGTGTTTTTGTCTTTGTCAATCGATTCAAGAATTGTTTCATGAGCATTTACCATTTGTGGTATTGCTCCGATAGAGTTGCTACGTGTTTTTGTAAATATGCTCTTATGAAGAGTTTGTTGGATCATACTTGGGTTTGTGTTTGTTTTATTTTTTAAGTTATCATTCATTTTGTTCCCACGATAATTGGACGAAATAACAGGTCACTTAGGGGTAACGCCATTCCCTAAGAAGGCAGAATACAACTACGTTTACCAGGTCCGTAGAGGTTGGCGCTAATGCTGTTCATCCATACAGCCATGCATCCAGTTGGCACGTTTCCCACCATTGGATTTGGGTAATTTTTGAAGAGGTTTTCTTCCTTGTGGTCCGGGCAATGAAGCCAAGACCGCCGCTCTTGAGTGGTTTACGGATTAGGAAGGTCATTTCCTACCTCCTTATGTTATCTGCTGGCTAAGCGTCGCAGTGTTTTGAGTTATTTACCGCCGCTCAAGACTCGGCGTTGTCATTCATTTAGCGCCACCCGGGGGACACGTGCAGGGTGATGATTAGGCAGCTCCTACGGACGCGAATGACTTTGCCCCCCTTTTTTATAATATGCAATATAATTTTAAACGCATTTTTACTAAAATGATTATTTAATTTTTCACCTATTTGTCTCTATTTGTAGATGTTTTATTTATCAATATTTTTTCAAGTGCAATTTACTTAATACTTAAAAAATAGCTCACAACTAAATGAAACTATGTAATGTAGTATTATTTTTACTTTATTTAAATTCTTTACCACGACCTAGGTTTTCTTGTATGACAACATCTTCAGTTGGACAATTAGCAAAGGTTGTCTCTTAGAAACTTCCAACAGCATTTAAATATTATGCAAAACAATAGCGTTTGCGCAAGTTTTCTCACTGTTAACGTTATTGAGTTTATGATAACAGAACAGTAAAGGATTTAAATAAAGTAGATGTACGACTAAGCGATATTATAATATGTGTATTATAATATCGCCTACTCGTACAAGACCTTATGATTGAGAGTCAACTGTTAGGTCCATTGTGTTGTTAAATGTTTTTTTAGAAATAAGAAACCCTAATAATTTTCTCACGTTTGCCTAGAATATTAAAATATAGAACTAGAATATTACAAAAATATTTTTATGTATTTCGCCGTATACGTAAATTGGAGATAAACCATTTTCTTGCGCACCTCGTCAAGTGTGATATCATCGGAAATGTTTTGAAAATAAAATGGAACAGAATATGATTTTTAATTTTTAAAGGAGGCTCCGATTGCTAATATCATAGTGAACTTTAAAGTGATGAGCGAACTGTCTGTCTCTTTCTCCTCTCACTTCTAATTTTTCGATAGTGAATTTGAAACATTTGAATGTATTCTACAATTAATTATTCTAAATTATATCGACAAACTTACGTTAAAAACTTTAAAAAAAACGAGTGTGCTTTGGACCACACGACTGAAGTAAAACTTCAAATTCACAAAATATGAACTTTAAAATGAATTTACAATTGTATTCACTTTAAACGTAGAATATTTAATGTATTGAACAAAATAATAATTTATAAAATTGTTCAAGAACGAAATGCAATTAAAAACCTTTCGCGTAACGCTAGCAAACTCGCATATATATATATATATATATATATATATATATATTTCATGCACTGGCTATGAGAGGAACAGAGAAAGAACATGTGCGCGCGTACTGCTCTCGCTTGTTCCTACAGTGTGATACAGACAATAGGCTTGCACTGTGTTAGATATACGAAACATAACTGGCTATCAGAGAAAGAGAGAAAGAAAGTGTGTGCTCGCACCTCTCTCTCTTGTCCCTACAGTATTATGCGAAACGTAACTCTCTCTCTTTCTGTCTTCACTAACTTATATCTCCCTCTTAACTTCCGTTCGCCTCGCCCGATCACACTTTTCGTAACACTCTCGTTACGCATTCACCAGCTTACTCCCCAAGTCAAGCGTGCGTAAAGAAGTTTTACTTCAAAAACATAAACAATCACGAAATCATGAAACAAGCGTGTTTGGATACGCACTCGGCTACTTTTTAATCTTTATCGAGTTATTGAACAATATTATATTTACTTACAATAATATATTGCACGGTGGTTCAATTCATTAAAAAATGAGTACCTTAAATTCTCACTTCTAACTACCTCACTAACTACTACAATAAAAAAAACTGTCCGAAAACCTATAAATATCATGTTAATAATTATTTTTCACTTACATTTCGACCTCTGAAATGCGCGCATTACGCGCGGCGTTACGAACCCATTATCGCGCGTTTATCACTAACTCATATTTGCAATAACATTTCCCGGTATTTGCTGGTTAATTTGTGACACGAAAATCCAAGTTTATGGTATGTTTGGCAATATTTAATATATTTTAATTTTATATATTTCATAGTATTTGTAATATTTTAGTGCTACGAAGGTTAATCATAATTTTAAATGAAAATTTATGGACTTGTTTAGTAATAATGAGCAATTTTTGCAATATGTTTTTACATACTGATATACGCGTATAGTCTAACGTAAAATATATGAACCAACATAGCCTGGCATACCCTGTGGGTGCTATGGTTCTTTATTTAACTCGTAGCATATATTTTTCGATGCATATCTATACGATTTTTACAATGTTATTTAAACTATATGTTCTTCTTTTCAGTTAATTCACTGAGGTGCTCCTTCAATAGGACGTATTTATGTGAGTTTTGGGATTCAATAACTTGACATACTAAAGAAAAACATGAACGTTTTTCATCAGTGTTGTTAGAAAACTTTGATATAATGTAGAGAATACAGATATTAATCCTCTAAATAAACCTGTGCTTAGTTTGTGTAAAAGTGTCGAGAAAGATCATAAACTTGTGAATTTTCATAGATCAAAAATGTTTAAAAAGTATGGTGACTGGTTTTGTGCTATTAAATGTCTTGAATTAGCAACAACTGATGAGAGATGTAAATTTGAATGTGATTTAGCTCAACCTAGTACATTTTCCTCGGGTCGCGGTCGAACAAAGAAATATTTTAGTAATCTTAGCAAAAGATCAAAACATGGACATTAACGAATTTATTTCAGATTGACGATTTGGCAGTTAGTGCATTACTCAAAAGTTTGGATGCGTCAACATCAACAAATATTAGTCAGGATGAAGTTTTATCACTTTTTGTGAAGGTTAAACTTTGTTAACAGTAAGACTTCCCATAAAGTTTTTCCACGGTATTAGATTGTTTTAAAAGCTGAGAAAAAAAGTTAATGACAGATGTCGTGAGATACCCGCTTGGAACGAAATTCCTTTGGCTATATATTTTGTACTAAATTTATATTACATACAGGAATAAAAATATCTAGGCCTAATAAAACATATTATTTACTAAATATTAAACATTTATAAATTACAAAAAGTTTTCGGCAAATTCAGTCATTTTCATTATTACTTTATTATTTGTTAAATATTTAAAATTAATAAATTACAATAAATTATCAGCATATTTATTTATTTTCATTAATTAATTAAACTTTATTTAGATTGTTTCAGTAAATTTAACAATTCATTGTATTCATTTCAATTTTTGAAATATTTAAATTTATAATAAGATAATTGAAATAAATAAGTTTTAATTTTTAATATAGCTAAATTTAATTCTAAATTAATTTTATATTTGATTTATTAAAAAATTATAATAATTAACCTTAAAAACATAGATAAAAAAAACAACAAAAATAATTAAATTTAAACTTAAAATTAACTTTAAATTTGTTTGATTTAATAAATAAATTTTAAAATAATAAAATGAGAAAACATTAAATTATTGAGTAATAAAATTTAATGTCAAAATTAATTCTAAATTTAATTAATTTTTTAAATAATTAGGACAAAAATAAATTTAAAATTAACTTTACACTTAATCTGACTTAATAAAAAAAATTAAAATAGGACAAAAAATTAATTGGTAGAATATTGAATAAACAAAATTTACTTTAAATTTAATTCAACTTCGAAATAATTAAAATGAAAATATTTTAATTTGAAAATACTAAACTTTTAATTTTTAATTGAATTAAATTTAAAATTATTTTAATACGAAATTTTATTATTTTAAAAACTTACTTTTTTTATTTCATCGAACAACCTAAATAAAGTTTAATAACAATGAAAATAAATGAATACGTTGGCAATTTATTGTAGTTTATTAATTTTAAGTATTTAATAAATGATAAAGTAATAATGAAAATAAATGAACTTGCCAAAAATTTATTGCAATTTATAAATTTTAAGTATTCAATAATAGACAAAGTAATAATTTATAATTTGTAATGCAAATAAATACATATCGAATTGGAAACGGTCTGGCAGATGATAGGCTTGCAATACAAAGCCAGTAGAAAAAAAAAATACATTGACATTTGACATCAGTATGATCTGTGTTTCACTTGAGAGACAAATCTCATTGCAAGATGATTTTATTGGATATTTTCGCTGTTGTAAATATCAATATAGATAAGTTTATACAATATTTATACGTGTTCAGACTTAAGGTTATACAGCTCAACGAACACGATTCTTGCTGCTCGAATGAATACTCGAACAAATACACGCACACATACAACCGTACATAATAGAAAGAGACAGAGAGAAAGAGAGGGAAAAGTCGCTTGGAGGGGGCATAACGGTTTTTCCTTATGTGATAATTCTGCCAATTCGCTTTACTGTAAGCCACATAAAAGAACTTCGTTCCAAAAATGCTATCCTATATGATAGTGGCTATATGATAGTGGCGGAACCAAGAATCGAGATCGAGTTGCAAAATTTGTTAGATTACACAGCCTCGTGGATCTTATAGTCAGATAAAATTGTTTTAAATAATATTTCAGTAGAGTCAGTTAATTTAACTTTAATTGGGCAATAGGGTTTTAACGGTAGTGCGGGTCATAGCAAGTACAAACTGTCTTTCATGGATTTTAGTTTCGATAATGATAATAGTTTATTTGTAACTTCTTGCGTTCCTTTGCAGTCAGTAAGATATTCATACAGTAAAATCAATATCTTGTGAAACAATTCCCTCTCCCTCTTCTAGGAAATATTATATACCTGTTTACTTCTAATTTGTGAAGGAAAGTTTTATTATATCTAAGAATAAGGAATCTTATTTTAAAGAAAAGATAGCTTCTTTGCGTCCGACAGCATTCATATTAGAGTAATGTTTTCGATATCCAACATTCTTTGCAACTTACTATGATTGATGGTAAAGTTTGTAGTGCATTAAGTGGAGAAATTATTCATTAGGTATTATATTTGTGGAGCAATATCCAAAGAAATGAATGATAGAGGTAAGTGCTTGTGAAAAGAAAGCGATTAAAACTGTTTTGTTTTCCTTTTGTCACCTCAACATTAATGGATTCGTTTCTTTAAGTATTTCCTTCATCTTTTTTCTAGAATAGATTTTAAAAAGTGGCAAGTTAGGCGAGGCTAAGATAAAAAAAAATGTTAGCTGATAAACAAATTTACGTATAAATCAGTTTAGTTCACGACTAAGCTTAATTTTAGATAGGCCACGAAGTGGCGGAAGCAGTACATCGAACGATGGAAGTACCGCGAGAAAATTCTTTTCGAATTCAGATGTTTCAGCAAAATCACAGGCTTAAGCGGAGATTCGATTAACCGTTGTTCCACAATTTTGCTAACTTTATCTGCGGGATACACTATCACAATATAGGATCATGTAGTAAATTCGACTTTTGGTACAATAATATAAATTATACAATCTCCCAGCTCCCGTCCACAAAGTACTAATATATGGCTTATAGATTTTAAGAATTTAAAGCATGCATATAGGTGACATGCATGTAGTGGAACAATGTCTACCGGGGAGTTATATGAATAGGCTGCCAAAGCTAATAATAACTATTTGAAGGCATTTAGAGGAGACCATACTCTAAAAATGGTTCGGGAACTTACTAGTATCTATTTAATTAAGGTTGCAGCCAAACCCCTTTTTACCCGCCTACTGAAGCTTCCCCGAAAAAAAATAATTTTTTTAATGGTCAAGTATTAAGTTTGTTAGTAGTATAGAAAATATCGTATTCGTTTTGGAAGAATATATCTGTGTATTTATATTAATTAGCTTCAAAAAATCAGAGTTCTTCCTTAATTTCAATGTTGTTTTTTATTAATTATTTAGGTTTTCTTTAATGTAATTTTAAATTAGGGGGTAGTATATATTTCATTTAAGGCCAAATCCTAATTAATTAATTTATTTAAAATTAATTAATCTTAATGATATAAAATTAATTATGCTTAATATTAAATAATCAGGGTAATAAAATGTACCATTTTTTACATTTACTTAAATTTTTTGCTTGCCATTTTTAATCAAATTATTGATAATTATTTTGTATAAAAATTAAGTAAATAACATTTTGTTTATCATTTACAATCGCTTTTAAATAAACATGATGCATTATTTCGGCTCTACGACTCTGTACCACCGTGTATTGGCACCCTATAGCGTAACTGAATAAAATACTTACACTTAAACTAAATAATATAAACTAAAGGTCAACACACAACACATTTCGTTTACGCGTGTTCGTATATTATCGTTGGGCTTAAGATAGTCTTGAAATAAAATTATTGTTGTCTGGAAACAAATGTCCTACAAACCAAAACCTTCCTCTCGTAAAACGATTAGTATCTCGTAATTAAACCAACTTATGGAAGATGTGCTCGTTTGAGGCAACGATTTGGAGATATTATCTCGTAACTGTTTCGCACACGGTGTGCGATATTGTCTCGAAATAATTCGATCCGTTTTAAATCGTTATTGTTTTAAAGATTGGAATTGTTACGTAAACGTCCCATTTTTATCGTTGCTGATTCCAAATAAGAAGGTATGAAAAAGTATTGATTTACCAGTTTCTTGCCTGCGGCTCCGCACACGTGGATTTTAGATTAAAAGACGGGATTTACCTCCAAACTAATAAGGATAATGCGGCACCTCTTCATAAATAATCTAAAATAATTTATATATTAGCATTTTAAAGTACTAAATTTGCATTATAAGTTAAATAAAACATTTAAAGTTTCATCCCATAGAAATTCTTTTTAAATTTGTTGTTTTATAAGTTAATTTGAACGATGACTATATTTAAATAAAATTTTATTAAAATCACCTCTGCCATTTAAGCGTAATTGAATAATAAATAAAAATGCACTTTTCATGGTATTGTTATTCTACATGTACGGAACTGCGGATAAAGCCTATGTGTCACTCCACCACATGAAATATTTTCACGCAAAATATTGTGGCGATACGTTGCAGTTATCAGATAATAGGTTTGTAATGATTGTTTTTGTTTAAAAAACTATAAAATAATCGTAGTTGGTTTAAATAAATTAGTAAATAAAAGAATGTTTCATAAATAATGCAACAGTTGGCAACACTTCGGAGCGTACGATACAATCCCAATTAAAGTGGCTTCGTTTATGGTTTAATATTTGAAGAGTGGGTACATATTTTGTTTCTCGCGGAGTTTTTGCAATTCTTGATCAGACGAATTAAAGAAATGACGTCTACAAATATTTCGATTCCGGTTTATTTCAATTTCAAATATCTTATATTAAGGATGAAAGTGGTACTAAAATTAAGGATCTTATTAAGCAGACTGTCTTATTAAGCAGATAAAAATTCGATCAGAATTTCGACCAAAGTTGTTGTGTTTTTGTAAGATTTCTGATGAGCAAGCAATGGGCCGTGGTTTAGTTTTCTTTTGATCTGCTGGATTTTGTGAAGGATGTGAAAGAATAATTATCAATCTGCGTCCAAGAAGGCTTCAAAAGTTGAATGATCAGCGAAACGTGAAACTTGTATTGGACTTCCTCGATAAAGATCATCAAGTAACGTGTAAGGAATATGTTTTTGCAGTATTTGAACTCTGTTATGCAGTGTGAATAAATTAACATTTTAGCCATTTATTACCAAAGTCGTAAACCTCTAATTTTGTATGACAGTACATGTTTAATATTGAGAACAGTATGATTCATTTGCTGTATCATACTCATTCACAATATAGACCAGACATGAGTCCAATTGACAACATCCTATTTTATAAAGTTAAACGAGGGTATGTATAGACATTTTCCATCCTTAAACAGTTTTTTGTACATTTGGTGCTGTGATACGATTAATTACTTACTAGAAGATTTAACTTACTAGAAGTTAGGAAAAATTGTCAAATAAAAACCTTTATATTAAATTGAACACATTTTAATTTTATATTAAATTCATAAATGTTTACTTTATTATTATAACATTTTTATTACAGGCTTGACGCAAAACTGAACTTCGCAAAGTTTTTCATTTCATGTTAATTTTATTAGACTACGAACAGATTCAAAATTCATTGATAGGTGATAATGGTCCACCAGTTTGTGCTAAAATCAATGATTTTTGGAGGTCCATATTTTAAATCCCAATACAGCCAGCATAGGAATTTGGAATTTTTTTATATTAGGAAAATATTTGCTTTGTATTTAAGTTATTACTTAAATGTATAGGAGGTTAAAAGTGGATAGAAGCGGTTCCTGTACATGGAGCAGGGTCTACGCACTGCCTGCTTTTAGATTTATTTGATCACGTATTCAAAACGTAATAATATTTACAATATAGGAAAGCTATAATATTTCATCTATAACCATGTCCGTTGCCGCAGATTATAATTATTGCTAGGGTGATATATTGCATGCGTTCGATTTGTATGCCTTTGTTGTAATAAACAGTTGGCCACTCTTTATGTCATCATTCAGTCTAACCTGGTTGCTTCATTTTGTTGGGCGATGGTGAATAAAACCAGAAAAATATTGTGTCCATTTATAAAATCACTTTATTTTCATAGCTTAATAAATTCGTAGAAGCCTAGAGCAGTGAAAAAAAAGATCAAGATCAGTTGGCTCAATCAATTATGTTAGAGCACGACTACCGATAATAATATATACGGGTACGAATAGGCAACTTAGAGGGGAGGTAAAGTTAGCGGGGAGTGGAAGATGATCTTCTGTTTCGCTTTTGATAGGTCTATTTGCACATGCATGAATATGATATAAAGCTAACAAAAGAATTATTTTAATTTCCAATTAATTTTACTTTGTGTAGAGAAGTGATAAAAAGTATCACTTTCTCTGTTAACTATGTAAGCCACTTTGACTTTTCCAGTAGAGGACGGTTCGTAGTTCCACGGCTACTACTATTTAAGGCAATAACATTAACAATTTAAGCTTATTTAAGAAAAATAGCAAAAAAATACTAAACTTATGGCTACAAAAATATATCCGTTATTTTTGACAATATTTCTAAAGTTTATTGTTACCAAAACCCAGCTGAAATATTTTTTGTCTAAAAAAAAATCCAAAAACATCCCGAAAAGTGTTGAAAAAAAAATTATCCGCGTTATTTATAGAACTTTAATAATAGAATTGAAACGACTAGCTGTTCACGTCTTATTTAAAATATTGGTTGGTATTTGTTTTCAACAAAGTAAATAGGGATTTAATAAAAAAAAATAAAACTCATTATTACTCTCGAATGCATAGACGCGCTTTGGGGCTGTCCATTGCATCTCTTTTACTCGCATGCAAATCGACAGTGTTCGCCGACGCGGCTTGCTAAGCGGACATGTGTCGTTTGTTTTATTACTCGCTTAAAAAGCAATGAAAATAAAAAGAAGTATAATTAAATTAATTGTAATCGTAGGTTTGGTTCAGTGGTTTAATATTGTAGGTATAAATGCAGTTTAGCACAAATTATATTTAGACAATTTTTTTTGATATGACAGGAAAGAATATGCATTAAGACGACCTATTTATAAAGCTACATTGTAGCTGGCGATTAATTATTATAAAAAATGGATTTGAAAATTTTTGACACATTAATTTATGCAAGAATATATTTTAAGCTTTTTTTTTAGGTGATTCACTTTTTTCAATCCTTTTTACTTATTTCCTTCTGGATATTATGGGTTTGTTTTTTTAAATGTTCGATTCATAATTTTTTTTAAGTAATCCTTTTGCTTACTCAATTTTTAATATTTTGGGTTGGTTTTTATTAAATTATCAATTCAGCTTTCTATTTATAATCACCTTTTACGAAATCTTTTTTACTTTCTCAGTTTTAGATGTTTTGGGTTTGTTTATTATATGTCAATTCGTTTTTGTATTTATTATCTCTTTTTATGTAATCCTTTTTGCTTACTCAATGGGTTAATGGGTGTTTTAGGCTTGTTTTTTTTTAATTATCTACTCGTGATTGTATTTATAAGCTTTTGACTAAACCCTTCTCTTTAATTAAATTTTTGGATATTTTGGATTTATTATACCAATCGTGTTTCCATTTATAATATCTATACATCTATTTACTTATTCTTTCTCAATTTTGGATGTTATGGGTCCGTTTTTTTATGTAAATTCGTGGGATTTTATTGGTAAACTTTTTTACGCTATTTTTTGTTTACTCATTCGTTGAACCTCTTGAGTTTGTTTGTTTTAACAATTCATTTTTGCATTTAAAATCTTTTTTTACATGATAATTTTTGGTTACTCATTCTTGGATGTTTTGGGTTCCTTATAGAGTCACTTCGTTGTCCGTCCGTCGGTCTGTAAAGACCCATTTTCTCAAGAATGCGTGGAGGTGTTAAGTTGAAATTAATATGAAATACTTATATCTACGGTATCTTACAGCTGTAAAAAATCAAGCTTCTAAGTCAACGCAAGCAAGGAGAAGCCTAAAAATACGGTCACTTTTGCCGCATATTTTGACATTCGGTAATAAATTAAAACTTATTTACTTCTCGTTGACCTAGAATCGTGAAATTTGGCAAGAGGCAAGTTCTCATAGCACAAGTAAAGGAAAAAAAATTGTTATTTCGTAGTTATGTTATATAAAAATATATATTATCTAAAATATACGTCTGTAAAAGAAATAGTAGGTAATTTATTACTGTAATAGAAAATTAAAATTTCGTAAATACTATAATAGAAACATTACGCCCCATCAAATGTTTATAAATGCCTAAATGTTAACCTTCGTAGTACGAGTTCCCCTTGTGCTTGACAGTTTTTTTATATAATGATTCCTGTTTGTAGATATTTTTTTACGTGATCGTTTTTGCTTATTAAATTTTTACGTTTTTTTATAACAATTCTTCTTTGTGCTTATATTTTTTTTACGCAATCCTTTTTGCTTACTCAATTTTGAAGTTTTTACGCGACGCTTTTTGCTTATTACATTTTTGGAGCTTTTGGTTTTTGTTTTCAATTTGCGATTGTATTTAAAATCTTTTGCGTAATTATTTTTGCTTACACAATTTTCAATATTTTGGGTTTGTTTTTTTTTTAAATTATCGATTCCTGTTTGTATTGAAAACCTTTACACATAGGTAGTTGGCAGACCGGAAAATGACACAAGCTACATTTCGTCCCGTGATATCTCATCCTAACTGATATTTTAATTCTAACTAATAACATAAATGTAAAAGTATATTTTTGTCCTACTTTCATGTCATACTAAAGCAAAAGATTGACGTGGTTTTCCGCACAGAGATCTAAATATCTCTATGGGAAAATCACAAGCCAGGAAATGATGTAAACTACTTTGCAACCCAAGAAATTTCATTCTTACTAATGTAATAATTCCAACTTATATTCGAAATCTGCAAGTGTGTTTGTTTGTCCTTCTTTCACATCACAGTGGAACAACAGATCGACGTGATATTTTTACAGAGAGTTGGCGGATTGAGAAATGATATAAGCTCTTTTCTAACCTGGTAAACGTAATTCTCTTAATATTGCAATCCCAATATAACACTAAAAATGCAAAAGTGTTTGTTCTTCTTTCACATCACAACGGATTGACATGATTTTTTCCATAGATGCAGTCGGTGGTCCGGAAAATGATATAGGCTACTATCTAATTCGGTAAATGTCACCTTAATTAATATTACAATCCAAACTAATACTAAAATTACGAAAGTGTGTTGGTTTGTTCCTCTCTCAATTCGCAATGAAGTAAAAGATCAACGTGATTTTCTGCACATATATAGTTGACGGGCTACGAAATAATATTGGTCGCTTTACAACCTGGGAAATCTCATCCTAACTAATATAATAATCCCAACTAATATTAATAATTGTTTGTTTGTCCTTCTTTTACATTACAACGGAACAACGCAGAGGAAATTAGTCATCAGTCAGTCTTGTTATTACTATTAAATTTGATTTGATTCTTTTTATTAAACTATTCAATGCATCGTATCATTTATTTTAGTAAGTAAACTTTTAAGAATTTTTGGAATTATTTCATCTATCACGTCACGACGAGTAATATGTTTTGATACAGAATGATAAAATTAAAATTAACTGCTAAGTGTTTACCTTTCGTAACTTTATAATTTTAATGACCATGAAAATAAACATATTTCCTCTATATTAGGGATTGAAGGAAATGATTTTATTGCTACCTTATCATGCATTAGATAAAGTGATCTCCCTAAATTTTAAATGAAGGTTTGATCTATTTTTCATGTCAAAATAATTATATTACATATTCCTGGAGTTTACAATAAACTTCGTAAACTTCGTTAAAATAAACGTTTTTCGTTAAAGATGTAAATACACCTTTAATTAGCGTTCAAAAACCATTATCACATTTTAAAACATAGATCGCATATGATCGTCGATGCTGCAAGTGGTTATTGAATTCTCGCGGTTTATTTAGAACGCGGTTGCCGTGGCATTAGTTTACCGGAGAGAGTTAGGGGTGGAGTTTAAAATCAGATTCTCCAAAGTCATCGGCAGTACTCATCGTCTTCAACTGCTTCCAGTATGTAACGGAGGATATTTTTTGATATTACATCATATTTCGCATACATAGCATGTAATATATTCCCACTGGTGTCGAAGGGACATAAAAATGTTATGCTCCGTAGTAAATAAAGGTCCGGTGTTTCGAGGCTCGCTCTCCCCGGGGAAGCGGCGCCATTGCAGCGCAGTGAATTAGATGTAACTGAACTCGTTAAATATATAAATAATAAGACGTAGCCTTTGTGTTACTGTGAAGCGTGATTGAATAACCGCAGACAGTTACCATGTAATTATTAATGGTTCACCACGACATATATATATTTAAGTAAATACACACGATTGTAAAGTTTTAGATACAGTTGTGCATTAAGAAGACAAAAATTCCAAGAACTATTGTTATAAAATGGTCAAGTGGGTATCAGAGCAAGTACAGATACCTCTAGGTACAGACATCTCACAGAACACCTCTTAAAATTGTTGATTGCACTTAACTGACACAACTTTATTTTTAAGCTCTAATAAAATGCTAGTATCTAGGAATTTTTTGATTTATCAAACTGATGGTTAAAAAGATTAGTGGAAAGTTGGTGGGGACACTGCAGGTCACTTGGAAGCTTAATATTTCCACTTTGAAATATTTATCTACTGACACCCCACAATGGAGTTAGTGAAAAACTATTATTTTGCTCTCATTTGTCACGTGTGGATACTCTCCAATTAATTTTTGGAAATATTTTGCTACTACAGTTGCAAAATAGAATACACGTTGGTTTAAAACCGTATAAATTATAAGGCTGTGAGAGAGGGATTATTCCATTACATAGTTCTAAAAAGAGGGATAAATTATTAAAATTTAAAAGTGAAATTATTTTTCAGGCGGAAGTTGTCGAAGATGCAGCTTGCATTGTTTATAATTTTGTATTATTATTTTTCTATAAAAATCATAATTACATGCAAATAATTTGCATTATCCATAAATTAATATAAATCAACTTATATTTTGCATTGTTTTGTTTTAACATTTTTTTTACATAAAATAAATTACTTGTTTAAAATATAAAATACTTCTTTAAATATTAAAAAATGTGGATACTAGGATAAAAAAAAAATAAATTGTAAACGGCTCTATCTGAATTTGTTTCAATTTCGGCATTTTCATAAAATTGATAGAAATCAGGTAGATCTCGATTTCTATCAATTTTATGAAAAATGTTTTGTTATTCCAGAGAATTATATATATATTGTAAGATTACAAACAGTAATAATATTTTTTATAGCATCGATAATGATAAACTTTTAAAACATTTCACTGACTCTAGCCACTGATCCTAGAAAAAATTGATATTCTAATAAAATGAAATGACATATAATTTAAGTTCGATAACTACTAATGAAATACTTAGCAAAAAACATTTTTTTGCAATTCCAACAGGTTGTTTCTCTTTGACTGTTAGTTTATAAAAAGGCGTCTGTGACTCAAATTAAAATTCAGTGCGCTTCGAGATTGAGGTTTTGTATTTCTATGTTTATTAATACTTTGTGAAATAACTTAAAAAAACAATTAATTTTTGTACTTGAATGTAGTGTAACTCGTAAACGGTAGGTTCTACAAAAATGAAGCTATGAAGGAAATTACAGGGAATCTCACATTTTTTTTACAAAGAAGGACGTTATAATTTTTCTCATAGTATCGATGATTCATAAGACGTTTATGATAAAACTTTTCGCAAAGATGACGGATTTAAACAGACGGATTTAACACAGCCTCTCAGATCGCGCCAACTTGGCAATTTAACAAAGTTGTCTTGAAAAAAATTACTCAAAGTAGCATCATATAATGCATACTCAAAGTATGCATTATAAATATTTTATTGGCCTATAATGTTGGTTAGATACGTAAAATTTTGTCAATCACAATTTCTGCAAACCGTGTTGGTGTCAAACCTTTTTTGAAAATTATAATTCATAGAATAGAGAAACTAATAACACGTGTGTTTCATAACCGGATAAATAGATTAGTAATTATTACTTTGCTGGTTGGCTGTTGTAAATGTAGGTAATTGAAATCTACCCTCATTTATATTATCCTTGATTCTTTTTTTCTTTATCTGCTTTTTGTAAATAATAATTTGATCATTTTTTCCTAACTACTTGTTGGTTAAGTAGATAAAATCTAAGAAATAAAATAGATCCTTAATATTATTCGTGGTCAATCATTTCGTTTGCAAATAAACATCATGAATCGATACCAAATGGATATGTTGCAGAAGTGGTGAATATGGATTAGAACGTAACAGACAACGAAGTTAAGTCTTTTTCCTTAGTCATTTAGTCACTAAGAAGTAAGTTTCGTCTCCTAATAGTATCTCAAAGGATTCTTGATTATGCCTTTTGTAATCGATATTGTGTATTTAAGAGAGTAATAAACATCGAAGAATATGCTTGGTCTAGCTGTTTTAAATCCTACCGGCCCCTGAATTTTAATTTTGCTGTTTTAAATGCTACCAGCCCCTAAATTTTAATGCCATCACCCCAAAGGAGCAAAACTAGCCATCAGCCATCATCACCAAAGGAGCAAAACTAGATTAATTATTGAATTCTTACTTACTGACATGGTTGTATAGTTTCCCTTCTGGTCATATTTCAGCAATGAGTACATCCCAATTTTTTTCTTTATTGAAACATATGATGAAATAGTAAGTAATGATCAATATAATGGAAATATCTAATGTCATATAAAATATTTCTTTCAAGAAGTAGAAACTAAGATGCACAGTCTTTAGCGTTCTTTAAACATTTATTATGGACGCGAGTCATGAGATGTTTTGCACATTTCTAATAAGAAGCAATTTGTAAGACTTATAATATTTTTGTCGCGTAGTTACGTAATTATGTTTGTTGTTACAATTTAGAGCCAAACATTTCAATTTACATGGATAAAAAAATGTATCGATTCCTTTTTATCAATTATTTGTTTGATTATAAATATCTAATTACCTAAAATCATGACTTTGAAACCAAATTTAAAACAATAATATTTTTTTTTGCTGAATACTTGAGTATAATATTAAATCAAAGGTAGTATGTGTATTGACATTCTCAAAAATATATAGCTTGCTAGGTATTGAAGATACGAGTACAAAGTAACAATTTGCCAAGGAAAGTAATCGTGATATTTGTATATTGCTCAAATTATATTCTACTAATATGGTTCGCTAAAGTTCATAATTTTTACGCAGAGGCAAAGCTAGAGAAGTGACTTTTAAAACTATAAATGTGTACTTTTTAATTCTTCCCAAAACTGTGAAAATTTTCACAGATATTTTACTATTACAAAAAAGTTACTAATTTACCACATAGGTATCCATTGCCTGTTGATCTATCGAAGCGCACTTATAACAAAGTAATTTGTGGGACCCTATAAATTTCCATATCGATTGGTGTGTTTGCGCCATGTTAATAATGAAATTATAGTCTGCGAGATCCCCCAATCCCGAAACCACCCGTCCCCGCGCTTCCTATCAAATATGAATACGGCGCGCAAGCCAGTAACCAATTATATACTAGAATTGTGTTTATATTCGTTCATCAACACACGGAGGTTTTACGGGACAGACAAGTGGACGAAGTCTAATTTTATTTCTATGTGTAATGTATCAACTAGAATCCAGAAAGCCAAGCTTCCTGTTTGCTTCGCCTTCTATCCGCTTTGCCTTCTAATAATTTAAGTGTCTGCGAAGCTTGAGATGATGTCGTTATTTTTATCCACTGTTTGAAATCGATATCCTTCTGGATATAAAAGTTTATTTATTTTTGCAATTTAGGTTTTTCTTTTGCGATACAATTTTTAATCGTTGAAAGAAAATATTTCATGCCCTGTGTTGTTGAAAAGACTCTCGTTGGTCATATCTGATTACAAACACGCTCGAATAATATATATATATATATATATATGTGTGTGTGTGTGTATATGTCTTTCCTTTTTTTAAACATCAATGCCTAGTTCGGTTTTAGTTTAGTTATTTTATCGAAACTCTTCTTTTCCATTTCGTTAACTTATGACTAATTGCTAGGTTTATAATTAAAATGGGATTCGGTTGTGGTTAGTAAAAATTAATTAAGGATCTTAAAAGAACACAACATATTTCAATACATTGTGTTGAAATGAAATTAATTTTTAGTTTATTCGATTGACTTGACATTTTCCCGTCATGTAGATTATAGTGCCTAAAAACATGCATGCAATACCTTTTTAGAAAATTTAGTTGATTAGAAGTGACAATATAAACGAGAGAACTCGAGGTATAGATATATACAAGTGCATTTTTCAGTTAAATTTTTAACTACTCGTAATATACCTACATTAAAATAATGTATGGCGACATTGCAGACAACTTAAGTACCTACAGAATGCATATTATTACAGATTTTATTTCATTACAAGTTTTCTGCCGCTGAATCGGTTCATTATAGAAACACTTTTGAGTTTAATAACCTAAACGGTAATAGCAAATTGAACGGTTGTAAAATCTATAAAAAAGTTTCACAATATAGTTGTATCTAAATGGTTATTATATATTGTTACAAGTGTCTGTACATTACAAGATTCAGCCGCAAAGTTCCGTCTTAGACCCAAATATTGAACTGTTGAGAACCGCTGAGTTAACGCTAATGAACTAACCGTAAATAACTGTTGTAAAAAAATGATTACAGAAAAATGCAATAATAGTGCTTTTTTAGTCGGAAAAAACCGGATCGGGCTACTGGTTTCTTATCAATAATATCGAGTATATTATTGGATTACCGTATCTTAGTGCAAGATAGTGCATATCCGTTACCCTGGATGCTGTATCCGTTACCCGATGTGCTTCGCAATAATTTTGATGTCGCAATAATTCAGCTCTAGCGGATGCTGGAAATCTGTATATTACTTTATAAGATATTCGATATGAAAAATTATTCATTTAGTAGCTCACTCACTTGCATTCACTTTCAGTGCCTTGAAATTTAGCATGTATGTTTGGGATATCGGTAAAACAAAAAATCTGAAATTTGGAAATGGTTAGCTAACAATGAAGGCAAAGTTTATCATAGTGTACACGATAAGTTTTGTACTCGCGTAGCAAGTTTTTATTTCTCTAAATAGGTACCGCTGAGTTTACGCTAATGAAACAACAGATGTGGTTCCAAAAATATTAAGTTATTTAATAAACTAGGTCTATTAAGGTTACCAAAAAAGTGTAAGTATCCACTTAGTACTTCTGTTCGACTTGGATGATGATATATCCTGTTTTAAATTGCTTGTAGTTTTGTTTTATATTACTTCATACAGGCGATTTTTTACTTGCGACGTTTTCTAAGTGTGAGAGCAATTTTTTTTCAGAAATTAACACTTTGGCTTATAAAGTATTTTGTACTATAAGTAATTGAAAAATTACTTGCAGTACGAAATGCTCTCTAATACACCGTGTAAGCGACCCCTGTATGTAAATGAATACCAATGAGTCTCCTCGTTGTCATTGATTAGAATTTGTTATGTCAAGGGGTTTAAAAATTATAGTACGATAAAAATTCAAAGAAAATCTGCACGAATCCTCACATATTTCCTTACCTTACTGCCAGGTAAAGTTTTTATTATTAAGTAGAGAGATAGGTGCTATGTTGCCACTTTCTTTACGTATGCGAGAGCGCATTCGTGGTCGAGGTCTATTATTAATTTAAATTTAGTCGCTTGCGAAATCTTCTTGTATTCAGTCATGCTGTGTCGATAAGTTTTTAATGTATTGCGTTATTATTTTGTAGCGTAAACATGCCTTGCACGCGGCAACTTTTTACTCCCCAAAAGTACACGCAAATGGTGTTACTGTATGGTGAACATGGTAGAAGTGCGTCAAGAGTATCAGCTGCCTATCGTAGGCAATATGGGGAAGAGCGGTCACCGCGTAATGCCAGGAGGATAATTGGCACAGTCCAGCGCGTACGAGATAACCGAAAAGATCTGATAATCGAAAAACATGCTGAAGGTATACTAGCACGTCAAATTTCAACACGTGTTGAAGAACAAGTCTTGGAACATTTCAAGCGTGATCCGATGACAAGTACACGGAATGCAGGAAGAGACTTTCGCATTAGCCACAGTACGGTCTATAAAATATTAAATAAAGATTGCTAGCGTCCATATAACCACAGAAAATTCCATGCGCTTTTGCCTCGTGATTACAATGTTAGAATAAGTTATTATCGGTAGATACTAGAACAGTGCTGCCTTGACAATCAATTTATTCATAAAGTTTTATGGTCGGATGAAAGCACATTTCATAGAAAAGAAACGTAGATCCGGAAAAATAATCACGTCCGAGCACGTTCAAATACAAATGACATTCCTCTGCAGTAATTGAATACCTTGACCTCGTCGTCGAAGTTCGTGACAGGCTAAACGAAATGTTTGGCATCCAGTGGATAGGTCGATTTGGACCTCGATCTGGATTGTTTCGATTGAAGGGTGTCACGGAAATGCTTACTCAATTTGCAGAGCCACTGCCACACCTCCACATAAATATTTCAATAACGATAATATGAAGGAACAATATTTTTGATAAAGATAACTCTGGAATCTTTTGTTAGTGATTAAAACTTCTTTCCTCGTATCTTCTTTTATGCGTATATTAGGCACAATGGCTTATTATCCTAGGTTTGTTCAAAAGTATGGTGAATGTTCAATAAGGGAAACAAAGCATTAAATTTGAGTAACAACGTGTTTTAACTTTTTCAGTGCATTCAACCTGATTTGAAATATGATGATATTGAATTTCGAACAAAATATTAAATTTGAAGTTTGTAAAATATTTACATTGACCATAGAGATAGATCTAACATTTTGTTTAATCAGATAATTATTAAAATGGTAATATTAGTTAATGAAGATGAGTGATTGCAAATTCATTTACTATTAAAACTAGAGAATGTGATAAAAGATTTAGTGAGGCTATTTAGTTAGACAGTTATTTAATTATTAAAGCCGTTGCATACCTTGTTTTCCATTAAAAGTTTTCAATAGTAGATCAAAAATTGACTGAACATTTTCAAAAGTACTTTTTCAAATTTCGTTGAAGTTGCATGGTCGTATCAGATTCAAGATTAAGGTGGTATTCATTTTTTAACATTAATAAAATTTAGTGAGCTTAGTTAAAGAATGAATATAACACGAGAATATTATAAACATAACCTTTGTGTAGACCTTTGAAACCGTCCTTTTTTTGAAATTCGTTCCATTTTCATTATAGCATTTTTTGCATCGTATGTTGCTCCAGATATTGCAATTTATATTAAATTAAAATGTTACACTTATTCCCGTCTTCACAGTACGAGAGGGCGTTTGTTTTTGGAATGGAAGAAAAGGAATGAGAATGAGAATACAAAATTATTTCTCTTTTTCAATATATTCACCTGCTAGCCTAATACATTTTTCTGATCTTTCAATTAGCTTATGTATACCTTCATAAAAAAATGTTTCGTCTTTGCCCGAAAAATAAGCTTCTTTCCACGAAGTTATTTTTTAAGGTTTGGGAACAAATAATAATCACTGGGAGTCAGGTGAGGACTGTAGGGTGGGTGTTCCAAAATACCGAAGCCAACCTTGTACAGGGCGGCCAGCGCAACGCGGCTCCTGTGAACGGGCGCGTTGTCGTGCAAAAGCAGGACACCTTTGGTCAATTTTCCCTTCTTTTTTTTGATTGCTTCTTTCAACCTCTCTAGAATTGACGCATAGTATTCTCCGGTTATGGAAACATCTTTATCTCTATAATCCGTCAACAGGATCCCTTCTGAAAACTGGCGCCATGATTTTTCCTGCCGACTGTGACACCTTAAGCTCTTTGGGTGGTAGTGTGCCTTTTTTGGGCCACTAAACTGACGCTTGTTTGGACTCAGGTTCATAATGATGAACTCAAGTTTTGTCTCCAGTAACAATGCAACTCAATAGTCCATCTTTGTCTTCACTGCAGAGGTCCAAAAACGCGCGAGAACACTCCACGCGGCGTTGTTTTTAAGGCGGTGTGAGCATTCTCGACACCCATCTTGCGGTGACCTTTGTCATGCCAAGATGATCATGGATAATTTAAAAAATTGTTGTATCTGATACTCCAACTATCTCTGCAAGCTGTTTATTCTATAGTCTGGTCATCTTTCAATACTAATTTTTCAACTTTTTCAATAATTTCCGGAGTAGTCATTTCGATCGGTCGACCGGGGCGTGGGTCGTCAACTGAGTCTCTACCCTGTTTAAAGAGACTATGCCACTTGTAAACCATGGTTTTATCCGGGCAAGAGTCCCTGTAAACGGATGCCATCTCTTTTAGTATGATTTGAACTAACTTTCCTTGCTTGATAAGGAACTTTATAACGGCGCGGTACTCGATTTTTTTCATAGTTCAAACTTTCTTCCAGATTCAGTTGTTTGTTCGGCGATAGTTCAAAGACTAATGATCCGATTATAATAAAACTTTATATTTATACTAATAATGAGTTATTTAACTAGCTGTCATTCCGTTATTCACCTTTACGAATAGCCTACCTTTCCATTCCGCGAACTTAAAAACGCCTCCTCGTATCTTCAGAACCCATTCAATGTTTATAAAGAAATAATACATCAAAAGATATTTATTATTACTCAGCTCTTTCATCGCACCAAAAATGATTCATTGAAAAAAACTAATCCGCGAGCAACAGGGTTAAAGACAATGTTAATAAAATTACTATAAAACAAAAAATTATGGACAAAAATAATGTATCACCAAAGCAATGAAAATAACACGAGAGTGGAGAGACACGCGCTGTCCACAATAAAAAGAGAATGTTATTGCAGACATGCGCTTATGTATTTCTTTTGGCGTTGAACTTTCCACTAACTTCGAGAACATTCGACAAAATTGCTCGAATGTTTACCACTGCCATTTGCCGCCAAAAGGATATTTCACTCATTATATTATTACAATATTATTATATATTAGGCTTATCGGAATACGCGTGTGTATAGTTTAAAAAATATTTTAAGCAAAGATGTCAGTATATCAAATTATTAGATCAAACTCTTTTCTCGAAAGTTCATGTCATTTCTAGAGGTGTACAGCAAGGGTCAATCGTCGGGCCGCTACTTTTCATTCTGTACACGTCAGATATTTTAAGCAATTTATAGCACGTTAAAACTCATTTTTATGTTGATGACACGCAGCTGTACAAATTATTTCCTGTGGGAAATGAAGACAAATATTAATAAAGATCTTATAAAAATCTGAAATTTCAGTCGCGTAAACATAGCTTATTGTTAAACTTTTCCAAATCCTGTTTTCTGATTACGGGAAATAGGGCTCAGGTAGCAAGATCAGGAAGATCAAAGACTCGCCATAAACGGGTAGTTCATTCCTTTGGTGGAACTCGCCAAGAAACTAGGTATTATAATGATCTCATATACCGCCCTTATCTTTCTGTTCCTGTTAGGAAAATTCTAGTTGAGGTCCCTTAAGCGTCTCAAAATGCTATACATAACAGCCCTTATCTCTCTGTTCCAGTTACGAAAATTCTAGTTGAGGGCCTCATTCCTCCTGTACTCGATTATGGCGATATCGTATACGGCCCGCGTTTACTTTCAAAAACATCCAATTCGATCCAAAGAATTCAAAATGTATGCGCGTTTTTGTTTCGGTATACCGCGGCGATTCCATGAATCATTCCATTTAAATGAGCATGGAATGCGCCGAATGTGCAACAAAGGAGTCGAAATTTTCTTTACGACATATTAAACTGATCCGGAAGTGCTCATCGTCACGTGACGCGGACTAAACATGGACTTTACTTAATCCCGGAACATCGCACAATCGGTTTTGAAGTTTGCTGCAACTAAAATTTGGGATGACCTCCCTTCGCCCCTGAAGACCGCTGGATCTATGATTACTTTTAAAAGAGCAATCCGTAAGTGGCTTTTGACCCAACAAATACAAACGGAATAAACGAAAAATAGCACATCAGCACTTTGAAATTATTTGATTTAATTTATATTATTAATAGTATCTTCTTTTTTCTATTGCTTTTCGTATTTTGGATTTATTTCTTTTCTTTGTGCTATGTTGCCTCTATTGATAATAAGGTGTATCTAGTTATATGTCTGTACATAATACCTATAAAAATAATTAATAATATTATTATCTATTGTGTGTGAGAATATATATATATATATATATATATATATATATATATATATATATATATATATATATATATATTTATATATGTATATATGTATATATATATATATATATATATATATGTATATATGCACATATATATATATATATATATATATATATATATTTGTATATTGTTTAAATGTATTTATATGTATCTGTGTGTGTGTGTGTATCAACAGGTGCCAGCTGTAAACCGGCCGTGTCGGTGATGCTAATAGCATAACTGTACAAGCCGAGCTAGTTACCTTTTGAGGATAAAATATTGAAAAATTTAAAGTTAAGACGTGTTACTTAATTTTTAACTTTTATTTCGTCATTAGCTCTAAGGAAATTTTATTATTATTACATATTTATTATTTTACCCGTTGTATTTTATATGCACAAATAAATTATATTATTATTATTTTTTTAAAATAAATTAATCGATCTTTTAGTTTTTTTTGTTATGTTTTCAATTTACGTCACATCACTAAATAAATTTCGTATGTTTACTTCCTATAGCTATGCCGCTGAAGCTCTAGGTACCCATTTTACCTCCAATCGAAGCGAACCCAGAAAAAAAATTAACTGGCGCAGCGCCCCTTTACAGGTGTCTATATCTTATGCATTACCTGTCCACTTCGTAGATAATTTAAGTCTGGTCCTTCTACTGTCTCGCTGGCCTCCATCGTACTCATCGGTCCTCTTAATGCACTCGTTGTGAAATTGTTTGGTAAGTTATTTCGTCGAATATCCTGTCAAATGAATATTTAATCGTCGCACCTTTTTTGATTACTAGATGTTTGGCTTGAAAAAAAAAGTTTTCCTAATATTCATATAGTAATAAAGTCGACCAATTACTTATTAGGTTTCAATAGTTCAGTAACTAAAAATCAACTCTGGCTTAGCACTACAATGAAATGAAAAGTTACAACCCAGCAACAAAATGCACGAAAACGAAGGGCAATATGGTTCAATCTCGAATAACAAAATTTTAACTCTATGAACTTTCCATAGTCTCCAAATGTAACCTTATATATTGAGCTTTTATGAAATTTTAGATTTATTTTTTAACAAAAAGTTTTTTTAAATCGTTTCTTTTTTGTTCCCTTGTGCCTTCGAATAGTTTCGTTTTTAATATATTGGCACTTGATGGCAATAAAAAGAAAAATTGACGATATTATAAGTTCTCTAGAGTAAAACCTATCCTCATGTAAGGTCGTCTATTACACAAGAGCTTAGTATATATGTTTCTATGTTCTAGTTGATGTTGTTTCCGTTAAAGATAATACGTAAATCATGGTAATTGAATTAAGGTTATTTTATCCGCGATCTCTATAGTACAAAATTCAACACGCAGCATACGGAAATGTGGACGAAAGTTAGTTATTATGAGAACTTTTTAAAAGGGAGCTGATTCATGTGGTTATTAATCTAATGCAGATCGTGTGGGAATATCTACGACTATAATTTTAATAATTAATATATTTTACTAGTATGCTGTCATATAAACACATCGAGTATACTGAACAAATTTCATGTTTGTAATAATTAGAACAAAATACTCATATTGGAGTTAAAGATGTTTTGGTTCAAATACTAATCATGTTACTTTTATTATATAAATAACCGGAACGCCGACAGCTACAGCCAGTATTTAAACTGAAATGTGGTAAAGTAGGTATAAATATAAATTTTAAGAGAAACCCTTTGGATGTACGTTATTCCACATTTATTAGCTCAGATCGCCTATTAGAATAATAAATCCTTGTAACTCATCCCATTTGCCTGTCACAATTTCTATACTTTTAGATAGATGAAATTTCGCACGTAGATTATTTAGATAGAAATGTCGATTTTAATTTAGCCACACATTTAATATTTAATTTGTTTTTCGAATTTGCTATAAAAATATAGATACATTAATACAATTTCCCGTATATATAAATTTGAACCGATATATTTTATTCAAAATAAAATGTAATTTTTTTCCATTTTTCAGTCCCGTTTTCGAAATATTACGCTTCAAAGTGACTTGCAATTTATTGCACTTCCGGTTCAATCTTGCATTTGACAAATATAAATGAATTCTAGGCATATTTATAGGCAAACTTTGTTAGTGACTACATCAAGCAATTTCAAGAGATATCAAATGCTACAGAAATCTAATTTATGTATATTGTGAGACACCTCGTTCGATTTTTTTTCAATGTTGCCACGATGCCGATTAAATATAGATAAACAAATGTTTATATAACGTCGACAATATAAACACACCGATAATTAACATTAAAACTGGGGAATTCTATAACACCAGAGAGATCGCAAATACTTTGTTTTGTATTTTATTACCTTTTTTTGGAATTGTAGGCCCTATATCAGGAATTTTCGGATTTAATTTAACTTTAAAATATTTGGCATTTCTCGGGAAGTTGATCTTGTAAATTTAACTTGAGAATAATCGTATTAATATTACTTTGGCCGTTCAAGAGATATAGGAGAATCAAAAAAAGCAAACGAAGGTTATTTTCATTGTATTGTAAAGCATCTATAAGTAAATTAGTGAGAAATATTATTGCTCTGTGGAAACTTTAAAAAAATATTTAGATCATTTCTTCAGAATCCCATCCAATACTTTACGGATGACGTCATAAAATTAGTTTAGAGATGATGTAAGATTATGGAAAATAATGGAGATCAATTTATTGATTAAAGTTTATTTATTTCATTTTAAATAGCTACTTTCAATTTTCTTTAAAAACTGAACTAACTTTTGATTCGGCTCATTATGGTCTTACATAGTTTGGAGATAAAGTAATTTAGAATTGAAATTATAAAACATTTCTTAAAATGTACAAAAAAGTAAAAAATTGCTATAAATACAGAGAATACTTGCTTATTTTCAGTATTGAATTGGTTCTTTCAATTCCATTCTTGAATTTGAGACAATTTATCGAGGAAAGTTAAAATATTGCACAGTTAGCGGTTTTGCGGTATTAGAAGTGAAGTACAAGAAAGTGAGTTTTTAGTTTATCGTTTGGTGGGTCTGTTTTCGGAGAGTTCATAAAACTTAAAAAACTTGAAGATATTTAATTCGTTTTTTTTTAACCTTATGAAACGTTTGAAAAGAAAAGAATAATTTATCTCGAAACATATTGCTTAAGAATATTTTTATAATGTATAATATGAAGAAAAATCATGAATGAATAATAATATCTTATATCCACTTTATTAAATAAACTCAGTATATTTTTCTTGTTAACAATATTTTTATTTAAATCTAAATTATAACCAAGCCACTAATGCTAGCAAAAATAATAATTAATTATAATTAATATAAATTCTTCATTTTGATTTATCATCAAGATATCGTCCCCAAATTTAATCAAATAAAAATCATAATATAATTTTTTCATATTTTCATCATTATCAAGTTATTATAATATTACTGTAAAACGGTTTATACGAACGCTGAAGCACCAAAGGTTGCGGGCGCATGATACGCAACTGGTATGGACTTAGATTATAGGCTTCGATGCTTTTAAGCATTTGTTTATACAATAGTACGAATACTAATCATACAATTTTGATTTCAATGTGTAGCTGATTAATTTTTCTTAAAATTAATGTCCGAAATATTTCTTCAAAGTAAGCAGTATCTAGGGTTAATATCAAATTAAATGTATTCAAGTTATTGTAATAATTAATAAACCTTTCTTAACGAATGACTTGAAAACCATTTCAATTAAATTCGAGTTTCTTAACCTAGCTTTAACTTATTTAATGAAAATAAGTAAAAATGTATCTATTTCCCTTTTTTGTACCAAATCTTTTCGTAATAATAAATAACTTTGAATATATTAATCATATTGCATACATGTCACACTTAATTATAAAATAATCCTAAAAATATTTTTGTTACAAAATAATTTTTTTCTACATATTAGAAAAAGCGAATTATCACATTAACTTAGACGATAGAATGTGAAATTGATCTGGAGCTCACGGATTATGCCCCTCCCCGGGGACCAGAAATGCTAGCGCCCAGCTGACCTATTATACGACGTTCTTAGATTTAGTTCCTTTATGTTAGCTCAGGTGTGAATAAATGATGTTACAGTAACAAGGTCCCTGGATATGAGGCGTGCGCCGTGAAATCTATCGACAGGGAGATACACGTATTAAATCAACTCAATAAGCAAGTCACAATTTTACTGACTGAAATCTGTCGGTAGAAGTTCGATTGAATTAAATTTTGTATTAAGATAACTCTTCATTTAGAATTAAACTTTAATTTCGGACTAAATACCATGTTTCACTTTAATCCTGGCATTTTAAAATGCGTCATAGGTTTATTTTAAAATGCGTCATAGATTATGGTATTTTGAAAATTATTATGTACTCGAGTTGTCAATATATTATTAAAATTGTCTTTACACAGAACCGCTAGTTTATTTTAGGAATGGAAAAATCTTTACTGTTCGCTCCTAGAATTATATACATACGCTGAATGTATATACATATATATATATATATATATATATATTTATATATTTATATATATATATATATATATATATATATATATATATATATATAATGTTATCATTAATTAAACACGTTTTTTCAAATTGTCATCAACAGCAGTTTCAATATAACCTTCGCCACACGTATTTAAATTAATTTTTCTTTAATTGGAATTCTTGAACTATGAAGAGGAAAATAATTAAAAGCAATTGAAAATATTTGACTTTAATGTACTGCAAAATGAGACCAATTTGAAACTTTCATTTCATAAGGTAAGTTATCTGTGCAAATACATTATTAAATTTGTACCCATGCCCAATTTATACAAAAATATCTTCATTGAAATTTGAAAAAAAAAGGAAAAACCGCGATACCAACGGTTTTTTTTAATTATTTACCTATTATGTCTGTTTTTTCTATGTACATCATGTAGAAATTATTGAGTGGATATTAACAGGGAATTCAACACATACATTAGAGTCTCGGGAGCAAAATGTACCGAGAAAATTTGTTTGAGGTTAAGTATTTTGTTTTAATAATCGCTAAACTAGAAAAACTAGATTATCGAAAAGAGAAAAATGGACTTGACGTTACAGCGATAAATAGTAATTTAAAAACAGTGATTTGTTGTTGAACAATGTTAAGACGTTTTTGGGATTCGGTAGTGATGAAGGAAGAAAGTATAAGTTCATCATATCGGTATGTCCGCCTGTATTACGTGTTCTTATTTTTTGACATAAATTACTAAAGTCATGAAGAATACTACAATATAACGAAGGAAATTCGTAAAACTTCAAACCTTTATACTTACTTTATTTACACCTTCTGACGGCTGTAGAAACAATTATGTCTCTTGACATCTTTATAATGTTTCAGTATATTATTTACTCGTAGTGTACTTGCTACATAATTCTTTTAGCTTTTAATGCTACCTGCAGCGGAATCCATCGTATATAACGGTCACAAAGTCTTTAGGAGAACACGTAACCGCGAGTGTGACGCGCGGCATTTTACCCTTCCATTCGGCGTGAGCGTTGCAGAACACCACTGGGAGTCTAGACGTGCTTTTTGATGCAGACTAGGTTTTTGGAGTGAAGTGGAATTTTTGCGTAAATTGTTGATTAAAAGTGTTATAGAAAGTATAATTGATTTTATATGTTTATATGCGAAAGTAATGTATATTTAAATAGCTAAAGTCTGCATCTAGAACTTGTACATTAAACACAATTGAAAAATGGCCCACCCTGCTGAAATTTAATTAGTGAGCTCTTCGAACTCAAGGATATGAATTTTTTGTTCATCTTCAAGTTCTTTGAGCTGGTAAAATAATGATGAAAGAAGCAATTAACTGAATTTAGGCAGAAATAATGTCTATTCAAAACTATTGCACCATGAAAATATTTGAACGTTATTTTGAAAAGGCACTTTTTGGAAATATTTTATGGTAATATCTTCTAAATTAATTAACCGATTTTTAGGGCTTTCGACGCGGTTTTTTAAATTCTTTTTAAGAACTTTATTTATCTAATAATATATATTATTAAAAATAAGTAACATTTATATTTCATTATTATCTGATAATATCCCATCTACACTTATCTCAAGCTTGTAGAGAGCCATCTGGGCCCTTTCACCCCAGTGCGATCCTGAATAAGTGTACAGATTTATATATTTAAATTTAAATTGAAACGTGAATTTTTGTGAATATCTAAGATGCAACCACCCCTATACGTAACAAAGTCGTGAGTTACAGTTGTGTTTTATCAGTGTTAAAGATTGTGTTGATATTGATTTAATGCATTGTTTGGCAGAGCTCTTGGATAATATATCATTATATTCAAAATGCAGTTTATGTTTTAAGATCATGCTGTAGAAATATCAGAACATCATTTTATTGAATATATTTTGTATCACAGAACAAAAACATACAGAGTGGACATTACGCATAACAAACCACATAAAAAAGAGTCACAAGTTTTCATACAAACTGGATTCACAGACGGTGTCAAATTGACTCGTCTCTTTCCCTGACTCCCTCCCCTCTTTCCCTGACTCATCTCCCTTGATAAGTATGCCATGTGTAATCATTAATAATGGTCATAGATGGCGTACTGTCTTTGTTTCTATTGCTTATAATAAAAGAAAGAAAAAAGTAATTTCAATTTTTATATATTCATAAAAACTGTAGCGATGGGCGCTAATGCTATTTTACGTTAATTTTAATCCTGATAACGTATTTACGTTTAGCAAGCCACTGCTAAATTTTAAATTAACAGCTATTTTTTGAGAGCTGCTATTTGCGAAGTGTATTTATTACACGTATTAGCACAGTTTATAACATTAAATGCTAAATTAATGGACTATTTTTGTGACAGATGCTATTTGTGAACTGTATTTTTATTACGTGTATTAGCGTTAGCATATTTTGTTTAGTATTTTTTGGTGCTTACGTGTTGTAGGGATTTACACATGTTAGGGGTTGCGTGCGTTAATGTAAACAATAGCGGCAAAGTTTAAAATAAGACTAAATAATGAAAATAGTCGATCCTTCTCCTAAGGGATTACTATATAATGACGCTGTCCAGCCTCAGAGTCCTGAATATTAGTGGATATTGAAGCCTGCTCGGAATGCCTATCACTTTGTTTGTTTTCTGGTAGTAGAGATAAAAGCGTTGTATATGCATATAGGTGCTTAAACCTTAAATGTGTTTTGAAATTCTTTATGGACGATTCGTAAGAAAATGTTTTTTACATAGGTTACGTATAGAAACTCTTATCGGAGACACCTACGTAAAAGTTCCGTAGGTAAGATAAATACCGTTGACGAGTCATTTTCCAGTTTAAAAAAAATATCAAAAAATGTAATTAATACTAGTGTAATTATGCCTACTTTCACAATTGATTAAGGGAAAACAATTTATGATAAAAAAATTAAAGAACAAACTAAAATGTAAAGACAATAATTAAAGTTGCACATAATTGTTTATATATAACTATTAAAATACTATATCTTTAATTTTAAACCTGTCGTATAATTTTAGATATAAATAATCACTAGTAATTTACAACGTTAAACATATACTTATAGTCATGAAGTAAAGAGT
The DNA here is from genome assembly GCA_039881145.1 of Druceiella hillmani. NCBI lineage: Eukaryota > Metazoa > Arthropoda > Insecta > Lepidoptera > Hepialidae > Druceiella > Druceiella hillmani. Next base: position 11,558,128 of record JAYKKI010000047.1, on the reverse strand, counting down.
TATGCCGTTACTGTACCAATTATCAATCAATTAATATAAAAATAATATTTACTTAGCAGTTACATCATCCTAAAACAATACGCCGCACTCAACTTTCTATACGATGTAAATAATACTGCAGCGACCAAAGTAAACAATCTGCTATAACAACGTATCGATTATGCTACATCCACAGTTAATACTTAAATAGCATTATCATGTTAGCATTAATTGCTAAATGTAAATAGCATGCTAATACGTATTTTGTAATTAGTATTTAAATAATGCTAAATGCTATTTTTGCCATCTCTAAAAAACTGTTAGAACAAAAATATTTCATAACAGATAAATGTTAAAATAACATTACTATACAAATTGAGATATTAAAATATTATTATTACAAAAATATATTTCAAGAAAATTTAAGTAAATTTTGAAAATATAGTTTTAAATATCGTCAGGGTTCTGTAAATAACTCTCTAGGCGTCACTGAGTGGTAATTGCATATACGAATGTGGACAACTCGTACATCCGAAAATAAACAAAAACACGCACACTGATAGACATGGTTATAGAAATATATATTAAGGTATGATGAATATTTTGCAAACTTTTAAAACCCTACATTTGGCTGACAACAAGTGATATTCTGTGATGTGATGTCTTTCAAAATGCCACATATCAGTGTTATTACTATGTGCAAAACATGGGAAAGTTTTGAGTATCTTTCATCAGGATTGTAATTAAGAGGAAGTGGTTAGGTTAAGAAAATTGTATAAAATTTAGTAAAAACATAATACAATAACACTATATAAAAACAATAGCACAGCCAGCATTTTTCTATTGAGAGTTAGCAGGAATCGGCGCAGCTAAAAATTATTCGGTTCACTATGATATAATTACTTAAATTGATATAATATTAAAAAAAATCGCGTAGCACCAAATATTTGCTTTAATCATGAATCAACATTAGCATAATTTGAATTATTTTCGGCAGATTTGTTTTATGACGGTTGAGCCAAACACTACTCAACCCTGGCGAATACATTAAAAGTAAAAATACTACATCTGAATTGATAATAATCTGAGTTGACCACTTGATACTTTCAAGTGTAATGGGTACAGGAAATATTTTAGTCTATTTTAAATTTCATCACATAAGGGAGTATATCTTTAAACAGTTTACAAAAAATTAGATTTGATTATTCACTATACCAAGAATAAAAGAATTAAGGGAAAAAAAAGAGAAACATATTGTCTTCTATTACATATATTTATATATTTATTTACTTGTACCAGATGAAGCCATTCCTAGTGCATACGATGTCATGTCTTGACTATCCAACTGTGAAAAACGTGTACGGCCTGAATAATATATATATATATATATATATATATATATATATATATATATATATATATATATATCTATATATATAAAAATCAATGCCACTTTTCGTTGTAGTTTTATAACTCAAGAACGGACTCACCTATCCAAACCAAATGTTTAGGCTTTGTTCGGACTATTTAGTAGATGGTTTATGTGAAGTTTGCACAAAATCGGTAGAGTGCTTCTTCATTTATCACATTTTTTGTAACAAATGAATTCAATAAATGGCGGATCATTTTGTAAATGGGGATTTTGCTGTCAAATTGAACCTTTTTTCATATGGGGATTGTGCTGTCAAATTGAAACTTTTTTCAGTGTTGACAGTAAAAGCATGTTGTTATGTCATTCATGCGGTCATTTAATTTTGGACGTGGTTCGATTAAAGCAAATTGTCAGCGATGATTATTGCTTTGTGTTTATATTTTTTGTTCAAATGTACTATGAATTAAATTGTCAAACGCATTTACACAAACGGTAAGTTTTGAACTGTTCAAGTGAATTACATGTATGCATGTGTGTTTCTTTATTGGAAAAAACATATTGTGTACCACTATTAATGTAGTAATTATTTTTTAAATTTGATTTATTCTTTTTTCATTGAAGGAAAAATGCCACGAGCAAGACGAGCAAATATAGGTCGCCGAACGCGTAATGCAAATGATGTGGCATTACTAAGACGATCACAGACTGCAGATGAACGCGCACAAGCTAATGCATGAACGTAATGCACGAAATAGATCTGTCCAAATATAAACTTGTTAAAGGGGTACCTGTACTAAATCTTGCACGGCGATCACGAACACGTCGTGCTGTTTTGGCTGAAATGATGGTTGCTGCTTTTAATTGCAACAGTCAGATTAATTATAGTGTGTACGGATACATTGGTATGATGGACGCAATATGTCAACATTGTGATGCGGCTAACTTTCCAGGTGAAACGCCCGGCATGTGTTGTGCTACTGGCAAAGTGAGATTGCCAGCATTAGAAACTCCACCCGAACCATTGTATTCATTAATTTTTGAGACATCTCAAATGTCGAAGCACGTTTTGAGTCATATTCAACAATAAAATTCAGCATTTCAAATGACTTCTTTTGGTGCTACTAAAATTATTAGAGATAATTTTATGTCGACGTTTAAGGTAAATACTTCAACAGGATTGTCCCATGTTTATATCAATCTGAATCATAAAGTATTCGATAGTTTTAAAAATTATGATCTACCTAAAATTATGATAAAAATTATGATACAACATCTACCTAAAATTGCATACATGTTACAGATTCAGGGCCAGATTTATCATCAAGCTGGTTCGTTATTGCCATACCCCGACGCTGATCATAAATTTTTGCAAATTTATTTTATTGGTGATGAAAATCGTTAATTGGATCAACGTTGTGCAATTGTTTTGAATACATGACGTGAAATTATTCGTAAGCTACAAAGGTTTTTCCATCAGCATAATGCATTAGTTCAATTGTTCAAAATTGCTCTCGATCATATGCCATCTGATAATCACAAAATCGTAATAAGGGCTGATAGAACACCTTTTGGAGAGCATGAAAGGCGATTCAATGCACCGACAATTGATGAGGTTGCAATTGTAATTCTTGGTGATCAATTTCAATCCCGTGATATTGTACTTCATCGCAGAAATGAGCAATTACAACGTGTTTCGGAAGTTCATCGTAGTTACGATGCATTACAATACCCAATATTGCATTGGGAGGGTGACGATGGCTACCATATCAATATACCAATGATTGATCCACGAACAGGTAAATAATTGACCTATTGTCAGTGTGTTGACATTTCATCATTTGTATAAATTTCTAAAGTCACATTTTGCACTTATTTTCAGGTCTACATGTACAGAAAAAAATTAGTGCCATGAATTTTTATTCGTATCGATTGATGGTTCGTCCACAAGAACAAAATTATATCTTGAGATGTGGTAAACTATATCATCAGTATATCGTTGATATGTATGCCAAAATAGAAACTGAACGTCTTAATTTTATTTGTTTCAACCAAGCAAAATTAAGATCCGAAGAATATATTCATTTGCAAGATGCGATAGCGAATGATGACATCGGAAGTTAATGACATCGGACGTTTAACTATATTGCCATCTTCGTATATTGGTAGCCCACGGAATATGAACGAATATGCACAAGACGCAATGTCTTATGTACGAAAATACGGTCGACCGGATCTGTTCATTACATTTACATGTAATCCGCAGAGGCATGACATCAAAAACAATTTATTTGAAGGACAGTCGACAACTGATCGTCATGACATTACAGCACGTGTTTTTCGGCAAAAATTGAAAGCACTTATGGATTTAATTGTGAAATTATGTGTATTTCAAGAGGTGCCTTGCCATATGTACTTGATAGAATGGCAAAAAAGGGGCACGCACATATATTAATTTGGCTGGTACATAAAATAACTCCGGATCAAATCGATAACGTTATATAAGCTGAAATTCCTGATCAAACTATTGATCCTGAGTTATTTCAAGTTGTCGTTAAAAACATGATACATGGTCCTTGCGGTGAACTAAATATGAATTCGCCATGTATGATTGATGGAAAGTGTTCGAAACGATACCCAAGGCAATTGACTTCAAACGCAATAACGGGCAATGACGGATATCCGTTGTATCGACGTAGATCACCTAATGATAATGGCAACCATTAGAATGCGTAACCAGGACGTTGAAGTTGATAATCGTTGGGTGGTTCCGTATTGTCCATTATTATCGAAAATATTCAATGCTCATATAAATGTGGAGTATTGTAATTCAGTCAAATCCATTAAATATATTTGCAAGTATGTAAATAAAGGAAGCGATATGGCTGTTTTTGGTGTTGCTGATGATAATAGAAATGATGGAATTACTCAGTATCAAATTGGGCGCTATATTAGTAGTAATGAAGCTCTATGGAGAATTATGTCGTTTCCAATGCACGAAAGACATCCTGTGGTTGTTCACTTGGCTGTGCATCTTGAGAATAGCCAACGTGTTTATTTTAATGTAGCAAATGTATTGGAAAGAGCAGCACAACCACCAGCGACTACGTTGACAGCTTTTTTCAAATTATACGAAAATGATACTTTTGCGATAAATTTGTTATATTCTGAAGTGCCTCAGTATTACACATAGAATGTGTCTTCGAAAAAATTTCAAAGACGTAAACAAGGAACAGCAGTCCATGGGCATCCTCGCATTTTCCAAACAGATGCAATTGGGAGAATATACACAGTACATCCAAACAATGCTGAGTGTTTTTATTTGAGATTGTTATTAGTTAACGTCAATGGCCAAAATCATTTCAAGAATTGAGAACAAATGACCGTTCATTTGTGTCAAACATATCGTGAAGCATGTCAACTCTTGAATTTGTTGGAGGATGATGCACATTGGGATTCAACACTTCAAGATGCATCTACTTCAGCTCATCCACAACAAATACGAATGCTATTTGCCATTATATTATCAACATGTATGCCATCAAATCCACTTGAATTATGGAACAAATATAAACATTATATGGCAGAAGATATTTTAATTCGTATGCGTCATCATGCAAGAAATCCTGATTTGTTGATTACCTTGGAAATGTACAACGAAGCTTTGATAATAATTGAAGATATGTGTCTAACGATTGTAAATAAAGCATTAGTACAATTGGGTATGACCGCATCAAATCGTGAGATGCATGATTTGTTTGATCGTGAATTGCAACGTGAGCAGGAATTCAATTCTAATGATTTACGTTTATTTGTACAATCGAATAAAACCAAAACACCAAAAACATGTATATGACACAATCATGCATGCCGTTTCTAATAATGCAGGTGGATTATATTTCTTGGATGCACCTGGTGGTACAGGCAAAACGTTCGTTATATCATTGATTTTCGCGACTATTCGATCGGAACAGGAACTGCTACATTATTAGAAGGTGGTCGGACCGCATACTCTGCATTAAAATTGCCATTGAATGTACAGGTGATTGAAACTCCAACTTGCAATATTTCGAGAAATTTAGCTATGACAAAAGTTCTGCGATTAATGTTAATTATTTTATGGGATGAGTGTACAATGGCGAATAAAAAATCAATAGAAGCATTTAATCGAACAATGCAAGATTTACGTGGTAATCAACAGCTTTTTGGTGGTGCTTTAATATTACTGTCAGGGGATTTTTGACAAACATTGCCTGTCATTCCTCGATCAACTCCTGCTGATGAAATAAATGCCTGTTTGAAGTCATAAATTTTTTGGAGATATGTACAAAAATTGACACTGAACAATAATATGCGTATTCACCTATAAAATGATCCAGCTGCCCATGAGTTTTCAAAACAATTGTTAGAAATTGGTGATGGCAAAATACAAATCGACAGTACCAACGGATTGATCGCTGTACCGAACAATTTTTGTACAATTGCACAATCAATAGATGAATTGATTGAATGTGTTTTTCCGAATATTCTTCAGAATTACAGAAATCATGATTGGTTGAGAGAACGTGTCATTTTAGTAACGAAGAACATTAATTTCAATGCCATTAATTTTCAACTTCAAGCGAAACTGCCAGGTGTAGTCACGACATATAAATAAATTGACAGTGTTATGAATCAAGATGAGGCAATGAATTATCCAATTGAATTTTTAAATTCATTGGAACCGGCTGGTATGCCGCCGCATTGCTTGAATCTGAAAGTTGGTTCTTTGATTATATTATTGCGAAATATTAATCCACCAAAACTTTCTAAACATTAACTAAATATTAATCCAACAAAATTAATGCACCAGATTGGCAGTGAAAAAGTTATTGCCAAATTTTATTGAAGCTACGATCTTAACTGCTAAATCAAAAGGAGAAGTTTGTTTGATACCGAGTATCCCTATGATTCCAACTGATATGCCATTTGAATTCAAACGATTACAATATCCTGTGCGTTTATCATTTGCGATGTCCGTCAACAAGGCCCAAGGGCAAACACTTAACGTTTGTGGTGTGAATTTGGAGGAATCATGTTTTCCACATGGTCAACTTTATGTTGCCTGTTCCAGAGTCGGTAACCCCAGCCGTTTGTTTATTCATGCTCAAAATGGAAAAACAAAAAATATTGTTTATCCCAATATTTTGGATTAAGTTTTAAAATAGGTAGCAATTAATAAAATATTTTTTTGTTTGAATAAATGAATTTGATGTTCCAATTAATTTTTTTTAATATTTCACTTTATACGTAGCGAAGCAGGGCCGGGCCGCTGGTATATATATATATATATATATATATATATACATATATATATATATATATATATATATATATATATATATTCTTTTTTATTCAGTGGGTGGTATCAAAGAAACTTTAGCGATATGCGGATGACACCATTCTTTGCTTCATCAGAGAAATAAATTGCCGAGTTTAAATAGATAGAACATAAAAGCAAATTGGTTGAACAAAAAAGCAAAGAGTAACGATCAAAAAGTCCAAAATCAAAGTCATGGTCATAGATAAAACAAGCTAGTCCTCTCCAACAGGGAAATACTGTAATTTGTAAGTTTGTATACTTCAGATCGCTTTTAGCTAACAAGTGGGGATATGAAAATCATTTCGGAGAAGAATGCATATGGCCAAAGCTGTAGTGAGTAAAGTGACGCAAATCTAATAAAGCAGAAAAAATCTGCGAGAGAGGGAGACCTTTTGATAAATATATAATTCTCCTCATAATCAATTTGATTTACTTCTATCTTCTTCCGTTTTTTAGATATATAAATGTTGCGTTAACTAAAGAGTTAAATGTTGCGCAATGCACTGGCACCGCACGACACTAAGAAAGTGATATGACGGGAAGTAGCGATTTAAAATTAAACTTGAGATTGAAATGTGTTGTATTATTTTCCGGAAAGAAGTATTGATCATACTGGAAATTTTGGTTATTCCTAAGTTTCATTAATATATTTTTTATATAAGTTTTATTCTATACAGAAGCTTTTTCATGACAATAAACATTTATCACGGAAAAAAAGTGGAAATTTAAAATGAAACTTCGAAATAAATTATTTTTCCTATAAGCTTCAAAATAGGAAAAAAAAATTTTATATTCATTTCATTTTCTATTTAGGAGAGTAATTTGGAAAAATCTTGCCATGCTAATCAAAGAATGTCTTGTATAAATATGATAAGAAATATTTTTTGTACACTTTATCGTAGCGATTTAGTGAACTTTACTTTTTATATTTTAGTGAAGTGACTTTGAAAGTACAAATTGGTATTTTTTCGTACGCAACCAATGTGCTCATTATTTAATTACTATTTTTTTGTTTATTGTTTTCATTGGCACAAATACATAGGTTAGCATTATATGTTGTCGCTTACCTATAACTTATAAAGATATCCATTTCTTCCAGTACACTCGACACAATGCGAGGCGAGGTTTCGGACTCGTTTGCGGAATTGTTACAAATTATGTATCGCGTTAATTGGGGCTATCCATTAACAACTGACCGGGGGTGTTCCTCTGTTACAGGGCGTAGAGCTAAGATATATGGCTATCTACTCCATTGCGATCCAGTAAAAAATACTGGATCGTAAAACAACGCAATCCTTTTTTCAGTTTTGTATTTCACCAGTTAATGTAATTGTTGAAAGGGGTGAACCACTCAATGGATACATTTTTATTAATCTCTCTACTTCTTTCAGACTTTTTAGATGGAAAAAAAACTTGAAGAAAGTTTTAAGTATAAGGTTTATTAAAGTAAAGTGCAATAAGAAAATATAGGTGTTTGAATGAGATGCAAAAGTAAATTCAATGCATTAAAATTTTATATGTTTATTGTACTAAAAAACAAAATTGAAAGACCATGATTAACATATATATTTTCCATCATTTAGTATAATAATTATACGATTGAAAATAGGAAGATATTCCAATATACAGGGATGCATGAAATGGCGATGACTGTGACAAAATTATTGTTATTTTATTTGTTTTACATTTAAATTTTAGATGTTGACTACTACTTTTTTTAGTCATTTTTCAAATTAACTAATAAATTAAGAAAAATTAACAGTTAATCAGACTGGTAGATAACCGTGTGCGTTACAACTATATCCAAATAAAAATATAGTGGAATGTACAAATTAAAAAAAAAAATATCTTGAATGCACAGATATAACCCATGAACAGTTTTATATTAGTATAAATTCTGATACATTAGTTTTAAGCAGTATAAAGCCAGCACGGTTCTTGTACTTTTTATATAAGCCTGTGACATATATAATATTTTCACATTAAAAAAAACCCTCGTAAATAAATGTCGCTTTGATGCCGTCACGATCATATGATCAGACAGTTAAAAAAGGGATATAATTCGTTTCTAGATTAAGCAAAAATTCTTCCATCTTTGCACAGCATTGTTTCTTACAAAAACGATATGTTCTCTCAGCCACGATAAAGTTGAGGGGGTCTATTCTTCGTCGTGCGAAAAATTTATGCGATATCCACAAATTATCGATCGCTTCTTGACATTTGGCGAACGAACGGTATTCTCGTGAATCGTATGCGATAATTTATTGAATAATTATTGTGCCATAATGAACGAGTGGTTATTTGTAATAAAAAAAATATATCGCACATGTTCAACTGTCAAATGGAGATTTTTTATCATTTTGATGTACCAATCTGTCGTATTATCTATTTATATCATAGTAAACTTGCATGATATTATAAATACCCACCCAATTTAAATATTACGTGAGCTAGAAATTTATACTGCATAATTTGCATATATTATTTAAATACGTAATATGTTTTTACCCCTGAGAAAGATACAGTAGGCAATATATATTGTCAAAAATTCATATTTTTAAATAGTTTAATAGAAATAATATTTACCCTTACATGTTTATAATTGTCTAAATGTCTATGGAACCTTCGTAGTGCGAAATTGTCTTAGTGCCACTTTCGCTGCCATGGTTTTGATTGATATATTAAAAGTGTTATTTTTGAGTTAATTATTGAAATATTTTGAAATAAACTTGGTTATGTTTCCAATTTCTAATTTATGTTCCCAATCTCTTAAATACACTAATTTGTAGGATTTATAAAAACTATCGAATTTAGATATTAAGAACCTCATTCGATTCACACTTAACCAATTAGCATAGCCGATGAAACATCCACGCCGTTATAAATTACATAGTAGTTAAATTATGTTTCCGACGTATTAAATATTTTTGGAAACAAAATTTAATTGTTTGGCGATATACTGCCATTTCTGTCCCGCAGTAGGTCATTTTTTATTAGGTCCACCGATATTGGTACTGAGCAGTGTATATGTAGCCTAGTCTTTTATTTTCACAAGCTTATTTTAAAGGATTGCAAAATAAAAGATCAAGAATCGTAAAATAAAAGAGAAACAAAGTATACAAAAATTCTAACTTGCGAAACATGTTGCAATTGACAGTTTATGTAAATACATTAGCTAGCGTAGAGCTAGACCTAGAAGGAGCTATATTTTAAGATTCATTCAATTGTAGTGAACATGTTAAATTAACAAAAGATTTGTGTAGTGAAATTATACCAACAGTCAGCCCTCACATTAAGAAAAAACTATCATAATAATATTAAATTATAATAATTATATTTATGATTTAATTTATTTTTGATAGAAAATTTAAAGACGAAAATCATATCAAAATCGAACTCACTGGTTTTTCTGTGAAAGGCCAGAACTTTATCTCAATACAAGGACAGAACTTTATCTCTGCCTACACATTGGCGACAAGTATTAGATACCGATGGTGTTTATAATTAATGATTTATTTTATTGATTACATATAAAACGTTGAAAAGTTTGTGTACATAAATGGCGAGTTTTTAAGTTGTCAACCTAACAAATATACTGTATCCATTGACCTTTATATACACTGCGTCATGAGTGAAGTTATTGTTGCCCTGTTGTACACTACTAGGCAATAATACATAAATCCTGATCAAATAAATCCTGGCTATTATTATCAAATCATCAAATTACTTTTTCTGTTAAAATAGTTTTCTTATAATAATAACATTAAATTGAGACAAACATTTATCACTAGACTGCACTATCTAACCAATGTTAGAAAGTGGCAATCGCCTCCAAGTATTTGGATGTTAATGGAATATCCACTTGATGGGTGTCGTCGTATATAAACGAACGGTACTCAATATTGGTACGTAAAAAAATATTAGACTGGCTGAAATATTTAAAGAATCAGTGGTATATAGCGGTTATTAATATGTCAAATTCGTTTCGTTTGATTTATTATGTTGAATCATCTAAATATTTCGCCCGTAATCTGGCTTCATCAGTTTGTAAGCCATATTTAAGACGTATCATATTTGTCTTTTAATATCTGTTTGAGTAAGTATGTAATAATAACTATTGTTTGGTTATTAGGTTAAATTTCTTTAGCAGTGTTATAAAATGAAACTTATTAAGTATTTAAGAGCAGAACTCACCTTTAAATATTTGGTACATACATAGGTACTTAAACATTTAAGGATACCTAAATATTCAAGGGTGAAATCAATTAAATGTTAAAATATTTATTAAATTATTCACAAACGTTAATCTTAGTTTTTACAATGAAAACAATATTGTTTAGTATATCTCTCACAAGTCCAAAAATATCGTGTATAATATTTTTGGACTTGTGAGAGATACACTAAATAATATTGTTTTCATTATCCAAACATTATTATATTCCAAAGCTGTGAGATTTAATAATATTGTTATAGTTTTTCAGTAAATTGTAAGTAGTAATACTGTTTTTCTTTAAGATTGACTTAAGCAGTTTTAAAGGGAGTGATGTGTTTTTGTGGATATTTTTAGATATTATCTAGGACTATCTGATATAAAATTCTATGAGCAAGCACGAGTACACCATTTTGTAACAATTACAAAACCAATGACCACATCTCCCTTATAAAAGGCTTATGAACGAGGCATAAGAATTCTATGTACTCTTTGAGGTCGCTCACTGGAACTATGAGGCACAGAAAAGAAAATCACTTGTCAAACTATGCTCTAAGTAATGTTCGTTGATTTTTTCTTATTCATCACAATGAAATTTTGCGTTAGTGGACGGGTAGTTTTTGAGCATTACTATATAAAATGTCTTCATTAAATCGGCATAGCCACACAGAGTGTGGGAGGACATGGAACGAAGGCAGGGTACGATAAGGCAGGGAAGTATATGTTTTAATCATCGTATGTAATCTCCAAAGCGCATTCACCGTCTGATTCAGGAATAAATTTATATATTAATTTAATTTATAACGTAAATTTAAAAGCTTAACTTTTAATATACTCACAATATGAAATATATTCAAAAAGGGCGTATTTATTAAATAATATTTTACATTTGTTAAATTTGATAGACTTCAAAAATAAGTAATTTAGTTATTTATTGCGAATAAGCAGGTATCTATTTTGAGTTAATTATTTTTTTACTTTTTAGTACTTCCTTCTTTGAAATCGGTTTTTTAAAAGATTTTTTATTTTAGAAATTTTAGTTTTATTAATTTTAGTTATTAATAATCAACGAACTATAACTAACGTTCAATTACTTTTTTTCTTAGAATATTATGTAATTTTTAAAGATCACGGGCAAAAACTAGTACACAGATTATTTCTTCTTTGTCTAAAGTTGGTTATTGACAAGTCGTAGAAGCCGCTGAGGAGATCCATTCTCCATATCCGAAGTCCAATATTGATTTTGCTACGTAATAACTGCCACTTGAGGGGTTCCATTCTCCATATCCAAATCCAATATCAGATTTTGCAAAGTAATAAGTAAAGTAACAACTAAACAGTAGCAAATATATTGAATCACGATTGATTTACTACCATCCATTATGGGGTTGCATTATTCAACTTCAAAACCTAGCATCAGACCCTGACTTCTTTGATGATGCAGTTAATTTGCAAAAGAAAAACTACTAGTAGCAAATATCTTGAATCATATTTAATTTACTATCTTCTGTTATTCTTTATATTACGGTTAATTTACTACCATCCTATAAGGAGTTCCATTGTTCATCTCCGGAATGCATCCTCAAACTTTGACATGGTCGACGGTGTAGTCATTTTACAAAGTAACAACTACTAGTAGCAAATATCTTAAATCACGTTTAATTTACTACCATCCTTTAAGGAGTTCCATTGTTCATTTCCAGAACTCATCATCAGAATCTGACCTGATCGACGGTAAAGTTATTTTGCAAAACAACTACTAGTTGCAAATATATTTAATTACGGTTGATTTAATCACATCCGTTAAGGAGTTCCATTGTTCTTCTCCAGAACTCATCATCAGACCCTAACCTCGTAAATAGTGTATTTATTTAGTAAAGTGACTACCACTAGTAGCAAATATCTTGTACATTATAATCGATTTATTGCCATTCTCTAAGTAGTTCTTTCTTTAATTTCCGGACCTTATCATCATCATATATATATGGGACCGCCACTAAATTATCTTATTTAAAATAAAAAAAAGAATCATCGAAATCAGTTCACTCAGTAAAGAATTATCGCTGAATATACATAAAATAATTCCGATGAATTGAGAATCTCTTTTTTTTGAAGTCTGTTAAAAATGAAACAAAATGCAAAATTGTATCTTGTTGTGTCCCCCGTACACAGGTGAAACATGCTAATCTATGAAACTTGCAGGTTCGATTCGGGCATCGAACAAAGGCAACTAAAACTTGAAAAAAAAGATAAAGATATTCACTTCGACAACATCGAATAAATATATCGACATTGTTTCTTTCAGTTAACGGTTCATAATCAAATAATTTAGGCTATGGATGGCCCTTTAAAAAATTGGTCTTGATTATTTTTTTGTAATCGTTTCTATAAAGTTATATTTTAATTCAATATACTTTTACTCTTATTTTGTTTCTTAATAACAATTCAACTTTAAAATTAAAAATCTGTGCTTTTGTGAAGACAGCTTTTTTTTGTTCTGTGATAACTATATCGCAATTGAATTTTATTTTCTACTTTTTTTGATTTTCAATTAATGAATTGTTTACTTTTTTGTATTCTAAAAATACCTTTTTTTAAGTACATTATATTTCTCTAAAGTCGGACTCGTTCCTGTTAGTCTCTTTTACATTTTTCCTATAGTTAACTCGTTAATAGTTTTTAGTAGGACTACTTACATGGTATCTAACAATAAATAATTTAATTAATTGTCACCAGTCAAAATTCTAATGTCTTTTTTAAGTCAGAAGGATGGGAGATTTCAAGAGTGTGATCTTTCTTCAAAGGTTTTGTTTTACAAAAAAATAACATAGTAAAGACAATAGGGATTTAAATTTATTGAAAAGTGTTCTAAGAAAGAACAAAATTTTTGAAGTACAATATCGTCTTCGAGAATAAATAAATTTGCAAAATACTGGTGCTACTAGAGATTACATTTCACCGTCTTCTGCTTCCATCGTTTTATTCTGATTTTGTTAAGTATTCATATATATTTACATTGCATATTATCGTGTCAGAATTTCAGAGACTTGTTATTTGATTATCATTAGGATTAGGAATTAGGTTAAGGAATTTTATAGTGTAATTTCATTTTCTATAGATAAATTCTAATCAAATTTTCATGAAACTATACTGGGATTTTGCCCTTTGATGTAAAATAGGTTTCATTTAAATTGGTTATTAATGTCAGAGATGTGAGATAACATACACAGATAATCAGTCAAATAGGGAACTTTCTTCGTTTTTGAAGACTGCTTTTAATGAATTAATTTCTGCTTTGATTAAGACTCGAATGAAATGATAATAGTATCTCTACATATTACAGTACTTAATTATAACCGTTTCTTTGCCTCAACATAAGGATGAAGCATTTATAGTTGGCATCACATAACGGTTTTTGCTTGCATAAAACAAAATATTTTTTAATAATAATACAACAAATAGCTATAGAATTTATAGCTTAAAAATTTGTTCCTAAAATTGTTTAATACAAATGTTAAGGAAAATAAGTTATTGTTCTTGTTAGATATTATTATTGTATTTGGTATGTTAATAAGAAACACTGACAGGGAGAAAATGATTAGAATCAGTGTTAACAAAAATAAAAATTCCAAAAAAATGTGTGGATTTTAAAATACTAATAAACCTGAAAATTGATTTTTAAAATTTTGAGGTACATAAGAATTATACTTGTAATGACTTAATTTTAGTTGAAGAAAAACTGTGACCAATCGATGGACTAATAGACGGAGGGGATTCCTAATGTACAGTACCTATCTTGAAACGTTTATGAAAGATAAACATGTTAATCAACAATAATTTGTTATACGTATTGGCGATACCACTTATACTTGTAGTTGTTAATCGTTTTGCCGATGTTTTGTATTCTCCATTAAGTTGGTTGATTTTTCCATCATATTGGTGCTAAAAGATTATTGTTTATGTTTTTCAGTGAAAAATATATTTTGAATTCTGATATTTTAGCTTTATATTTTCAAAATTTGGTGTTTGCTTAGCAACTTCGTAAATAAATCGTGAGACTTTTCCTTCGTTGACTTCAACATGAATTTTTTATAGTATCTCATATTGACATAATATGTTCACTAATTTGCGAGGGAACCTTGTGGAATAGTCGAATTATGAAAATTCTAATTACGATGTACATGAGCGTGAGAACTTGGAATCCTTGTATTTAGTCGAAGACTTTGAGTTTAATCTTTCTTTTAAGTTTTTTGTAATTCTATAATTTAACTCGTTCAATTTAAGGACTTGTTCATATACTATGTAGTGTAAATATTTCAGATTAAATAAGTTACTAATTAAGTTGAAAGAATATTTTCAAATTATAAATATATTTGGCGAACTTCGCTATAAGACCTAAAGAGGCAGAATTATAATTCATTAATTAAACAAGAATTTTTACAGTTATTACAGAAAATGCTTTTATCTTATATAAATAGTTTTATTGAAATACGCGTTCAATAATTATAGTACATAAAAATATTTTAAAGTTGTGATGTCTTTTCTTTTAGTAGTGCCATTAAGTTTCAAGGCCACCTTAAGGGCTGCATATTGAAAAAAAATATATCTTAAACAACACTCTGCAATTTTTAATTCATGGATATTTCACTTCGTTATTCACGATCTTTGCAGCAGAATATTAACGATTTAACTACGTTTACTGTAGTCTAAGTATTCCCACAAATTTTTTAAGACGTTTTTAGACGTAACGAGAGAGCATCAGTCGAAATATGCACCGGCGAAGCGTACCCGCTTCGCGATCCGTTTTATCGTCAGCATCCATTAATAATATGTCTCCGAGGAGTGACGAGAACGCGCTTTGCGAGGAAGTGGATGTCGTCGGCTGATGCAAACGCGTTCCGTTCCGTTGTGCCACGGGCCGTCAGTCGCGTGACGCGAAGTGGCACTCGAATATCATTGTAAACGAACAGAGCGGGGACGTAATATTATTTCTTTAATGATAGCGAGTGCAATTTAAAGAAGAGTCAGGTGTGGCGTTGGAAAATGTTGCTTTGTGGTGACACTTAGTCGTCTCCATTTAAGAAAATAGTGCTTGAGAATGAAACACCCAATTACAAAATAATTAAATCATGTGCGATCTTACTTCGTTAAAAAATACAAAATACTTAATTTAACAGTATATTTTGATCCATCTACCTTAGTACCAAGGCAAGTAAGAAACTTGAACTTAATATAAATGTAACCTTAGTAATGTACCTTTAATATAACCTTCAGGAATTTTCAAAATGGAGAAGTGAAACAAAATAATGACAACTCAATTAAATTAAAGGAAGATGCACACGTCTAAGTGATTATTCTGAAATACAGTGAAATTATTTACCAAACACTTTTGATGAATGATGACCACTCTTTGCCACGCGATCAATGTGGTCGTTTCTTTACTTCCAAATGACTTTTTTTTCTTAAGCTATTTAAATATTCCTTAAAGTGGAAATATCAATTCTTATTCTTTAGAAAACGCTGAAAATGATTGACCTTTATTATAATGAGTATAATAAATCGACCTTAAAGTTAATTTTTTTTTCGATTTTTGAAGATTTTATGACTTTGATGACTTTAGTTTAAAACAGTGTAGCTTACCTATAAAATTAAATAGACGCTGTCCTGCATTTTTCTACGGACCTTTTAAAGACGTACAAATCTTCCATATCCTGTGTTAGTAGTGTACTTTTGATAGTTTTGACAGGATTAATTACGAAAACGCCAGACAAGTGACTTTCATTCCGATTTTGTTAAGCTTATTAATTATATCTCAATAAGTAGCCAATGAAAATACAAGTTATGATATTACGAAAGTTGTATGTTAACAAACACTGAAGAAACAAAAATGTCCTGTTAATAACATTAGTGGAATTAGTTGCTTTGAGGCATAATACCTTTGCATATAAATAATTAAAAAAATGTTTTAGACACAGTTGCAAATATTTTATAATGTGAGAACCAAATTGCACCGTATTTCGTGGAATATAATTCAACAATGTAGAATACAAATAAGCTCTTGAATTATAAATATTTCTTGTGCTCGTATGTTGATTTATATAGAAGTAAATTAAAATGTTGGATGTCACGTCAGTTTTATATTACTGACACCGTAGTTTCTCCGGAGATCATAGCATCCATAGGGAATTCGGTCTGATTTTATTGTACAAGTTTTCTTGAAATTCACATCAGACAGGTACGACTGATAATCATATGCTGTAATACTAGCCTTCGGAGTAGTTATTTATTTAGTAATTAATGTAACATTTATACACACGGCTGTCTTAGCGCCACAAGAATAGTCACTTCTAGTCAAATGCAAGCATGAAATGTAATTAATTAGTTCTGAGAAAGAGTGTAAAAGAATAAATTATTACAAAAAAAATCTGTAAATTTTTTAAATTAACAGAAATAAGTCACTGGTAGATAGGATAAAAAGGAAACAAAAAGAAATGAAAAAAGTGAACATATTGATAGTAGATAATTTCATGAATAATAAGGCTGCTATCGAAATAAGGTTTCTGTGGATTGTTGAAAATATTATAAAGCAATGAAAGAATACTAAAATTGCGCGGATCATTTATCACAATCCATTTGAGTTAAGGTTTAAACTCATAAATGTGATTACATTTGTTAAGACCAAATACGTAACGGACACATTCTATTTGAAGTTTGTTAATAGATTGGTTCGTAAGACCGGGATAGCAAACGTTTCCATTATAAAGTAATGGTATGAAAGAAGTTTTATACAATAATATTTTAGTTTGGAATGAATTAATGATAGGAGAAATTTTAACCAGCCATCGAAGCAAAGAATCGACGGTTGTTATCATTTACCCGGGTTTGTCGTTTAATACTTTTACAAAACAATAGACCCAAGTCCTTCTAATTATCAGAAAATGGTGTTATAGAATTGTTTAATGAAAGTTGTGTGAAATTATTTGTGTTGACTTTAGAAATAATAAAAGAAAACAAAATATTTTCGCATGGAAAATGATGTAAGAATATGAGGGTAAACAAAACCCTTTAGCATGGCAAATGAGGTAATTACGCGTTCACGTTCATGATTCCAATTTTCTATTGTAACAACATTTTTTCATCGAATTTCACTAAAAGCTTTAATGTCGTGGTAAAATGTACGCAATTTAACATATGTCGAACTTTGTAGTTCAAGTGCGCCATCTTTAAATTTTACATAAACCCTCACTGTTTTATTTTTGGAAGTGAAACTCCTCTAGGAAATTTATATCATTCTCTTACGTCCAAACTGTTTAACGAATGAGAAAACAAATGCCCAGTGCATCCAACCGGCAGTAAAAGTAGAAACAATTTATTATAAATTATTAATATTATTTATCTATCATTTCATTTCTCTTGAAATTTATAAAGCATAAATGGATATTTTAATTTACAGGTAACACTGAAGATGTGTATGGTATTTATTTTGACAAGATTTACAAATTTCTTAAACTTTATGGTAATCTTTTTTCATTTTAGATGTAAAACTAATTAGTTTTAAAACAGTTAAAGTGATTTAGTAATAAAATATAAGTTGACGCTTTCCCTGACTTTTCTATGGACCTTTCTAACACCTACGATTTTCCGCAAATTGTGATAGTATATCTGGAATAGTCTTACCAAGGTCCATCATTAAAGTGTATAGACGGAACGTATTTCTAGAAATATAATCACTGATATACTTTTGTATTTTAGAGTCTTTCTGTACGATCGAACTAAATTAATACTTTGACTTGGGTTAAGCATATGACTGACAACGTACTTCCAAAGCATGCTACGGTTACGATAGTATTACATAAGTTTGTAGACAAGGCAAGTCGGCATATATGACTTATACATTTATCTAAATAATTATATTTTTCCAGTGCTTTAAATGTGTGAAGGTAATATACACACTATTATCTTGATTTTTTTTGATTCCGCTGTGGTACTCAAAGCTGTGGTACTTAAAGTACAATTATTTGTCACTCTAGTAAGCGGTCAAAATGCAATAAAGTTTTGTTAATTTTTTTGATAAAAAAGACACTACAATGTTATAATTTTAAAGTCCAATAATTTTATTCTCACACGTATACCGATGTATTACGCCAATAACTCAAACGAATCGTTCAATTTCAAATTTCGACCCAGACTGATATCGGCGGGAGATAAATTATAGTCTAGCCGTTTGTCAAAGTAAACATGAAATAAGCAAATGCGACTGCAACCAAGAGCGAGCAATAAATCAGCGCGGCAATTGTTTTTGTGGTGCCCTGCGTCGTTGCCAATTTAGTTACCGTGTTACCATTTTGACAAATTCTAAAAAGTTAGACCAAAACATCCTCTTCACCTTGAATAGTATGAATATTGAGGATATACCATCTTGTTAATTATGAAATATAAATACATAAATGGAATAATAATCTCGTTATTATGTCACACGCACGTGACTGAGACGTAGGAACCTAGGAAATTCTAAGGTTATTCTTACAGGTCCACTTGCAAAACAACTTATTTTTTCCTCTAGACATTATCCAAATTATTTTCTATTTCACGAAATTTTCTTCATTCATCTACTGATTATCAGCCTGATTGATTTGATTTTTTTTATATTTGCAATTATTGCTAATTTGAATGTCATTTGATTTAAAGTCCACAACTTTGATGAAAAATTATATTTATAATGAAAAGTCGTTTTGAAATTACATTTGGAGCTCACATACGTTACGGTCCAAGAAACTTTAAAATACCTATTTTAGTTACTAATTTTAATTAATTATGAATTTTAAGACATGAAGCTTGTTAAACTAGAGAACAACGTAAAATTTATGACGAGATTTTTTACTGTTGCAATTTCAACATTTTGTGAGGAATATACGGGCAAGGCAGAACAATGAGCTTTAATGATAACTAAAATATCAATCAAGTCGGGGAAAAATCACCTGAGCGTCTCTTTAATATATATTTATTTATATTATAGACGCGTTAAAATATTGTATGAATTTTTAATATTTCAACACATCTCTGATAGTTAAGTCGTAAAAAATTAGAGACAAGATGAATAAAAGTTAATACGTTTAATTCATTTGAGAAGACTGTCAACATGTGGATAATTTTAATTTTGGTTTAACAAAAAAAATAAAAATTCAAGTTTGAAATGGGATGAAATTACAATTTGAAATGGAAGAAACGAACAATAGAAAGTAAATTATGGATTGACGGTTTTGCTTTTGGCAAAACCGTCAATCCATAATTTATTTTCACTTTTACTTTTGGCATTTTTTTCGAGACTTACCTAAATGGTTATGATGTTGGGAGAGTAATGTTGAACTGATTTTGCTTTGACTTTAGCGTCGAATCGAATAATATCATATACGTTCTTAGCATTTTTCTTAGTATTAGCAAATACGTTCTTAGCATTTTTCTTAGTATTAGGGTAAAAAGTAGAATGAGACTTCGTAACTTTATAAATATTTTTGGAAAATTTTATATAAAATGTATTCTAATTAATTCAAATTTGAAATGAAATATTTTAGTTATTTAAAAATAAATAATTCCAAACTCTATAAAATAAAAGGAACAAAATAGTTAAAGAGATTGAAAAATGAAATATAAGCATTATTCACAAAGCAAACTGTTATAATAAATCAGTTATATACGTATCCTCGCATATAATTCGGAAATCGAGTAATAATCCATTTGACATTTCTAATACGATCTACTTCTTAATAGAAATAAGAATGAAAATCATTATGAAAAAAGGCCCTCACGTCGATTAGATTTCCAAATTCACACATTTCGACTGACCAGATGATGATAAGAAGATTTTCATTAATATGACAACTTCCTTTATTATCCCAATAACAGTTCCTTTTGCATCGCATTCTCGCTTTACCTTCTAATTTTTTTCCATGTTTTGGCAAAACCAAAATAATTTCAACGCCAACAATAAGTGTGTAAGAATAAATGTATTTCGACCGAACGTTTCGATAAATACGTTAAAACAACCAAAAAATACAGCATGTATTCGTGATAATTAGAAATTAAACATGAAAATCATGCTGAATATACCATAATGAATATTTTTTTAATTTTTCGAATTTATTCTTTTTTGGCATTTTTAAAAATAAGTAGCTTTACTTACGTGAAAGAAAGCGATATTTTCATCTAACGTTCTTGAATTACAAGTATTAAAAAGATGAAAATTTCTTTAGGCGCAACTTGAGAATAACCCAATTTATTTTCGAACGGAAATAACTTTCAGTAAAATTTGTAGTTTGCTTAGGTAGTTTCCTGTATTTGAAACTATCAACTGATTATAGAAATTCGTGTGTATTGTTTTATGCACATATACACTTGAATTTATTTATATTCTATTTTTATAAAGTTCAATACGAATAATTATTTTGTTCGAAAGTGTTTACCAGCGAGGTGATTATTAATATAGGAAAAATCTGTTGATAAGATTCCAAAATGATAAATGGAACTGTTAATGGATGGCAGTAAATTAACTGTGACTCAAGAAATTTTCTATTGGTAGTTGTTACTTTGCAACATAACTACACCTTCGACCAGATCATGGACATTGGAACTCCCCAACGGATGATAGTAAATCAATCGCGATTCAAGCTATTTGGTGCTGATAGTTGTTACGTTGCAAAATAATTTCATCGTTGATCAGGTCAGGATCTGTGGATGAGTTCGAGAGACAAAAAATGGAGTTACTTAACGTATGGTAGTAAATCAACCGCGATTGTGATATTTGTTACTTTCCAAAACAACTTCATCATCGATCAGGCCAGGGTCTGATGATAAATTCTGGAAATGAACCATGGAATTATTTAATGGATGGTAGTAAAGCAAACCGTGATTTAAGATATCTGTTACTGGTAGTTTTTACATTGAAAAATAACTTCACTATCGAACAGGTTAGTTATTACTTTGCAAAATCTGATATTGGTTTTTGGGTATGGAGAACGGAACTCCTCAAGTGGTAGTTGTTACGTAGAAAAATCTACATTGGACTTTGGATATGGAGAATGAAACTCTTCAACGGTTAACAGTTAACCACTGGCGGCTACTACTCTCGTTTTATTTCTTTACAAAATAACTATGCCATCGATCACATAACACCTGCAATAACCGTTAAAGAACTTTTACTTCAACCACGGATAAAGGTTATTTATTCTTTTTTTTTTTTGGTCGAATAAGAACGTAATTAACTAAAAGCGTTCCGATAAAGTTTGATGAAATAATATTTTCCCACATCTTCAAGCTGTTTTTAGTCATTTTTATGTGTAGTTGCCACCTGCATGCGGTATATTTATTTAAATAAATATGAAAGTTAAGCGCGCTTGGTTTTTTATAAAGCTATATTTTAATATGCTGTTTTACGATAATGATTATGTATGAAAACAATCTTTTCACTTTAATATAACAGTTATCGAATCGTTTTAAAATACTTCAGAAGATTGTAGTATGTTTGGAAAAACTAGGTCATTAATTTTTTTATGCATGATTATTTCTGATTTCAGTGCAAATAGAATGATTTCAAGTTAAAATTTGCTATTTGAGATTTCTTTTAGCTGAATTATCTATATATATATATATATGTATATATATGTATATATATATATATATATATATATATATATATATATATATATACATATATATACATATATATATATATATATATATATATATATATATATATATATATATATATATATATACATTATATTGAATTATCTTTTTGTGAAATGTGCGTCATCTTGTTGTAAAATCGTTAATTTCGTAATTTGTTTATGAAAGTAAACAGGCTGTACAATACTCGCTCGAGTAACTAATAAAGAAAACTCTTCAAGGTTTATTATAAGTAACATTTATTCATGGTCGAAACTCTTCGTTTAGCAGGGCCACCTAAAGCTATTTTTAGTAGTCACTTAAGTTTCAATATTAGGTAAATCATTCTTTTACTTTTTAATTAGATCGGAGTTGGTTTCAGGGTTTGAAAGTGGAAAAAAAAACTTTTTGGTCTTTTTTGGAGACAATATTTTTGTTACAAATTAAAATGCTTTTTTATTTACCGTAACACGTTCAAAGCAGATTGGGAAAAGAAATAATTTAATACGCGTCGTGTTATTTTTTTTTAAATTGGAAGACTACGCTCATGGTTTCATATTTTTAATAGGGGTTACATGTTCATTCAAACTTCTATTACAAAGTAAAGGTTATTTTTTTTATAAAATTAACATAAATTATACAACGCTAAGTAGTAAGTTATACTTAAACAAAGGGTATATAAAATTCCGTTTACAAAGGCTGATCAATTATATTGGAAAATTATGAAAGTTCTCTGAATTTCCAAAAACTTTGTGACTTTTCTTATTACAAATAATTTTTCTTTTTTTTCATCCTTTTCACTACGCACACATGCGTATGCACTAAAACAAAAGTAGGTATGCACAAAAGCTTAAAACGTCTACTCTACATCGACTCTTACGCAGTGAGAGTTCGTGCAACTGTTGCCATCATGGCAGCGTTACTGTCACCAATTGTCGTACAGGCAAACCTTTTCATTATCACGGCGGAACAGTGTCATAACATCTACCACGAGGGTCATTGTTTCAGGAACTGCCACCATGTAAACGCCGCTTACGTGATCGCTCCGGAGCGAATTTCAATGGCTACTTAGGTAATTATATTACACACGGTACAACTTGTTGGTTGGTGGAGTTAGTTGGTCTTTTCTCCCAACCAATCAAAAAGTTTTTGAATTAATAATAATAATAATTGTCGGACAACATTCCCATACATGTAACAATTCTATCGGTGACGTGGTTGTTTAGACGACCAAATTGGTACGTGTATTTAATGCTTCACTCACGCGGGTTCGTGCACGAGCAAACTGAATCCAAAAAAGAATATAGGTCAGCCGGGCGTACACAGTCATGTTCTTCAGGGAGCCGTTAAGCCGTTGTCCTATACAAGCCGATTGCAGCTTCGGCCATAAATAGTTAAGTACTTTATGAATTTATGTATTTATTCAATTATATCAATTTAATTTAGCATCGTTTAAAAGAAACTGACGTATTTTAAAAGCGATGAAACAGTGGCTTTAATATTTTTATATGTATTACCTACTATGTATTACCAAAATTGTTCAAAGACAACATTGTGAATTTTGATTCAATCAGTCTGTATATTTGTATTACTTTTCATGTAAAGGAAATTATATTTATTTATTCAGGTATAAAAATATTTCATTTAAAACATTTCAATTCTTCTATATGTCAAGACCTGCTAAACAGATTTAAATAGATTATCTTTAGTTTGCTGCGTAATATTTTCCATTTATAATAGATTAGAAATTTTGTGTTCTTTGCACTGTAAAAGTTGTGCAATAATTCAAAGTCCCAGATCTTAAAATTTTCTCTCGTTGGTATGCACCAGGTATCGATTCTGGTAGATACCATAGATTCTGATAGATGGTGACAACATTATAGTTATTAACATATAAATATAAATGCATAATTAAATTAAAACAAGGCTAATTTTAAACGGAACCTTCTTTTCATTTTAAAAAGCTTGGGCAATGATTTTTCAATGAATATTGGTATGGTAAAAATATATTTTGATACGAAATTTACTTTCATATATTTTTGTTGATATCTATATTCTACTCATATCTACTTCTATACATCTACTTGGAAAATCATGCACATAGGTATGAAACTGTTGAAACTCCACCAGATTGATGAACGGACAAACGGAAGGACATGACTTAGTTACACGGTTTCCTTTTTCTACTACTGTGTGTGCCTTTCCAGTCATTTAAAGCAATTTTATAGTGGCTCCAAAGGGAAGAGAGATGCTCAAATTCTGGCAATTGTGTGATAATTTTTTAGATGTTTCACACCAAGTTTTAAGTAATTTGGAATATTATCAATAATTTATCAGCAATAATTCACATTGAATAGTTTTTAATCTTTGACTTTTCATTTAATAAATTTTGATGAAATGGTCAAATATATCAACCTGGTTTTTCTTGTTTAAAATACATTTTTCGGAATTGGAGTATTGGTTTTCTTTATTTACGGCCACAATTAAGACACATAGTTTTCCAGTATTTTAATATTTCTGATCAATTTAAGTTGCGGAATTATATCTAATTGAACACATATCATAATTATCATATGGCATTGTGTTTAGCAACCTTTAAGTAAAGTGAAAAAAGGAGCAATTTTGACATATATTGATGTGAAAATAAAGATCATAATTATATAATATGCGGACCTCCGTTTGAAGGCTAATTATTGCGTAACGTTTACATTACTCATGAAGTAGTATGATACAGCATAAAACTTATTAACAGGTAAGTACACCTTTATCATCATAAACATAAAATCTCTATGAACTCTGAATCGGTTAAATTTAAACTAAGAGATTCTATCACATTAATAATATGGATAAAATAACATAACGTATTATTTATTTCTTTCAACTTATAAAATTCCTTTTCTCATTAGGTTATCGTTAAGAAAATAACAGACTGTCCTAATTTCTACTAATACGATCTGTATTATTGAGCACAGAGTCCGAAAATTATACAATAAATTTCATTTCATCATATTTTTATGGTTTCACATTAATTTCCGGGAGCCGGTAAGTATGACAAGCCGATTACGGTCCATAAATAATTAGGTAATTTATGAATATGAATATTTATAAATAAATGGCCTAGTGAAATTGACTTTATTTATTGTTCACGCACTCAGAAATGCGGTCTTAATATTTATTGTTATACATTATTAAAATTTATCAAAAACATGTTGTGCATCTTTCAAGCAAGGAACCTTCCATTTTTGATCTAGGCATTATTATTTAAAAGTGACAGACGGTTAGAACATGGTTCATACCTTCGAGCATAGTGGATTAAAAATATTCCGATAAAAGATTTATTGTAATATTGCAACATATCGTAAATAGGTTGCAGTTCATATCTTACAAATTAAGATCTTTTGTAGCCGAGTTAAATTTTACACAAAGTTATTTATTACAAGTGACTTCTTTTGTTATTATGGCTTGGTGTTAAAAATTCCTGTAGATAAAAAATTAAGATACTGAAGATTTATTGCGGTGGGACGTATTTAACCTTTGCTGAGGGGAAGCATATTAGTTTTTGCATAAGGAAACATATTAAGGTGACCCGAGTGGTGGTGAAAATAGAAGACAGAATTTTTTGCGGTGAATCTAACATGCCGTACAATTATAAATCGGCTATAATGAGAATCTATATAATACTAAGGATCAACTTACCAAATAGTTAAAAGGGAAAGATATAAGGTTCATTTTCTATGAAGAACTAAAGAGTTGAAATTGTTATACTTCATGGATATTTGGACGGACAAATATATATATATATATATATATATATATATTTTTTTTTATATGATGGTACAGAGCTTCCGTTTCAAATATCAAAAAGTTTCCATTTCACTTAACTCACAGAGACAATATGTATGTATCATGGCTAATGTATTCGTAGTCGGTGGAACTTCTATGATTTTCATTAAATATGTTTCCCATCCGACTGTTTTGTATATCTCACCTGCAGTGTTTATAATACCGGACCATATATTCTATTTACATTATCATTATGGTGAAATAAATGATTTGCCGTCAGGTTATTCTGAAAATATCTGCAATATTTTAATTAACTCAAGTTATAAATAATCTCGAATAATTCTTGTGAGATGTAGCAAGTCATATGGAGCGATGGTTTTCAAAACACTATCTCCATTAGAGAGAATTTAAATAAAATTTTCTTATTACCTTTTTATTATAATGGAAATATTCTACATAACTTTCTAATAAAAGTTACATATATTATTCACAGCGAAATATGTAAAAATAATAATAAAAAAATAAGTTTACGTGGGAATTTCATGAAAAACTTCTGCCAAAAGTATGAAACACTACAGAATGAAACACTTTTGCCTAAGAATTTTGACCAAATTATTATACATTTTATTGTACTGGGTTACTATTTTCAATATACTTGGTTCGAAGCATGAAATTTTCAAACATTTCAAACATTCAAAACAAATCTGTTTCTTTGAAGTTCTTAGACTTTGAAGATGTATGCTTCAAAGTCTTTTTTGTATTTCCCTGGCGTTTGCCTTTCTTTGGCGAAGGCCCATAATATTCAAAAGTTTATGGTGGAGCGACTTCAGCACCCGATATATGCGTGGATAAAGTTTCACTTTCAGTTTCCGTGCAACATTTAACGTCATCTTCATCACTAGAAGATAATTCATTACATATCGGTATTCCTCCTAAAACTTAATTTGCTACCCTGCACTTAGCCCTGATATTATCTAAAAACTTATGAAGAGAACAACTTGTTACCAAAACAACCGTCTTCACCGAAAGTTCTTCCTATCTCATCCGTCTTCCATTTTATTTTTTGTAGCATAGCAAATTCTTTATGCCGCTTTTCCTGTTGCTTGTCAACCTACTCTTCCTGCGTCGTTTCTCCCTTGACACTAATACCTTCCTTCCCAACAACCCGATCACGAATAAATTTCATATGTTCGTCAGCCTCTCGCGACGAGCTTCTTATTTAGCCATTCTCATGATACATTCTTTTGATCTTTGACGAAATCTAAAAACATCGCATTTTTTACTCATTTTCATCTGTGGATAAAATTTTAGTTAACGGAAAACTCTAAAATATGCCTGCTAATATATCAAATTCCAGTTAAATAGTTTATGAGGAAATAAAATAAAAAATAAAGGAAAAAAATAAAGGTTTTGAAATATTATTTTTCAACAATTATCTAAATTTTCGGTATTTATCAGATACTATTGTTATGTAATTTAACTTCAAATATGACAATATCAAAGTATTGTGCTTTGTTGCTTACAGTTTTTCTACAAAATAAGAGACAAACCTATACCCATTACTCCGATCAAAATCAATTAGTGGTTAATGAACTATTCTAATAAGAGGTGGTGGAGTTTAAAATAGAAAGTTAAATATATTTTATCAATGTTTTCAAGACAATTTTGAAGAAACCGAAGTCTAAATTATTAGACGCTCACGTTCGGCTTAATTGCTTGAGGCAATACTGAAAGCAGTTTGAATATCAAAAATGGAAAAAAACTAGGCAATTTGTCATTTATTTATTGTTTTTTTTTTAAATAGTCTCGATAGTACTCTATACATCGTTTCAATGAAACCACCGAGAAAAACTGTCGGCCCACTCTTCCTTGGACTTCTGTTCTACGGCCTTTTTAAAAGCAGTCGTCACTTTTTCGGCGTCCGAAAATAATATTCTTTGTAGTTTACATTTTATTCTTGGATATAAATAGAAATCTTATGGTCGGAATTATTTGGCAGATGATCCAAAATTTCTACACCCAATATATTCGATCGTTCATCTAGGTAAATGTGCAGAAGCATTATAGTAATGAAAGAGGATTCCATTGAGAGCACATTGCTATCGAACTTTTTCTAAAACAGCAGGCAGAGAATCAACGCCACACCAGTCCGCAGTAACTATTTTGTTTCTTGTTTTCCAGAACAGTTGTTGCAAAATAATTCGACGAAGAATCTATCAACTATCTATAAACGACTATCTTTTTTCCCCTCTTTCGTCCTTTCTTCACTTATGAGTTTTCGCTGACTATTGCCAATCTTTTTTCAATATTGGCCACATATTTTTTCTAACAAATATTTTTTTTTTTTTAAATTGCAATGTTTTAGTTTGTCTCGCAGCATATTGCTGCGTCCATTTTTAAACACGTTTTTCTGGTGATTATATGGAATTATATGATTAATATGATCACCATGTCGACTGACTAATTCCGTTAATTTTGCCAGACTTTGGTTTTGTAATTATTCCAAAGGCTCCATTTTTAATATCTCTGTCAGGGTTATTAGTTTGAAGGAAAGGAACCAAGTTTTTTTCTTTTAGATTATTTTCACTGACTTCATCCCAGAGGATGCCTAATATAAATGCATTTTTTTGAATTCACGTGAAGCATTCTCTATAGTTTTGATTAAAGATTTTGACAAGGCCTATCAAATAGTTTTAATAGCAAGCAAAATTGTAAATAGCAAAAATATAATTAATTGTAAGCAGCAAAAAAAAATTTTTAAGAGTAAAAATATACTAAATTGTAAATAATAGAAAGAGAAAAATATCGCATAGCATGAAAAAAACGCATTGCATCGATCGGAAGAAAAAAAAGCTATAAGAATATTAAACTATAAGAATATTATTTTATTTTCTGCGAATCAGAATAACGTTAATATAAAAACAAAAAAGAAAACTTGAAAGGATTAGGTTTAATAAAAAAAACAACAAAAAATACGTAGTTCAATAACAATAAAACTACTATAGTTTTATTATATGAAGGAGTGAATAAAACAACCAGAATCTTCTTAAACTTAAGTATTATTTGATTCTTAAATACCTATAAATAGTGAGAGTAGATCTGAAGGTTAATCAAGAATAACAAAATCTCGCAATAATAACAAATCAATGCGACACGTTTTGTTTAATTTAGATATTGGAGATGATGGTCAAAATTTATTGTTAAGTAATGTTTATGAATCTGAAGTTCCAACGGTGAGCGTTCAGTATAGTTTTGAACATTCAGAAAAAAATTATTGTTATTTTACCTTGCCCTAGTTTGAATTTTATGACAATGAATTTATGTATGTTTTGTAGGGCATTTCCTGCTATATTTTCTACTGATAAAGATGATTTTAGAGCTACACGTATTTGTAAAATATCTTATAATGGGTATATTAAACTTGTCATGATGAATGAACGTAGCAAATTTGTTACACGTCGAAGATTTCGATTTTTTTTCGGTTTACAAAATCGTAGTATTTACGTTAGATAGTCGAAGAAAAGATCGTTTTGATAATATTGAAACAATCCAACAGCTTCAAAACCGACTACAGGGTGAACCAAGATTTGATATATCAATTTTATCATATAATGCTAATTTCATTTGATCAAGCTACATTGTTATATGTGATCTCAAGAACTAGAGGACATGATTAAATAATTAGGAATCCCCCCCCAAAATTATTACAACGTTAAGTGCAGTTGTTTTATATTGGGCCAGAAATTTATCGTATACTGGATTATGATTATGCCAATCCCAATCAAAATATTGAATTTAATTGTAAATCAAAATCATGTAAATCATCATCCTAACTCTACGATTGTAGCGAATAAATTTTCAATGGACTATTTTCTTAAAAAAAAAACATGTTAAGTCCATGATTTTCGTTTTCGTATTGAATACCAACGTATAAGTAATTTTATATGCTTGGCAATTTCTGATTTAAAAATGCTCCTGACCTCGAAAACTTCAATCCAGATGATATTGCAAAGATACAAGAAATTTTATATGCTGTTTTGATGAATTTATATCTACCTGGAATCAATAATTAATTTTTCTGACGTAATTGACCAAATTATTGATAACAACAACTTAATACGAACAGCACAAGTATATTAATGTACTAAAGCGTATTGTTAAAGAAAGAAAAGAAATTCTTCTGGAATTATTTGCCGTTGTAATTATCCTAAAGAATGTAGGTACAAAAATAAAATCCAATTTATTGATGATAATTAGTATATTTCAAAAAGAAATAATTCGTATTTTAATGTCGACAAATTTTATTGTGGTATTAGGACCATGATCTCATCAATTGCTTGCAT
Organism: Druceiella hillmani; assembly: GCA_039881145.1. NCBI lineage: Eukaryota > Metazoa > Arthropoda > Insecta > Lepidoptera > Hepialidae > Druceiella > Druceiella hillmani. The sequence goes on along the minus strand of JAYKKI010000047.1, from coordinate 11,527,421 downwards.
CAATTGTCATTACCGCCGTTAATGTTAATGGTTCAATAATTTATTCCAAAATATTTATCGGGTATAAATAACATATATAAAGATCTCACTTTATATTTATGTGCTCAATTTTAAGAGCAAATTCATGAGTGTAAATTTATATTTATCGATGAAAGGAGTATGATTGGGTATAGTCATTTGAAGAAAATTTACCTACCTTTAAGTAGTCATTCCTCCAAGATAAGATGAATTACTTAGTGAGTTAATTATATATTTTTTGGAGATATTAAATAGTTATGATTTGTTAATGGCGGGTCACTTTATAGTGACAAATTTGAAAGAAATCAATTGCTATTAGAAGAAAAGTGTTTATTTACATTAGGTATCTAAAAGTAATTTCTTATCGTCATCATTTCGACAAAACGTTTCTCGACAAGAATTCGAGTTGTAAGCTGAAGTTTATGAAAAGTTAATGACACGGACGTTACAAATATTTTCACCAATTTAATACAATTTTTTTAACGATGTTATTAGATTTTTACAACAAATTAAAATGTAAAATTGTTTAATCATTAAAGTTTCATAATTTCCATTAACACTTGCTTTTGCAATCACAATTCACAAATCTGAAGGTTTAAGAGTAGACAAAGCTCTTGCAGATATTGGAGAATGTCCAAACTTCTTTTGGCTCAACACATTTTACGTTTCCTAGAGTAAAAACCTTAGAAGGATTAAGGTAGAATAGAAGATTTTCTTATTATAAATATTACAATATTAAGAACATTTATTTAAAAGTATAGAAGACAAACAATAATACAGGTGAGAAATTTAGTACATGGCAAAAAATAAACTTGTTGTTTTTTTAATATGTTTACATTTTCTTACATAGTAATGAGAGGCTTTTAAGCAAACATGTCTTTAACTCATCTCAGAAAAAAATTGAGTTACGAGCGTTTCAATTTTTTAGCGAATTTGTGTTATTTCTAAAGAAAACGTTAACAATTTAGTATCATTATTTAAGTTTTAACTAGTAGATTATGTTTGTCGAATTTCATATCGAAATAATTTGAAAGTCATTGAAAGAAAAAACGAAAATCATTATTGCACTAATTGAATGGTAATCTACTATAGTAAAAAAATGCTTTAAAACAAAACGTCTTCATCTAGCTCAACTTCAAGATCCATCATCGTTTTTATACTATTTCATGGATGATCAATAAATTCGGCGGAACTCACAATTTTTAAGAAGTCATCGGAATTTTTTACAATGTTTTACATTACGACTAAGTGATTGTTTACCTTTGGGCTACAATAAAGGCAACATGATATTTTAAAAACTCTTCATGCTTTGCTATTTTTTTTTAAAATACCATTTTTAATATTACATTTGAAACATATTTTAAATATACCACCTTGGTATATACATTTAATTCGATTTCAATGGCGGGTTGCTATTACAGCTTTTAGCAAATATGATAAAATCATTTTACTGATTTTTATGACTGTGAATTTATTTTTGGCTGATTCTTTGTTTCAACTTAAGCAACATCGAAATCATATATTACTTTTTGGGCAGCATTCAGCCGAAAAAAATTACCTAGCTTAAAAATTTATGAGAATTTTGTTTGGTCTGTCGTAGTTAATTGAAATATAAAAAAACATTGGAATAAATTTAACACTGCGAATTTTCCCGCCATAAGAATCCGCCCATAGTATTAAATCAGCAGTTTTTTACTTTTTAATTGCGTATATATCTTCATGTTCTACCTAATTATGTATGGTATTATGTGTGGTAATTATAAAAAAAGCTTTTCCAGAAGAGTATTGAGGTTCATATAATAAACATTTAATTACCTTTTTGCAAATTACTTTTAAATTAGTGCTTTTCACCAGTTGAATATTATAATATCAGAGAGATAAGTTACGGAAAAATAAAAACGTAATTTTGTTGTTCTAAAATATCAAGTTTAATTTAATAACATAAGTTAGATTTGTGCATTTCCTTGATATTTTCAATTATTTTCCGCTAACTTTTTTTTACTCAGATGACATACGTTACATCGGAAACGAGAATCTTTGTAGATTTCTTGAATCCTAGATTGGAATGTCATATATGTGAGTGTATGTGTCTACGATCCCCCTATCATATCCTTATAAAATAATGCAGTGAAAATATAACATTTGAGTATGAGACAGCATTCATAATACAAAACAGTACTTTCTTTATGTATTGACATAAAAAAACCTAACAACATTCAATTAATATCTTCATAATGGGTGTAGTTTTTTTTAATTCTAAAGTTTACATATAAAACTAAAATTTAGACTGAAAAAAGTTTAGAAAAGTTAGGGTGGTAACAAGGAGCCGTCATCAGAAAAGTAAGAGCGTTAGGAGAGAAGAAGGTAAGGGTCCTTAAGAAAAACGAGGACAGACAAGGGTTGAGGCGGAGCGCTTGGCGTCAGAGGATATCGCCTGCAGAAGTAGCGCGAACTTGTAAAATTCCATTATGTGGACGACACTTGCGTTTGATTTGTAAATAGCACTCCCTTTATACCCTTTATACAGGTATACGATATTCGTGTAAATAATTATGCGCGTAACATATAAAGGATTTAATTGTCTAAAGATGGAAGTTGCCTGAAGTCTTCGGATAGATGATTAACTAGTAAAATCATTTTCGTCAATTTCGTAATAAAGCAATAAATATTTTATAATAATTATCCTATAATTTGAGAAATAAAATATTAAAATTATTATTTAGAAACGATGAGCGCTGAATACTATTATTACGCACTGCTTGAAACATATATACGTCAAAGATTTCAAATGGCGATTGTAACAAATTTGCCAAATATTGGATTAATTATATAATTACTTGTATTTACATACGAATACGTGTACATAATATGTAAATACAATAATAAATAATCATTTTAATAGGAAGAAGTTTCACAATTAAATGAAACTACGTGATGTAGTATTATTTCTACTTTCTTTAAGTTCTTTACCATGATCTAGGTTTCGTTGTATTACGACATCTTCAGGTGGGCTATTAGCAAAGATTAACTCTTAGGAATATCCAATAGCATTTAAATTATTCTGAATTAATATGTTTATAAAAAAAAAATTATTCTAGGTAATATGTTTATACAAAAGCTAGGGTATATATGTATATATATATATATATATTTATATATATATATATATATGCTATAAAGCTAGGGTATATATGTATATATATATATATATATATATATTTATATATATATGTAGATATATATATATATATATATATATATATATATATATATTATTTATTTCTTTTAATTTTTTCTTATTTTACATACTTACATTTATATGTGTATTTAGGCTGAAACAACTTGAAAAGTACTATAGTATCAATGTTGTCTAATTATATTATGTCTAAAAGATATTAAGTATGGGTGATGATATTATATTTAGTTATTCATTTAATATATTAACCTTGTTATCTTGTTTATGTCTGTTCATTTCTAATGTTTCTAAGATATTAAGTTTAGTACCTTTTGTATTTATTTGTAATATATAGGGGGCATTATCAGTATGAGGATGATGGTTATTTTCAATGAGATGTTTAGCAAAGTGAGATGTGTCTGGTTTGTTATTTCACCAGCTAGCAATGTGTTCTTTATATCTTATAGTAAAATCATATCTTATAGTAAAATCAGACACATTACGACTTGGTGATCGGGACAAATCCATTTATTGCAGGTCTTACACCACTTTTTTGTAGACCGATTTCTGGCTCTCGAGCAGCTTGCACATCGACCAACTTGTCCTATCTTTGGAGTCAAAACATCTTGCGACTCTTGGAATTCTTGAGCTGTGCTGCCGAAAAGTAATCCTGTCCTAAATTTAAGTTATAGAGAGAGTGTTTCAATGGATGCCTGGCGAACCAAAAGCGATTTTATCAAATTATAGGGAAATTCGTGCCAAAAGTTACGCCTAAAAATTTTTTCGGTAGATGTGTTCATTTGGATGATCATCAAAGCGTTGTTTCCAATAATGTTCATTAAATCAAAAAATATTGTTAGCGGTCATCGACAGCTGTTACGCAGAATATTATACTGCTTGCACATTTTGTCTAGGATGTCTACACCACATTTCGTACGATTATAAAAAGTGATGATCTCAGACTTGCGTTCTTCGTTTATATCGGGATCGATTTCTGCATTATAATTCATTGTAGATAGTTAGTTGACTATCTTGTTAAGTTTAAGGTGTACGACACAAAGGTAATGTATTTTTAAACTAAAAAAAGAATTTTGCTAGCCCTAGACTTTGAAACTTTGAACTCCTTAGTAATTTTGGGTCTATTTGCTTTCATAGTACCAAAAATCGTGATTTTCTTACGCAATAGATCTTTAGCCAGAGGCAGATTTGTAAATTAATTATTTATTGAAACATTACAGCTTTAATCATAAAGTAGATCCAGCTCTACATGGACAACGTCGTTTACCTTTTTGGACTTTTGGAACAGACCTTCTGGTTGGGTTCCAACATATATCTCAAAATTGATAACATATGGAAATTTTGCGCCGACCACCATGAAAATATTGGTTCCGAATTTGTCCGGCTTAATTGCTATGTATATTATGAACCCCCAACGTTCTCTAAGTTGTTCGTCTAGCGTCAAATAATAGCTAGGAACATAGTTGTTGCGACAATTGTCGGTGACCACCTCTACAACTTGTCGAATCGGTGGCATTTTATCAACTTCTCGGTGCTGTTCTCTGTCGATAATGTCAACGAATCTTAAGACACGTATCAAAAACCAGAATATATTTATTGCCATTGTGTTATATACAATTCTCAAGCCAGTACCCTGAGAGTTATCCCAAAAATCCTTCATGTTACGCCGTCCATTTTGCGACACTCCCATGACGTATAATATGCCCAGAAGCTTTCTCATTTCTACTGTATCAGTGGATTTAGCATCCCTGTTTCTTCGAAAATCGATATACATATAGTACAACATATCTATGTACATATATTAGTGCAACTTACCAAGATATCAAAGACATCTTGCGTGAAAAATAGTACAAGATAACGGATTCTTAGCATTACTAGCAGCATCTACTTTTGGGTCTGGTGGTCTTATCTTCATGTTTTGGGGTTGAGTTCGCGTTGTTGGTGTCTATCTTTGTGCCAAATAGTTCGGTTCGTTTGTAAAAAATATACTCAAATATGAAACAAATTATATTCATTTTATATTATATTCAATTTTCAATTTAAAATTAATAATAGTAATTTAATATACATACATAAATATATTATCAATAACTTGAAAACATTATTGTGGCGTTATAAGTCGATAAAACACTTAAAGTTACATACCTGATTTTGGTACAGCAATGCACGCGCGGACTACTTTAGTAGGCCCGCGTTTTTGGAGATAAATTTCTTGTACGTGCGTACACGCTGGGTTTGCTCGGGGTACTGAGGTTTTGGCAAATATACCAGACAAGTTTTACCTGGAATTGCTAGTTTCTAGCAAGCTAAACTAAAAAGTTACTGTAAAAAGAGTTACCCTGGTCTACTATAGCAGGTCGTTCATGTACTGTAGAGTTAAGTCTGAATGTGCATTTGTCGCTAAAAATTTTCGTATCAAAGCGTAACGTCAACATGACGGCATGAAAGAAAATGGAACGCATAGGTCATCTGTCAATATCAGTGGAAGTGACGCAACACGAAAGAAAATAATTCGTTGTTACAGGTGTAAGTAGATTGGACATTTCAAAAATCAATCTCCGTTGTGCAGAAACAGCGAAGACAAATTTAGTGCAGTTTTTCTTACTGAGGAGTTCAGTCAAATTGATTGTAACATAGATCCAAGGGCCAGCACTTATTTAGTTTTGAATGGTAACATATTGTCCGATGTTTGTAATCAACCCAATACTAAGGAAATTATTGTGGTAAATCAAACGATTGTTTAAGTCTTATGCCCAGGAGACCTACAGATTACGACACGTGTCGATGATAAAGAGTTTGCTACAAACTCACTATCAGTGAGTAGAATTATTGCAAACGGTAATAGTGATATTTAGTCCGTATGCATGCTCAATTTACTACTCACAGATTGAATGTATTTGAGAAGTAAACTTAGGAAATGACGTATACAGATTAATTATTGTGAAGTCTGAGCAACTCTTAGCGGCAGCAATTAAAACTTCGTGTACGACTTGGCACAGGTAGCTAGGTTATATAAATGCGAAAGATTTAAATAAACTAGAAAATGGTGCAGATGAAGGGATTAGCTTTGATAAAAAAATATTACAATTAAATGAAACTTCGTGATGTAGTTTCATTTAATTGTAATATTTTATATTATTTCTACTTTATTTAATTTCTTTACCGCGTCACTTCCACTGATATTGACAGATGACCTATGCGTTCTATTTCCTTTCATGGCGCCATGTTGACCATACTGCTATAGTAGACCAGGGTAACACTTTTTACAGTAACTTTTTAGTTTAGCGTGCTAGAAACTAGCAATTCCAGATAAAACTTGTCAGTGGTAAAAAAATTAAAGAAAGTAGAAATAATACTACATCACGTAGTTTAATTTAATTGTGAATAATAAATTTCTACAAAATTAACGCCAAATATATTCAATATTTAAAAAAAATATTATATCAATAATGTCAGCTGCACAGTATATTCTGAAGGAAAGCAAACGGGACTACCATTTCCTCAGAGTGAAAGCAGAATATTGGAGGTCCTAGAACTAAACCACAGATTTATTTGAGCCAATGGAAAATCAATTACTTGGTAAAGCTGGATATTACCATTTATTTATGGATGACTTTAGCAGCATGTGCTTTGTATATTTTCTGCAGTCCAAGAGCGAAACCTTCAAGCGTTTTGAATAACAAAACGAACTTGTTGATAATGAGAAGGTAAAAACGTTAATATCAGAAAATGGGGGAGAGATTTACTCAGCAGAATTACTAAATTATTTGGGGCAATGCGGTATAGTCCATCAGAATATACTTGTCACACTTCGAAACAAAATGGGGTGTGTGAGAGGAATAATAGGTCAATAGTTGAGAAAACTCGCTAAATTTAAGAAACCTCTTTGCTCAGAGGCCCTTCACACGATATATATATATATAAAAAACCGGTTACCTTCAGCAGGTAGAATCAGAATACTATCTCCTGCGAAATATGAACAGACAGTAAGTCAAATTTGAATCATTTAAGAGTAATGGTTTATATCCCGAAAGGAAAGCGTAGGAAATGGGATAACAAAGCAAAGGAAATGCACCTAGTTGGATATTCCAAAAATGTCTAGGGCTATCGCTTATATGATCCTGCGTCACGTGAAGTTATTGTAGCCAGAGATGTTGTAGTCATGGAGGATATGGCAGTTTAACAACGACGATTATATTAGAAGAGAAATAGCGACCTGAAAGCGCAGCTAAAACCGTTGTTCCTATTAGAAAATGCAGCTTAGATGAGGAAGAAGGAAATCAAAAAGATGAGACGTATATTCCTGATGAGTTATCAAGTGATACAGATGACAGTTTTTTCGATTCTTTGTTGCCAGAAGACAAGAATCTCAACTGTAGGCAGTGTGACCTTCACTAGTGGAGCATCCACTGTGTAGCGTGTTAGACGTAAACCGGACTATTATGGTATTGCGGACATGTGTGTAGAAGTGTCAGGTGAGCAGATTACTCTTCGCGATGCGATTACTGGACCTGAAAAAGTGCAGTGGCAATGCGTAATGAGGGAAGAATTAAAATATTTTCGCGAAAATAACAGGTGGAAGGTAGTGGTCGAAAGACGGTACGGCAGTGAAAAATAAATGGGTGTTTAAAAAGAGGTATAATAGTGAAGGTGCTTTATAGAGCAAAGCTTGTCGCTAAGGCCTTCACCCAAAAGAAACATTCTCACCAGTTTTAAGTTATCCATCTTTGAGAATATTGATAGTTTTAAATGTTGAACTAGGCCTAAATCTTAATCACCTTGAAATTCCTACTGTATTTCTGCATGGTTTTCTTGATTAAACAATGTATATCAAAATATCAGAATATTCAGTCCAGTTTAATAATTACTATAACAATGTTCTAAAGCTAAAAAGAGCAATTTATGGACTCAATCAGTCAAGTAGGGCTTGGTACACTAGAGTAGAGGAATGTTTGTGAAAGTTATATTTCTAACCTTGTTTTTTGTAATATGTGGTAATAATAGAAAAGTTTATATAGCTTTATTTGTAGATGATTTCTTTGTTTTTATAATTGTCAGAGTACATGTGAAGAAAAGGTTACTGTTTTTTTATATCTGGGGGTTGTTGTATTATAAAATGTATGGGTATTAGAGTTAGTAGCAAAATTTACAGTAAAGGTCTAAGGTTATATCAAACAGCGTCTGGGTATGCGTATGAATATTTATAAAGATTGTACTATGTTGATCAAAGGCAATTGTTCGATGCTATTCCAAAGAAATTCAATATGTCAGATTATTCACATTTAGATAAAAAGGTTAATTAAATATACATTAGATAAATTTGTGAAATTGAATATATTTGGCGTTAATTTGTAGAAATTTATTATTCACAATTAAATGAAACTACGTGATGTAGTATTATTTTTACTTTCTTTATTTTCTTTACCACGACCTAGGTTTCGTTGTATTACAACATCTCCAGGTGGGATCTTTGCTAATATCCCAGCTGAAGATATGATACAACGAAACCTAGGTCGTGGTAAAGAAAATAAAGAAAGTAGAAATAATACTACATCACGTAGCTTCATTTAATTGTGGAGATAAGTTTGTATTATTCTATGTGGCAACACCGATTATAACAAAAACGTAATAAAGTTAGTTGATTGCACAAACCGTGTTTTATCAGATGAGATTTAATTATTACTTAACACATACATAGAAAGTTGCTTTTGTTTATTAACTGGGTGAGCACAATTTTTCTTAATCTCTTTGATTGAAGAAACATTGTGCTATTAATAAAATATTTATTGAATATGCGGCTCTGAAAGATTTGGCAGGCTTTACATTATAAATATAAATATAGTATAAGAGTGCAATGAGGTGAATAATTGTAGTGGAAGGAAACTGGATTTAATGCTATACTCATTTAATGATCCTGGGATGTATGTGAGGGCACTAACAGCACCGGAGGGGGTGATACATCCAGAACCATACCACCCCCTGCTCGAGGTGGATATAAATCTGTCGACTCGTGAAGCGCTGCCGATGCATCAAGTGGCTACTGGTATAGAGTTGGATTTTCGCAAGGCTTATTTTTTAAAATTGTTTTCGAAATTTAAAACTTTATCGTGGGGCAATATTTATAAAACTAACGTCCGTAACCAAGCTATAAATTTTTATATACTTTAAGAAAGGATGTTTTAACTGACTCTGTTCCGGAAAACCGGATCATCGGTATCATTATCCGATTTGGTTTTGACACTAATATTATCCGCCACATTGAAACTAAATCCTATTACCATAAAGGATTTAAAAAGTATGGTATCAGTTATGATTGCCAAATATTTAGGTTTTGGCGCAAACAAGTAAAATATCACATGAGAACCTTACATAGCGCTTACGTTTGGAATGTTGAAGCTAACATTAGGTCTAATGCTAAAACACGTTATATGTAAGTGCTCGGACAGGCAGCTTTCCTCATAGCATGCAATGGAATATTGTATAAGAATACACAATGGTGAAGCCTCCGCGAACGTCTTTGCCCTTTTTTTTTAATTATTTTTTTTAAATAATAAATCGATGCTCGACTTTGCAATGGCAACACGAGACGTTGTTAATAATGGCTCATCTCTTTTGCGGATTGATGGGGTGGATGTTGCGGAAGTCGGATTCGCATTAAAACAGCTACAATCTGAACATGTTCTGATGTATTTGCCAAACCACTTACAATTATAATAAATCTTTCATTATGTTCTAAAATTTATCCATTTGTTAGGAAGACTTCCTGCGTTACTCCAAATCCTCTGTTTGCAAACCTGGTTCTAAGTCTGATGTAAGAAATTATCGACCTATAGCTATCTTATTTTCATTCGCCAAAGTGTTCGAAACTGTTTTGCATCGCTGTATTTATTTCCACATCCAATCCCAGTTAACGGATTGCTAGCACAGTTTCCGTCCAAAGCGTTCCACTGTTATTCAACTCACTAATTTTGTGAGTTATATAACTAGGGAGAAAAATCAATGTAATTATGGATGTGTAATTATGGATACGTAATTATGGATCTCGATGTAATTATAGATAATGATCTCACATTTCACCATCAAGCCGTGGAAACCTGTTAGAAAGCCTAAAAAATATTAGGATTCGTCATAAGTATACCCACGATTTTAAAGATATCGAATGTATTGCTACACTATTTGACTATTTAGTCCGTAGTATACTTGAAACGAATGCAGTCATTTGGTATCCGTATTAAGCTACTTATATCCTCGTGCTGGATAAAATATTATAAAAGTTTAATGGATTTTTGTATTACAAAATACATGGGTGTTATCCTTACTTATTTCCCACAGATTTCATAATGGGTGTGATCAGATGTAATTCCCTTTAACTTCGACGGAATTTACTTTTGATTATGCATTTTTTAAATTATTTTATTATTATGTTAATAACCTTGAATTCAGTCTAACATTTTCTTTTGATTCATTGACTGCTTCAAAAATGGGGTCATGGAGTTTCGTGGTAGTTCACGACTGATTGCTAGATGATATTTATTCAAACGACTGTGCATTTGCTTTCCAGTTGTGCTTTTTATTTTCGTATTATATTTCGTTAATTCATATTTTATTTTATATTAAATAATATTATATTTTATTTTCGTATTATATTACGGAACCTTTGTAGTGCGAGTATCACTTGTGCTTGACAGTTTTTTCCAAACGATTAAAGCTAATATTGGCACGCATTAATCTGAAATTAATGTCTTGTACATCTGGCATATTGAATGTAATTAACTTAGATTCTCAATACTTCTACAATTTTTAGGATATTAAAACTGTACCAGTGTAGTCCCAGCCTGATGTCAGCGTGCAACACGCTAAAACATTTGATAACCTAGTTTCGCAACTCCCGCTGTTATAGATCAAACGGACAGCCACAGACTCCTTGAGCGACTGACACGTTAAGTGCTCTCGAGTGCATGTCACATCTCCGTGAGTTCTTTCAATGGGGGGGGGGGGGGCTCGCGAGGCTTGAGTGGACACGCTGCCCCGTGTCGGAATATTGATCCAAGCAGATTTCTGCTTAAGTCAAATGCTAAATTCTTTTTATTGCTTATCATTCGAAAATTGTTTGTATTAAATTATTTAATTTTTAATATTTGAATGGAAACGATTTTTGGTAAAAATTGGTTTATTCTTTAAAATTTTTCAAGTACCGACAGAAGCGCTTTCACATCTATAACATTGGTACGGCTTATCTTAGCATATAGAAGTCCTCTTATCCAAGACTTTAAAATACCATATTGCTTGCTTTATATTTATAACTTACAATATATACTTTTTCAAGAGTAATTCAAAGAAATTTAATGTTGTGTCTTTAATATCATTATAGGAATATTGTCGTTATGTTTTTCTGGACTAACATTTATTAATTCCAGAATCATGCCTTAATGATACATTCTTTTTAAGCTTCGTGATACAATTATTTAACAAATGGAAGATAAACTTTTGTTCATTTCATCGCTGTCTATCTTTTTTAAAGTACCTATATCTCTGAATGCCATTAAATGTGCACTAGCCAAATCTAATTATGTTCGAAGTTTCGTAGGTCTACACCAATTAATTAAATTACGGTGTCGATGACAGGCCAATGCGCGGATAAACTAGTGATTCTACACGTGTTGCCAGTTTACCCATTCGTATTTTTGAAGCAACTATCCTAAAAAAGTATAAAATAATTTGTCAGTTTCAATTTTGCGTGGACTGAAAAGGGTTTGTGATAGCATTTTGATTTATTCGGGTTTTATGTAATAATTACTATATCGTTAATTTTTTGTCAATATTCTCAACGGTTTAATTATTTATTCCGTGCTTCAATCTTGTAACATACACAGAAATAACAAACAGTCTATTTTTTAGAAGATATCGTATTCGTGTACAATTGTTTTAAATTTTATTTTGATACATCTATATGAGTACAATTCAAAAATACCTCTACAGACTAGTTTTTAAACTAAAATCGGTCCAGAGCGTATCGACTAAACCCAATTCAAGTTTCCATAATTTAATGTCTACAAGTATTATACAGTAACAGCATGCAGTTTTTATATTGTGCCCGTACAGGTCGGCAATATTCTTCACCTTGATAAAATTTCGTTTTTGCATGAAATTTTTTTAATACGATCAGAAAGTGTAAATACTATGTCATCTGTTATAATTAAGAGCCATATTGTGGTGTTTTTTGAAGTTTTTTTGAAATAATATTTGGAAAGTTGGGGTGTTCTTAGTACCCAAGGGAGTACTGGAGGATATTAACTACCCAAATATCTATCTCAATGACAAATTTTATCTCAATTTGTTTAAAATGACACGTAACGAAACGTGACGAAACTGTAAGCGTTCTTGGCTGAGGCTAAACACTAAAAATCTGCAAAAATAGACACCGTATAGTAAACAGTACAGAGTAATATACACACTGTTAAACAATAAACTATACAATGGTGATACTTTCACATCAGTCAGGTTATTTTTATACCAAATACTAAAAACAACCAGCAAACAATATATTCCTCTGTACAAATATTTCTAAGTTCTCAAATATTGTATTCTTTCGCACATTACACTTAAGGTAAGAAAGTGTCATGATGAAACAAATTATATCATAAGATATTATACAATTAAACGAAATATTCAACTTGCTGTTTAAGTTTAGTATATCAGTTAAAATTTCAATCCCCGACAGGAGTTGATGAGCTCTCTAATAGAAACAGGATTAGATAGGAGTACCGAGAACAATTCATTGCTTTATAGGAGGTGTTGCTCGCCACGATTAGACATGGCGTTTCTCTCTCGTATAATTCATACCTATTTGTAAACCGAATTTAACTTACTGAAACTAACTCTAAGCTAGATGACAAATAAAAAATAGAATTTGCATGAAATTTAATAATGATCTTAGGCAGCTTTATTAAACAATGAGGTTCGACACATGTCAAAGCGGATATATGCAATCGTGATATTTAAAGTTTTTAGTGAAATTCTGTGTCAAAATTTAATGATAATGGTACACATTCAATGTAAAATTATGAATATTAACGGCCCATTCCCTAATTTTCCACACGAAACAGTTCCATTTATATTTTAGAATTATGTTTATACTAGGTTAATTTACACCCAATAATAAGTGGTAATGTGATAATAAGAGAAAATTGGACAACACATGCTCCTCATGACGTGAAGGTCCTATATCTTAAAATGACGTGAAGGTACCACGACTTAAAAAATAAAGAGGCTAAATTTTATGGCATGAATAAAACTTTTGTAGAATTAAACTTGACGTGTTTTCTTTACTTGTCTTTGTAAATATTACTTTTTATTTATATACATGTTCTTTTTTTTTCACAAAGGATTACTATAGAAATAACGATTTGAGAACAGCGTGATGAACATTCCACAAAAAGAAAGACACTGCATCCAATAACCAAAAAAAATCTCAGCAATTTAAACCTGAATCTATTCTATTAGCAATAGAAAAGGAAATAATTAATATATTTAAAAAAGTAATGGTTGAGTTCCTCAAAGTACTAATAACATCTTAAAATATTGTAAAATATTTCAAAAACAGTGTACTAACTCTCATCTTGAAATGAAAAGATTTTTTTGTTATCATTAAGACGGCGTAAAAATATATTTTATGACGGCGTTAAAATATATTTGTTTTCAAACCAAAACGAGCTTCTCTTTTATATTTAATATACAAATATACCTCATGTAAAAACAAATGGTCACTGCAAATAAAAATGACGAAAACAGCTTGAATACTACGTAAATTATTATTTTTGCAAACTTTATCGGAACGCTTTTAATTAATTACGTTTTTATTAGAAGAAGAAAAAAAATTATCATAGTAATATTAATAACAAAATTTAAATAACATTTTTAATACTTGTAATTTATGGATGTTAGATGAGAATACCGCCTTCTTTTATGTACGTGAAGTTACTTATTTTCAAAACTGTCATTCTGATTTATATAATACCACAAGCGATAAATATATAATACCACAAGCGATAAATAAAAAAAAATAGGTTACGCTATATTCAGCAACAAAAGCGGATTAAGACTGTTTCGAGTAAAATTTAATTTAATAAAAACTGCATCCATACAAAAGTTTCAAAAAAATATTTATAAAATTTTGCAATTTTATACTACTCACTAGGATATTAAGAACAGATATGATCTTATTCAAATCGATGGTCAAGATAATATAAAGTCACTTCAATATTACTTTCTTAATATCAAAACCCTTTAATAAGTCAGTCACGAGAAAATTTCAGAGGTACATAACAGTCAATCAATTATTTATCTTTCATCATTCTTTTATGATTTATTTTTATATATTTTTTTAGCTTGCATTTTTATATTTTTTGTTAAACCACAAATTACCCAGAAATTAGCAGTCTACTCGAAAAAATTGTATATATTTACTTTTATTCTTTTTATCTCCATTTTTTTAGAGTCTACTCTTTAAGAATCGATTTTCATATATAGCGCCCGATATGAAATTTCATAAGGAGTAAAATCCGAAGTTCACAGTGTTAAAAAGTGTAACTGTTATGTTTTGATCATATGAAGTTCAGACCGTTAAAAAGTTGTAACCGTTAGGTGGCCTCTCCGCGCAACATTTCTGCGCATCTTTAGAGTGAAATATCAAAACGTTTATTTGGCATTTTCTTACGGCGTAATCGTAATGACGGAGTATGATGCACATAGTTTACTATCGTTCGCTTATATCAAGGTGTAATTATTAAATGTGTGAATATTTGGTGTCTTCTATCCCTTCTCTTAAGTAGTAGGTAGTCTCCTTTAAATTTAACTTCTTAGTCTAACGTTATTAAATGTTTTTAATTTTCTTATATAAATTTAATCTTGTTTATTTAAGTTTTACCTGAAAATATTTATATTTTCAGAATTTTTTTACTTTTTTTGACTTTTTCATTTACATTTAATGATGATGACATTTACATTTGTGTAGAGTGTTACCTATTTTATATATTCCATGATATTCATAATTAAGGAGTAAAGTTCAGTCGTGCGTCGCAGCTGACACGCACAATTTTTTTTCATGATAACTTCCAGAATTGTATTGAAATACTAAAAATTCGTATGATATTTTAATGAACTTCTAACATAAAAAAATTACTATTTTAAAGGGACGCTTTGGCGATTGTTTCTCGACTTGATTAGTTATTTTAGCTGACATTACTGCTCAGTATCCTTTCCTATCCGTATCATCCTAAAATCCGTCATCATCATTCATCCGTAAATTGCATAAGAAAACAACCTTGTTTCATTTTAAAACATGTAGTTTATTGAAAACATTTTATACTAACGTGAATTAAGAGCATTGCAAATAGTAGTACTAGTGACAATTGCAAGGAAAAATAAATGTATTTTACAAATTGGCCAATTAAGAATAGCCGCAGACATTCTTACCTTCCTACGTCGCAGTCGTGACTAAACATACTTGTGATATATGAACGAGATTACCATTTGTAAAGTTAGCTTGTTTCGTAACTCACAAAATGGAACATCCCCTCTATATTCATCCTATTCCAGGTGTGATAGATGCCTTGATACGACTTTTTTAGCATCTGTCTAAACGGAAGCGCGACAACTAAGTTGCCACAGACACAACACAGTGTGCCAGAAAAACAATTGTCGCCGCGCTGATTTATTGTCCGCTCTCGGTTGTTGTCGCATTTGTTTATTTCGTGTTTACTTCGACAAACGGCTTGAGTATAATTTATTTCCCGCCAATATCTGTCCGGGTCGGGATTTGGAATCCGACGATCCCTTTGAGTTATTGGCGAAGTACATTGCTGTGCGTGTTAGAATAAAATTATTGGACTTTAAAATTATAACATCTTAGTAAATTTTCTTATAAAAAATAAACATAATTTTATTGCATTTTAATCGCTTAATATTGTTATTGATAACGATCCTTTAAACTTCTAATACCACAGCAGAATCGATGTAGATTTTACAGACACCAACTAAAGATAATGTGTTTTTAATACTTTCATATATTTAAATCATTGAACAATTGTAATTGTTTATATAAATGTATGAGGCTATCGAGCCCGGTAAGTCAGTCTAGTTAGTTTGAATAGCAGATATTTCCATTATTTTCATTTAATTCCAACCATTTTAACTTTGAAGGTCAGCCTGGTGCGAAACTCTTGAAGGCCAGTATTAAAATACAGGACCATTAGTCGTATCTGATGCAGCTCTTAATAAAACTTATGCATAAAATCTGGACATGTCAGTCATATATGGGTGGTATGGAATGTTGGGAAATTAGGTTGTCAGTTATGAATGCCTAACGTAGTAGTCAAAGTATTAATTTATCTCAAACATATAATAAAGCTCCATAAGACAAGAATGTATCAGTGATCCACTTTCTAGAATGCATTCCGCGTGTACGTGTACTTTAATGACGAATTTTGGCAAAAAATATTACAGATACACTAAGTCTATGTGCAGGAAAATAGTAAGAAAAGTCTATTATCTTAGAAAGGTCTATAATATAGTACGGGACAACGTCGACTTATATTTTGTGGATACACCATTTTACTATTTTAAATACAATAAGTTGGACTTTAAGATTAAAAAAAAATAATGTGAAGTTTAGGGAATTTTTTAATCTTGTCAAAAAAATATCATAGTAATTTAAGCGTAAATTTTAAGCGTTTTATCTAGATAACAATTTCTATTTATATTTTATAATTTTTATCAGTATTTCAAGAGAAATTAGATAAAAGATAAATCATATTAATCATTTATAACAAAGTTTTTCACATCCTCGACTGCCATGCTGTTAGTCCTTGGTCACTCTCCAGTCGATTGGATGCGTTAACCATTTGTTTTTTCATGCGTTTTACAATTTTAACGTAACTGAATGACTGAAAATTCACTAAAAGAGTTTCAATTAAAAAAATATAACAGTGAGGGTAATATAACTTTATAGATATAAATTTCAAAAATACCTGTTGGCGCACCTGAACTACAAGGCTGGACCATAAGTTATAATGCTTACATTTTATCACGATATTAAAACTTTTTGAAATCATGAACGCCTTATTATCTCGCTTTCCATGCGAAATGGTTCGGTTTAGCCACTTTTCGAGAATACATGTAAATCAAATTTATATTTTATAATTTTGTTTATTATCCTAGTATAAACAAAATTTTTAGTATTAAAAAAATTTTAGTATAAAAAAACTTTACAGCAATAATAAGCTGTGAGTGTGGAGGGATTAAATATAATTGCTCTACCATACAAAAAAATAATGCAAAATAACCACTTCATAGCGTGAAAGGACAGGGGTGGTTTAAAATATATAGGAATAAAATTGAGTCACATCAACTATACTAAAGTTCAGTTAAGTGCCATACTATTATCGTTTTTACTATCAGTTAAGTCAAATACCTTCAATTATCACTTGCACACTGATTATCTGCAAATTTATATAAATACAGATCCGAATAATATTCATGTTGCAATAAACTCACTAAATTTAGAACTTTAACTGATCAGTGAATGGGTTCAACACGTGGGTCCATTAGTGACCCAAATAAAGTCTCGGGAAATGATTGGCAAGGGTCCGGTTTCTAAAATCATAACGTAGCTTTCATTAAACAATTCTATCACACCATTTTTGAGTATCGTAAAGGACTTTGGTTTATTGATTGATGAAAATATTAATTGGCGTACCCAGATAAATGGTAATAGTCGTCGATTCTTCAACGGGTTACACTCTTTAAAACGTCTGCGTTGGTTCATTAATTATATCAAACTATCTGAAAAAATCTTATTATATCAAACTTTTTTAACACCATTTCTTGATTATGAAAATGTTTTTTATTCGGATCATACGAACCAATTAATTAACAAATTAGAACAATTCAAAAGGAATGTGTCCGTTATATATTTGGCCTCGACGAATATGACCACATTTGTGAGTTTAAATCTTAACTCAAAAGAATGGCGATAAGTGATCCGCGCAACTTTTCTATCCTTTCAATACTTTATAATATTTTGAACAATCCACGTGAACCTTCACCTTCTTATTTCGATAGCAGATTTATGTAATTATTTACCCTTGGTCTAGATTTAGGTTCTGAAAACTCACGAATATAAAACTCAACGTGATCCGTCCCTTTATGAACACTAATTTCCTATTTGCGCTACTAATTTATAGGATTTCTAGCTCCTAACGCCCCTAGTCGCTCTGCAAACGCGTTTTTGAAAACATGCGTGCTAGACTCGAAGAGTGTGTCAGACTCGATGGCCGCCATTTGGAAAACGTGGTTTTTAAAAAATGAAATTAGCATTTGTTGTTATAAAGTTTAAATAAAACTACTTTGTATTAAAGGTGTAGTTTTTTTTACAATTTTTCAAACATTGAAATCTACCACATTGAATCTAACACCCTATACTTGCAACTCTACCCAAAACCATTTTTTAAATTTTTTACATACAAATGTCATATGCCTCAAAGCAACTAATCCCATTAATATTATAAACACGACATTTTCGTTGGTTGACATACAAATTAAATAATATTATTAATTATGTTTTCTTTAGTTATTTAATGAGATGTATTTAATAAAGTTAAAAGAATCAGAATTGATCATTGGTCTGGCGTTTGCGTGACGAATCCTGTCAAAACTATTATAGATATACTACTAACACTGTGTATGGAGGAATTATAGGTCTTTAAAAAGTCCATAGAAAAGTTCGGGACAGCATCTATTTATTTTTTATGACTAATCTACAGTAACCGTTTTGAAATGAGAGGTTTTCTTTCAAAAATCGAAAACAAAATTAACATGAAGTTTATGTCAATTTTTTGAAACTCAAAAAACGACTACAACAAAGCAAAGATTGGTCATTATTCATCAAGAGTCTTTGATGAATAATTTCACTGCATTCTAAAATAATCACTGAGGCGTGTGAGTTTTATTTTAATTTAATTAAGTTTTCATTGTGTTACTTTATTTTACTTGGTTGAAATTTCCTTCTTCCTTGATACTAAGGTAAATGTGGTCTTATTATTCTTATTGATAAATTAAGTATTCCGTTTTTCTATAACAAAGGAAAGTCGTTCACGATTTAATTTTTTGGTAATTGGGTTTCCATTCTCGAGTTATATTTTCTTATTTAGAGAAGACTAAGTGTCACCACAAAGCAACATTTTCAAACGTCACACCCGACTCTTTCATTATCATTTAAATACACTCACTATCATTAAAGAAATTATATTACATCACCGCCCTCTTCGTTTGCTTTTGGAATCGAGTGACACTTTCATGTCACACGACCGACGGCTCTTGATACAATGGAACGGAACGCGTTTGCATCTGCCGACGACATTAGCCTTCTCGCAAAGTGCGTTCTCGTTACTCCTGGTAACTCCTTATCGTCATGTTTTCACTGACTGCTGACGACAGAATGGGCCGCGGAGCGAATACTCTTCGCCGGTACCTACCTCGCTTGACGAGGTCTCGTTACGTGTAAAGACGTCATGAATATTGTAACTTCTGTGAAAATATTTAGATTACAATAAATGTAGATAAAATTCTATTGCAAATATCTTTAATAATAAAGTGAAACATCTATGGAATAAAAATGTTTCAGAATTGTTCAATGTTTACAATAAACAGCCCTTAGGGTGCCCTAAAAACTTGATGTAATTACTAAACGAAAAGGCATCACAACTTTGAAATAGTGTTGTTTGTGTTTTTTTTTCATTTTATAGTATTTTTATGTGCTATAATTATTGAATCTATATTTCAATAAAACTTTCCATAGTAGAGAACATTTCATATAATAAGAGTAAAAACGCTAGTTTAATAAAATTTACAAATTATTTTTTTTTCTTGCGTTTTTAGGTTTTTTTGTTAAATATATTTACACTTAAAAAACTCTTTCAATTTAATTACTAACATGTTTAAGCCGAATGTATACAACACTGCATAGTAAATGAACAAGTCCTTAAATTGAAAGAATTGGAATGTAAATAAAAAAAACAATTGAAATAAAAAATGTAAATAAAAAAAACAATTGAATGAGAGATTAAACTCAAAGTCTTTCATTAAACAGAATCATAAATGCAACAATTCCAAGTTCCCATGCTCATGTACATCGTAATTAGAATTTTCCTAGTTCGACGATTTAATAAGGCTGCCTCACGAATTAGTGAACTTATCATGTCAACATGAGACACGCGACGTGGTAAACATATGCAATACTATAATCGTATAATTAATTACATATTTGTATAATCAATACGTATAATCAATTATTATTCATTAACATGATAGTCTTTTATTAGTATTTCAAGATAGGTACCATGTACCAGGAACTCCCCTCTGTCTATTCCTCCATCGATCGGATACAGATTTTCGTCAACTAAAATCAATTTATAATAGAGATAATTCTTCTCTACTTAAAAATAATAAAATCATGTTTTCAAATGTAGATTAAAGAAACTATTTTACTTCACCAAATCAAACATTGTGCTTCAAAATTCACTAATACTTTTTGTAATTTTTTTATCAACATCAATCCTAATCATTTTGTCACGAGTAATTACTTCTTATAATGATGCTCTGTAATTATTTCTTATAATGATGATGATTACTTCTTATAATTCAAATAATGATGCTCTGTGAAACCTAGAATGAACAATCGCTCATTTTCCTCAATAATTATATTAAACATTTATAGTTTTTAAGCTATAACTTTTTTGTCTATTTTTATATTATTATTACAAAACATTTTGTTTTCCAAATTTATTTATTGTCGAAGACACACTCTTATTATTTAATATTTTTCCATTAATTTTTTTAGGTTGTTATTTGAAGTAAGTTCAATTATTTTGTTGAACAATTTTATACACCTTACAATTATTATGCAAAATTGTTTTGGTGACTATAAATTATTTTAACGGTCATCATTGCAAACAGATGTATTTGTTCACACACTAGCTCGTTGGAAGAAGTAAGTATCGTCTAATTCCATATTAACGAGCAGTCGTTACGTTTTGTCAAAATCATGAGATTTCTGATGAGAATTACAAGAAAAATGTCATTTTTCAATAAATTTGAATCCCTTTTATTTTTCTTTTCCAAAGTAAAAATTAACGACTTGAATTAACTTTATAAAATATGTAAAAAAATCTTGCGCCTTCATTTTAAATTTACCGAAATTTAATATATTACTAAACGTTATTTTGGATTTTCACATAAAGCAACTACTCCCAAAATTTTATGCGCATAGGACTGACATTGTAAGAACTTTAAGGCTGTAACTTTTCCTTCTTCCTTTCTTCATTACGGAACACTAAAAATATTTTGACATGCTAATTAAAAAAAAAAAGGATTTTCTAGCTAAAAAATAAAATAAAACGCGAACAAGATGTTTCCTAATTACCATTCTAGATTCTAAAGAAATTAATTGTTGCTTCAATTTTTATAATTTTTGCACTTTCCTATATAATACACAACATTTCTTAAATTTTTTAACATGTTGAAACTGACATAGAATAACATATTTTAAATGATTTCTCGGTTTTCCTTCATATGGAAAGTAAACATTAATCAGACGTAAGAAGTTTTAATTCTGAACCTAAATCATATTTATGTATCTTATTAATCTAAATGCAAAAGCAATGTTTAGTGTAACTCTTTAAGACGTAAAATTTATTAAGGCTATGCTTAACGATTGGAAAGTTATTACCTTATAACAAACAAAGGCAACTTAGGTAGAAATTGTTTTGTTATGATTATTCATTTATAAAATTTCTTCATTTCTGAGCATCGTTTTAAAAAATTACCGTTATTGACAGAGTAGTTCCTCCAATAAACAATTTTCATTTCCTGTTCTATACCCGTTTAAAATAGCATCTGTAACTGAAAGTAACCTTTGCGAAGACCAATTTTTGCTGTTAAATTTTGTTATCTTAGGAAATAACACGATTTTAACTAAAAAAGTGCACCCATATCAGCAATTGGTGGCTAATATATTAACCATTCTTACTTTCAATTCGATTTTTTTAAATTCCACATATGGTGCGGTATGTTGTGTGTAAGTGCTAGTTGTAACTCATAATTGGGTCCCAGATATTTTTTCATAATTTTAAATATTATATCTTCAGAGATATATTGAAAAATACACAAAAAATATGAAAATTATGAAAAAAATATAAGTTCTTAGGAAGCCACGCATAGGTTAAAAGAAAATTACAGCTATAATTCAAGATGTCATACTTTTAAAAATGTTTCCAATGTTTTAAGTAGGCAACGCATTTACATTTTTCTATCTTCAAAGCAGATTTACTCAGAAACAAAAAAATTGAGTTGCCATATATATATATATATATATATATATATATATATATATATGTATACCTATATAATTAACCCACATATTTCGAAATTTTCGTATAAAACTTACAGTCGAATTTAATAAAAATATTAATTTTTTTCTCATTTTATGTTTCATGTGGAGTATCATATGATTGTTATGAGAAATAAAAAAACATTTCATTTTTCACAATATTAAATTATTTATCTGAAAATATATTCTAAAAAAATTTGTAAAACTGTAGCACATTGCGCCTTTATTTACGAAACTATTAAAAAAAAATATATCGGCAATGCGACAATATTTGTTTATGGAGCCATTGAAGTTAGAGATTATCTAGGGATCTGTTCTAATAATGTAATGATGTTATTTAGACGAAAACTATAAACTAAATTTAGTTTTAAACCACTTAGAGCTATTCATTGCAAGATTAATGTTCCAGGTCATTGTGAAATTCTTCATAAACTTCATATATTATTCAAAAACATTAAATACAGGATGGTATTACAAATATCAAAATTAAACTATTCTTACATGGATGTTTTAGCTAAACGCGTGTTCCTTTGAAACTGGCTATACTAACTTGGGCATATATATTTTTTAAAAATTTTATATTCTGTTCAATTAGATTAGAATTTTGTAAGATTTAAAATACCTCGGTTTTTATCTTCTCGTTGAGAAAACCGATCGTTCTCTGTAATAAATTGTATTTTGCAAAGATGGAAGAATTTCGGTCTGATCTAGAAACTAATTACATCCATTATTCAACTGTAATCATATGATCGTGATCGTATCAAAGTGAAATTTATTTATGAGGACATTTTTGAAAGGTATTATCGCTATTTATAATGTGTATTTTGGATCGTAAAATATTATATACGGCACAGACTTAATGTAATCGTTATGAAAATGTATGGTATATATATAATTGTGGGTTAATAAGACGGATACCAAAAAATACATAAAAAATACTCGTTTTACAAACTTACTTCAGTGTAACTTTTTTGGAATATTGCTTCAAATAAATATACCAGAACGCATCCATACTAATATAAAACTGTAAATGTGTAAATTTGTGCATCGAAGATATTTTTTTTAAATTTGTACGTTCCGCTATATTTTAATTTGGATATAGGTATACGGTTATCTGTCAGTCCGATCAAATTTCAATTTTTCTTTATTTATACTATATGCACGCTTATAGGTACTTGCTATTCTCGTATATATTTATATTTTCCGAGGTTTCCGTGGAAAAAAATTGTATGATGTTTGTGAAACATACTATCTAATATCGCCTGCCCAATACCATTTTCAATTAAAATTTAGTCGTTTACAAAAAAGTAGTAACTAACATTTAAAGTTTAAAAAAAGTGAAAGTGACGATAATTTTGCTACAGACTTCGCCTTTTTATGTTTACTTATACTCTATAATATCTTTCTATTTCCAGTCCTATGGTTATAAAACTAAAAGGTGGAGTGATATGTATTCACCGTAATTTTTCAGCTTTTTTAATACAATAAATATGTAAAAAGTGTAATTTATGTAACAAAATCAACTTTTGTATCTTATTCCAATAGGAGATCCGTTCTATTATAACTTCATACTGAAGAAACTTACATTTGAAAGTTTTTTTAATTTAGAAAGTTCGAGAAAAGTAGAAAGCCTGATAAAGGAAATTCAGTGGGGCAGACCGTTTGTCAATTTTCATAAATATTGAGTTACAAAACTTTAAAAATAATTGTGTCGTGGTAGGATCCAGTATTTTCTACTATATCGTAGCACAGCGCACTCCCTTAACAGATAAGTGTGGCGTAGACCGACATATCTCTTAACTTATGCAGTGTAGCAGGTAACACCCGCGGTCAACGGTAAATGCAAGATACCAACTAACTCGATACATAATTTATAACGATCTTACGAAATTTATATAAAACATTTTTTTATTTGAAACTTGACAGAGAAATTATGTATTTTTATTTTTTTATATTTTTAATTCTTCTCTGTGTAGAAACAACCTTACAACAACGCGAATTTCCAGTATATTCAATACTTCTTTTCGGGAAAGAATACTCGTACCGCTGCACTTTCGTATGCCAATAATTTAATTATAACTCACTGCAACAGTCTTATCACTTTATTGGTGCCATGCGGTGCCGGTGCATGGCGCGACGTTTAGCTCTTTATCTAATGTAACATTTGTGCATCAAAAAATGAGATAGAAATAAACTGAATTGTCTTGCTATGACTTGATATAATGAGAATAATTATAAATTTAACAAAAGGTTTCTCTCTCTTTCTCTGTTCATCCTCTCTCTTTTTTCCAAATAAGCACAGGAATATTTAAACAATTCGTCATGCCCTCCTCTCTAATATGTAAAGGTATTCCACTTCCCCGAAATGTGGATAATATTGCAGATTACCATAAAAAAACAAATACGAATTAAAGAATCAAAATATGTTATATTATTTAACACCACTTAAATAATTATATTCGTATATAATCATTGTAATCTTCAATAATTTGTAATTAGGTGGCTGTATAATTCTCCGCTAGATGGCGGTGTTCATTATATTTTTAATAAATGTTTTTGATTTAATAATGCATTATTAGATAGGAGAATTGCAGTTTTTAAGAGGTAATTACAAAAGACATTCTTGTAGTTTTCCTGAGTAATTACTCTTAAGCAGGTGAAGTATCGATTTAAATGTTTAAATGTAGCGGTCTTATGGAAATAGTTCAATCGTATCATGAATTTTAGATTTTTATGCATTATGGATACTATGGATATGGATACCTACAATATTTGTTTACTTTTTAAAAAACTGGGGAAAGCAATAAAAAGAATATTGTACAGTATAACTAAACTTTCGAACGCTGAAATGAATATAAAAAAAGACAACATTACAAACAGGTATTCTTTTTATTTATTTTCCGTGCTGATATTTTCACAGAGTTAATATTAAAGTTATAATTGATGTTTTATTAAAAACTTTAAATATTTTTTCATTATCAACCTGCACTTAAACCAATAAATATTCACATCTTCTAACCATTTAATCGTCGTCTTCAGAGACAAATATGAAAATATTTTTTTTTTAATTTGCTTTACTGTTTCTGTTGCTGCTTATACTTTCGAGACGTATAATTACTATACAGTACATAAAGTATATGCAAATAAAAATGAGAGAAATGTTCATTTCTTATAGTGTTATAGTATTTTTCCAAGATATGTATTTTAATGAAATATCAAACACAGAATTTAAACTAACTAAAATTACCCCACTGAAATTTATACACTTTTTTAACCCTTCTACCGCAAAATATATACAATTTCGTTTATCTAAAAATACCTTATTTGACAATACGGTCTTTTTTTCATCACACATAACAATTCAGATTTTATCCTTTTTTTTATTTTGTGAGAAAAGTCTTGAAAATAAATTATACATAAAATAATAACTAAGTAAGTGGATAAGAGGAAATATTTCGTCATACTCGTAGTGACGACTTCGTTCGCTAGGAAAATTTTAAAATTAATATTTGTACTATCTTGTATTACGTCGATTTGATACCAAAATTGAGCCGTGATACATTCTATCGTGTGCGTCTCTATTTTATTAATTTCTCCAAATGTTAATGCTGTTCGTAATTCTCTACACAGTCTATATACCCATCCGAGCACTATTTCATCATTAATCTAAAGTAATTTCCTAATAATTTTTTCGTCAAAATAAATCAGATTAAAAAAATAGCATCTGCTAAGTACAGAATAACTTTTAAAAATGGTTACAATCAATGTTAGCGTAAGCACCAACAGGAACAGTAAAGCAAATTAAAAAATGGAAAGCATTCAAATAGAGATGATTGAATATACAAAGATCCACTTTAAAACACAAAACGCAATGCGCAATACTTAAATAAATATTATTTCACAAGGGAAACAATTAAAAATCGATATAACGAATAAAATAAGCCCCTTAAAAGTTTTACTTGAATATTCAATCAGACAAATGATGTGATATTTTTTTACGATAGTTTGTAAATACTATTTTTGATGATCTCTTTAAAATATTTACACATATTTTTAGCATTGTTTACGGAAGAAATACTTGCACACGTTTTATGTGTTGTTTTCAATAATTATTATATATTATTTAAAATTCTCTTCTAAAGCATCTGCTCACTCTGTCTCACAAAATGCCATACATTTAAGTCTATAATTGTATTAATTATGAGTCCGTAACAGACGGAGGGACATGGCGAACATATAAGGGATTTTTGACTCCCTATGAAATCCGAAAAAAGTCTGACTTTCTATTGTTCACAACAAATCTTGTATAAGCAGTAGTGTCGATAAAAAAAAGTGTGTGAAAAACAAGTTAAATTAGGTGTCGTACAATGAAATAGTACGAAACCTAATTTTTCTCAATGAATTTTACCGTTTTCCCCCACATAGAAAGTGCTTGTTAACAATATCCGGTAATTACCCTGCGATTTTTGGAATGACCTACAGTAAGTGTCGCTTTTTTATTTTAATTAAAAAATAACAAAAAACAGCCACGCATACTCTGTGCTGAATTAAACTGAGAATGGGAACGCTCCTGCGAAATTATATAAAAAGGAGGAGCCAAAACGAAAACAAATACAAAAGAAAACAGGCGAACGATATTAGCCAGAGAAGGGCACACTCGACCGTATCGCCGGTGCTAACGTAACTGAGCACAAATTAAAGAAAATTAAAGTAAGTGTTTAACTTCATTATTATCTTCATTAGCGCGTGTGTCTCTATGATTTAAAGCCTAAACATTTTTAGGACTTTGGCTGTAAGAAATAGGAATTCTTTAACCTTCTTCTGCCCCCTATCCGGTAAACTCTTTGGGGTAGATTGGAAAGTGAAAAAATCATACAATTTTTAGTGTGTTACCACCAAAATAGGATAGGTAACAAATTTTTTGAACAGGTAATTTGTAAGTATTTTCTAGAAATTTGTAAAAAAACATTCAGAATTATTTAAATTATTGCATTGCAAACATATTCCAAGCATCTGCGTACAAAATTTACAACTCGATAGACAGTTATTAGGTATTACTCGTTGTTCCACAGTTTTTATTCAGCAAAAGCCAATTTCCTGTTAGATGTAGGTGTTCCAAAAATAAGTATATGAAAATTATATTTTATAAGTAATAAGAAAATAATATAAACATTTATATTGCATATTTTTAATCATTTTTAAAAAGATGTTATGTACTTAGGTGTTTATTGATATTTGTATTCTTTTATATCGATATATTAATTTAATTACTGGTTTGTAATGCGAGTTCATCATAATTTGCCCTAAAGAATGAAACTTTCAAATTGATCAGGTTTTATGATAAATAAAAGTGGAATATTAACAACTGTCTTAAATTAATTATTTTCTTTTTCATAGTTCAAGGAATCCAAGTAAAAAAAATGTAATATGAATGTGCTCGGCGAACGTTTTATTGGAACCCCTCCTAGTTTTATTTGCACCGTATACAAATACTACTAGCGCCATCTGGTTAATTTTATTTAATACACGATTTAAAAATAAAACTTGGTAGGTTTAAAGTAAAAAAATTTTATTTATATTTTATTATACCTAATACAATTATAATATTTTGGCAATATATATAGATTTTACAATATGGCTCTTTGAAACCAAAAGTTCAAGTTAGAAAACATTGTGAATAGCAACAAAATGAAAAAAAGTACTTTTTCAATAGTTTTAAATATTTCCATCAAAAAATCGATTATTTTTATTTGTCCCAACAACGTCAACAAAAAGAAACTGGATCGAAAAATTTTATTTTGGTCTTTTTCGGGCCCCGAGCCTCAAAGGGAAATAAGGAACCCTTGTAGGATCACTGCGTTGGCCCTCTGTTGGCCTGGCAAGACTCTTTTCTCGAAAATGCGTGGAGGTATCAAGTTGAAGTAAATATCAAATACTTAGGTCTTCGGTCCCTTGGAGCTGTCAAATGAGTCTTCCAAGTTAATGCAATCAAGTAAACCCTAAAAATATGGCCATTTATGCCGCATATTTTGACATCTGCAAATAAATCAAAACCTATAAGATAGTTCTCGTTGACTTAGATTCATGAAATTTGACAAGAAGCAAGGTCTCATAGTAAAAGTAAAATCCAGTGTCCAGTGGCAGATTTCAATGTTTGAAAAATTGTAAAAAATTAACTACACCTCTAATACGAAGTTTATTTTGGCTTTATAACAATAATGCGGATTTAATTCTTTAAAAACCACGTTTTCCAAATGGCGGCCATCGAGTCTGACACACTCTTCGAGTCTAGCACGCATGTTTTCAAAAATGCGTTTGCAGAGCGACTGGGGTATCCTACTGACTTCGGCTCGAATATTTTCTTTAAGTTGTGTCACAGTGCTCGGATTTGTTTTGTAAACAACGGATTTTAAGTATCCCCATAAGAAAAATTCACACGGGCTTAAATCGGGTGACCTAGGTGGCCACGGTACGGTACCGTTTCGGGATATGTTTTTTTCTGGAAATAACTGCCGCACTGCATTCATGGACACATTAGCAGTGTGAGCTGTGGCCCCGTCCTGCTGGAACTATGTGTTTTGGTTGAAAGATGGACTATTCTGTAGTTCTACTCTGAAAAAGCATTTAACATCTGGGCATATCTCTCCGAATTCACAGTTACAGTTTGGCCACGTTGATTTTCAAAGAAATAAGGCCCTATGATTGCAGATGCAGACATGGCACACCAGACGTACACAATATATATGGTCCTAAAAAATCAAAATTTTGTGAATAGTTTAATAGGAATATTACGGATCATTAAATGTTTATGAATACCTTGTATTGCGATTTCTATTCTTGCTTGACAGGTTTTCTGTTTAATTATAGTTTAATATAAAGAAAAAAATTCATTCTGAAATTTAACCAGTACTTTGTCGCTTCTCTAAGTAAATCATTGATTGTTGGTGTGTTATAATTGTATTTTTTGGTAATTAGGTAAGCATTTGTTATACCTATTCATATACTGTTCAAATGTTAAGTTTCAAGGAAGTTCAATTAGGTATGCTCAAATTACATAATTAGGTGATTGGGTAAAATGTTTCCATAAATGTTTTCAATAGTATTTTGTTTTAACATTTTAAATTCATAATTAATTATAAACAAGGAGATAGACTGATCGACGGACCTTATCATTCCTATATAGAAAACATTACTAAGAACAAAAGGTTTTTCCATTTATAAGAAATAAACTATGTGGTTATCTTTTTAAAGGCAATTTTATTATTACATTTACCACCCGAGTACGTAATAATTTGTCAAATTCTATGATACTTTTATCTAGGATAAATTTCACTATTACATCATTGAAGCGGAACATTGTCTAGGGTCTTAAATTAAAGTTTAATCCTAAATAAAACGCTACCTTTTCTAAAAAAAGTTAATGTAACTGAACTCTTACCGACAGACTTTGTAAGTAAAATACTTGCATATTCAATTGATTAATACATGTAGCTTTCAGTTCGATAGCATTCACCAGGTACACCTCATATTCAGAGACTTCATACCGTTAACATCACTTATTCACACCTGAGCTAACATGCATGAGCTAAATCCAGGAAAGTCGTGTAGTATGTCAGCCGGGTGCTGAAAGTTTTGATCTTGGAGGAGCGGGTAAGTAGGACAACGAGGCGAAACAATACGTGACGCTTCATGTCAGTATCAGCTTCGAAAGTTTCAGTTAATTTAATAATTTATCTCTTCTGATATGTGACGACAAATTTGTTTGATACAGAACGAATTCGTAAGATTATTCTAGAATTAAATATGAAATTTAAGCATTTGGTTTAATATTTGAAATCTACTTATTGTTATAAACCGTTTTGTATGAAAAAAGATAGATGATTATTTTTTGTTTATTTGTGTTAAATAAGTATAAGCTGGGTTTAGGAAGTTGAGTTTAATTTAAACGATTATTACCCGCTTCCGATGCTCCTTATTATTCATTAGGATAGGTCTATTAACTGTTATTATATGTTAAATACATTAAATGTTATAATAACCCTAATTACTGTTTACTTTGAAAAAAAAATAAAGATAATAATCCTTAGGAAAAATAAATCAGCCAAATTCAAATAAAATCTGCACGATTAGTATTCATACTATTGAGTAAACAGACACCCTAAATATTGAAGCCTAAGTGAAATCTGTACTAGCAGCGAATTAAACGTCCGCTGTTTCAATAATTCAGAGTCTGAATTCTAATTTGGTAAATACTTTTATTTATAAGTTAGTAAGTTCCTCACTTAAAATTAAATAAAAATGTAATGGCTATTGAGTGTAGGATAATAAAAACAATATTTGTAATTTTGTACTATTTTTATTTAGTACGCTGTTACTAATACAGTCTGGTTGCTGTTACTAAGAAGAGTATATAACAAAACAAATAAGTTTGCTATTACATTACAACGAGGATAAGGTTTACAAAATACTGTGTAATTAAAGTTTGGTTTTGATGGAGAATTGAAATTGGATATCTTAAATTAAATAAGTAAACATTAATTAACAAAATAATCTTGATTATTTTCTATAATCTTACCTCATCCACGAGGTACCTTTACAATGGCACTATTGAAGAATTGAGGTGGGGTTTTGGGATCCTCAATGAGATGTGCATACTCATAGACGTTTTAAAATATAACGTTAATAGTCTCCGTAAGTTTTTCTTAATTAGCCTAAATCTCGAGAACCGCTGATGTAATATTTATACGATTATTCAGAAGTGAAACTATAAAGTAAATTTTTTAAGTAATGTCAAATATGTTAAAGCCAAATAACTTGAGAAAGTCCTTATACGAGCCTAAAGTTCTAATAAAAAAAAATATAATAAAAAACAATAGAAAATTTTCGCAATCCCGCTAAAGTTACAATGTAACATAATAACGCTAAAGTTACAATGTATAACATTCACTTATGATATTAATTATCGGTGTGTTTATATTGTCGACGTCATATAAAAACAGGGGCGTGTCAGAATCACATAAATTAGAATTCTATATTGTTATATACCTCTTGAAATTGTTCATGTAAATTCGCCATGATAGTTTTAATTAAATATACTAATTAAAAGTAACCATAGTAGTTTAATTAAATATCCTCAACCAGGAGTGGAACAAAGTTTAAGTCAGTTTAAAGTGTAATCCTTCACAGGCGTGGCTTAAAAATTAAAATTTTACATTTTATTTTAGGACAATATATATATATATATATATATATATATATATATATATATATATATATATATATATATATTTATATATTTATATATATTTGTACGGCAAATTCTAAAATGAAAGTAAATGTTAAATATTTTGCTACATGGTAATAGAGATTTCGATCTAAATTATATACTTGCAAAATTTCGTCTATCTAAAAATGTAGAAATTGTGACAGAGTCCGGACAGATAAAAATGTCGAATTATAAATATTCATTAATCTACTACGTAACCTCAGCAAATAAATGTGGAATAACTTCTTCCAAAATGTTTATTTATACTTATCTTACCATGTTTCACTCTAAATGCTAATCATTGCTGCCGGCCTTCCGATTATTTATATAATAAATAGAATATAATTATTATTTGAATCAAAACATGTTTAACCCCAAAAGGATTAATTTCTTCGAATTATTACAAATATAAAGTTTGTTCAGTATAATCTATGTTTTTAGGGCAGTATACTAGTAAAACGTTTTAGCTATTAAAATGATCAACGTGGACGTTCCTACCGGATCTGTGTTTGGACGAGTGGCCACATAAATAAGCTTACATGTGAAAAGTTCCAATAACATTCCATCTAATTCTCGCCCGCATTTCTCTTCACGAACGAATCGCATTTTGTATTATAGAGATTGTCGCTAGTAAAATAACTTCCATTCAATTACGGCGACGTACGTTTTATATTCCACTGAAACAAAATTGACTAAAGGGCATGAAAAATATGCATACTAAGTCCTTGTATAATAGCCAACCTTATGTGTGAACAGGTTTTACTCCGTATAATGGATAATTTTTCTTATTATTGTTAATATTGCTTTTCTTTTTTATTTTTTTAACGCACCGATTTTTTTTTTATTGCCATCAAGGGCCAATGCATACAAACGAAGCGACACGAATGTATAACGGAACAAAAATATAAATTATGGATAAAATCTATTTACCTAAAAATCTTTTTATAGTCCACTTACATAAAAAATAAATCAAGAATTTCATGAAAGTCCAATACACAAGGTGACCTGGAACTTATATATTAAATATATTTAAAAAATGAAGAGATTCTTAGATACTAAATTTTAAAATAGTTTTAAAACTATTTTGAACTTTAGTATCTAAAAATCAACCATTGGGTAGTAATTGACTGTTTTTCTTGCTATGTAAGTATAAAGAAGACATATTTTTATTAAATATCACCACAAACCAGACGTCTGGTGCGATGATTAAATAGTCGCTCGGCAAAATACTCGCTCTATCAACTTACCGAGCAGTCTTCTAACGAGTGCACTAAGAGGACCGATGAGGACGATGGAGTCCAGCGGGACAGCGGAGGGGTTAGATTTAAATTATCTACGATGCATACAGGTAATGCATAATATATGATCACTCGTATATTGGCGCTGTCAGCCGGATTTTTTCTGGATTTACTTTGATATGAGATTAAATAGGTACCTCGAACGCCGACGGCATTGTGATAGGAATTCAATATACGAAAATTATTTAGTGAAGTGTATATATTAACGTAAATTACAGTTAAAAACCCAAATAAATGTAGTCTGTGATTTAGTGACATAGCAATCAAAGTGAAATATAAGTGCATAATTTTAAACCAGAGAAGTGTTTTGAAAGGCCAGAGAAATATTTATCGACTTTATTTCTGCAATTTCCAACTAAAAATCTTAAATAAATTTTGACAGGTTACTTTTAATTGGAACTCATTTTTGTAGGCGTTTTAAATGTAACGTTGTAGGTTATTTAATTCCACATTAAGATCAACAACCTTAAGAAAAATATCGATATCGTTACGGAAACTGTATAATTAATTAGAACTAATTATTTTTGTTTATAAATGACATTCAATTATCCATTAATTTAAATAAAAGAAATAATTTACAAGAGTAATATACCCCTTTGGCGACAAATGACATCAGTAAATATTCAATTCATTTTGTCGAATTTTACAAAGTTTCTGGAGAGTTCAGCGTCAAAAGGAGTAAATAATCATGTGTTTGTAATAAAAAGGGAATTCTCTTGTTTTTGTTGCTTTAGCGATAAATTGTTTCTGTCTATGAATTTTTGTTTTACGGATATTTTATTAATATTGTTCATTGTAATTGTTTTTTCCAATAAATCATTTTAAATTTAAATGGCATAAAGTTCATTCATTATTTGTCAGAGCTCGATACGGCGAAAGAGAGAAGCAATAACAGACACCTTTTTATGTTTGTTTATAAACATGACCTGAAATCAAAGGATACGATCAGAGTATAAAAAGAAGATATATTATAAAAAAGACAAGTAACAATCATTTCCTTTAATGTGTTTCAAAGATATTTATTTCAACGCTCTTGCCATTATGTAAAACAGTATTAGTAGTCCTTTTTCCTTCAGCGTTTAGTTAGTTCTTTGGGCTATATTAATATTCTAAATTAATACCAGAAAATTTACTTTTTCATTTTCGCTTTGAATGTAGCAAAGGACTGAAAGTAACATAGTACCAAACACAGTGAATAATATAGATGAAAGTAAGTGTTTTTATAATAATAGTTTTTTTTTAAAGCCACCTAGATGCATATTATATTTTGAATGTGGTGATCCTCTTTGTATTTGTTTGGTTCACAGTTTAAGACCATTTGCATTAATATATGTATATATGGGGCTTTCTTTTTGGCTTTTGTTCATCAGAAATGGTAAGAAAAGGAAGCGAGACACGCCAAATTGGTAAGTATTAGATTGGTAAGAGTTTTGATAAGAATAAGAGAAAACAATTCAAATAAACAACATTTATTCATGTAGCGCGGTTGCAGGAGCGGAGGCTTGCGAGCATGTGTGTATTGATAACTTTATATGTCCCTCCCTTTATAGCTGGCCCTACCTAAAAAGCACTGCACGCCACTACCTCCCCACCACCCACTCTTTCGCCGACAGCGGCCCACAAAGAGGACTGCAACCTAGACGGTGCGCCGCGGTGTCCCGCTCGCGGACGAATTTCCAAGTAGAGGGCTCCGTCGCAGTGCTACGCCACCCATGCACCTCCCGCAGTATGCCGCACTCCTCCATGTTGCTGTGTGGCCGCCGCACATGAACAAGCGCAGTGAGTTCACGTGACGGTCGAGATAAATAAAATTACTTTATTATTTATTGATGGTATGTTTTTAGATAGATTTTGAAGAAAAATTTATAAAATCTGTGTTTTACCTGTTATATTTTATGTCCCTGTTTAAGTAAAATTAGGGGATACCAAAATCACTGCGAAAAGCATCGGGGACTGTACTACTTGGATCTTGTTGATGCAGAAGCATGAACCAAGATATATTAATTCAATAATACACTCGATATTGTTCATGAGAGACATGTAAGCCGGTCCTATTTTGCTCGGCCAAAAATTCTTTAGCGTATTTTCTTAATAATTTTTATGTAACAATTATTTACGGTTAATTCATTAAAGTTACAATCAACTGTTCAGTATTTGAGTCTAAGACGGAAATTTGCGGCTATATTTTGTAACATGCAAACACATAACAATGTATAATAACTAGTTACATATAGTCGTAACTATATAGTGAAATATTTATATAGATGTCATAATCATGTTCAATTCGCTATGGCGGTTTAGTGCATTAAAATCAAAATGTATTCCCATAATGATCCGATATAACGGCAGAAAATTGGTAGTAAGATAAAATCTGTAATAACGGGCATTTTGCACATTTTTAAGTTATCTCCAATATTTTCATACATTATTTCAATATAGTTATATTACGAGCAGTTGAAAAGTTTGATTCAAACATGCACTTATATGAATTTTTTTTTCGTTTAAATTGTTTATTTCTCCCATGTCTTCTAAAAAGGTGCTATATGAATTTCTATGTAGGAAGTATAATCTAGATGACAGTAAAATTTTCAAGTCAATCGAATGGCTTATCGATTTTTGCGTCAAATTATAGGAAACAGGCAAAGAAAAAACTAAATTTTCTTAAAAAAAACAGTTTTTTTTTCAAAACAATACCTTGAAATATGTTGTAGGTATTTTTTTAAGGTCATCAATTTATTTCACTAAGCATAAACCAATTCCACTTAGATCTTATACTTAGCAATTAATTATGACTTAACGAAATGGAAAAAATTCGATAAAATATGGAACCAGACTGGTGTTTTAAAAAAAATGTACATACTTATATATATATATATATATATATATATATATATATATATATATATATATATATATATATATATACATATATTATGCGAGAGTGTGTAATCAGGTATATTCAACGAGAGTCTTTTCAACAATACAGGGCATAAGAATTGTTCATTCAACAATTTTTCAAAACGTTTCTTCTGAATTGTAAAAGGAAAATAAAATAATGTGCCCAGGTGGATATAGATGTAAAATTTAGATCGAGAATATCATCTCAAGTTTCTCGGACCCTTAAATTATTAAATATTACTTGAGTTCAGCTGGATATTAGTTGACGCATTACACATACAAATAAAAATAGACTTTGTCCACTTGTCTGCTCAGTAAAACCTCTGTGCGTCGGTGAGCGAATGCAAACACAATTGTAGGATATAATTGGTTACAGGCTAGCG
Source organism: Druceiella hillmani (assembly GCA_039881145.1). Taxonomy (NCBI): domain Eukaryota; kingdom Metazoa; phylum Arthropoda; class Insecta; order Lepidoptera; family Hepialidae; genus Druceiella; species Druceiella hillmani. The sequence goes on along the minus strand of JAYKKI010000047.1, from coordinate 11,490,922 downwards.
CGTCGTGTTCACATTTTATGAGGAGCGTGGGGCTGGGGGTGGCGGTGGGTTCGCTCCGTGAACGAGGGTGGGATCTCGCAGGTTATAATTCCATTATTAACATGGCGCAGATACACCATCCGCCATCGAGATGGAAACGTATAGGGTTCCGCGAAAAACTTTGTTACGAGGGCGCTCCCGGAGGTCGATAAGTAATGAGTTCTTATGTGATAAATTAGTAACTTATGTGTAATAGTAAAATATTCGTAACAACTGCCAGAGTTTTGTGAACAATCACAAAAACAAGATATCTATAATTGAAAAATTAGTCTTTCTAACTTTACTTTTTCGTAAAACTTATGACCTTTATTGAAACATAATAGAATCGATCACAAAAGGTATAATCAAAAATCTTTTGAAATTCATTAGGTGACGAAACTCGCACTTATCTTCGTTGTCTGCTACGTTTTAATCCACATTCACCACCTCTGCAACGTCCAGTTGGTATCAAATCCCGATGTTTATTTGCAATCAAAATGGTGAGCTACGAATAATATTAAAGATTTATTTTATAACTAAACTTTTATTTACATAATCAACAGGCAAATTTAAAGAAAATAATCAAATTATTACATACGAGAAGCAGACATAGAAAAAAAAATAAGATAAAGGACAATATAAATGGGGAAAGATTTCAATCATCGCCACTTATGTCAGTCAACTAGCAAATTGATAATTACTAATCTAGTTATCCGATTAAAAAGCTCACATATAATTAGTTTCATTATTCAAGGGGAAGGGGAAGGGGAAGGGGAAGGGGAAGGGGTAGGGGAAGGGGAAGGGGAAGGGGAAGGGGAAGGGGAAGGGGTAGGGGAAGGGGAATTATAAAAACTTTTCTAATTATTTTAGATTTTATCAAAATTAAAAATTAATATGAAACTTAAGAATTAGTTGTGCCAAAGCTATTGATCTGTTAAATGAAAAGATAGGCCCTAAATTTAAAATGAAAACCTTAAGTCAAATACGACAGTGTCTACGTTTAAGAGCTAAAATAATTTAAATGTGATAAGTATAAATCAGACATTTCGAACAGGAGATCATATTCGGGTTTCCGTTTCAAATTGTCAAATACTGTGATTTCTTTTGATCGTAGAAAATAAAGAAATGTTGCCTTATTAAGCACATAACCTGAGTATATTTCTATGTCTGAAGCCCGTAAAGAGGCAATTTATTTTAAGAATATATTGTATGAAGTCCTTGGAAAGTCGGATCCTATTTGAATTAAATTATTTTAATGAATTAGCTTATCTGGAATTAACTGATGTGCCAGCAGGTATTTCGATCAAAAGTTTAGGCTCTGTTAAACAATATTATTTTATGAAAAACCTTAGTATTTCACCTGTTAACTAGTTATACGTTTCTTTTCTTGATTTTGTTAATAATGTGACCGAGATGCCCTCTACCCTGCAATATGTATCTTTTACTCAAATATATAACTTTGTCGTCCGTTTCCGTCAACCGTGGATTTATTATTAACACAAATATTTACCGTTAGTATAATTTATACATGTAAATGTTATAATTTTAAAGTTTCTCGGTTATAATCTTTATATCAAAAATCAAATTAATCATCTTTAAGTCTTATTATTACTACTAAATTCGATTTTCTTCTATTTACTGGATTATTTAATACATTTCACTTATTCGTTCTAGTAAATTATTCTAGTAAGTAAACTCTTAAAAACTATTGGAATTATTTTAATCCATACTGATAAACGGTCCAACAACTGAATAAACAGAAAAGAATCACGTAAAGAAGTTCATAAATACAAACACGAATTGACATATTAAAGAACAAATCCAAAACATTCTAAATTGAGTATGCAAAAACGATTACGTAAAAGGATTATAAATATAAAGAGAAATTGATAAAAAAACAAACCCGAAAGTCAAACAATTAGTTCAAAAAAGTCCAACAAAAAGCGTTGCGTAAAAAGTATATAGAAAATGAATTGATAATTAAAAATGAAAACAAACCCTAAATATGTAAAATAGTGTAAGCAAAAAAATTACTTTAAAAAAGGTTATGAATACAATCACAGGTTGATATAAAAAAAACTGAATTGAATAAACAAAAAGGATTGCGTGAGAAAAGTTTAGAAATACAATTACGACTTAATATAAAAAAAGACAAACTCAAAACATTAAAAAATGAGCAAGCAAAAAAGATTAAAAAAAGTTTCAAATTATAGTAATGAAGTAAACATTTTCAATTTGATATAAAATAAAAATGTTTTCAATTTAATGTCGAGGTTTCCACTTGACAATTTTTTTTACTTACTAGGTATTTAATTGTGTCGCAAACTTATTTTTACGAATCTGATTTTGGACACCTGTTTAGTATAAAAAACTTATCAAGTCCAAATGTCAATATTACATTAAAATATGTTTTACTTTATCATTATTAACATTTAATGACAAACCGAATATTGAATAATCCAGCGTTTCAACTTGGTAGATTCTGTCAAAAAATATCGTGATAGTTTTTTTCACACAAGTATTTTTGATAGAATTCGTTTTACAGGCAACAATATCACTTTAAAATATAATTTTTCGTTATATATAAGCACATTAACCAAATTAAAAATATGAAACTTTTATATGATTGTTTCATATTTATTTTTCGGAAAAAACGGTTTTCACCCAGGTAACTAAATATCATAACCCATAGCGTTCTTGACTTGTCTAATTAACTACTGCTACTTTTCTTCAAACCGAAATAAAACATATATCAATCCATCAATATAACTTGTTAACGTGGTTTATTCGTATTTCTTTCAATTTACGTCTCTCTCTCTCTTTGTTTCAGAAGAGAAATTCACACAATACTCAAGCAATTAAATAAACTATTAATATGTTGAATATGTAATAATTACGATAAAAAAAATGTTCATTAGTTTTAAATTCTTCTTTCAATTTTATATGGATTTTGAACAAGCTATTTTCTTTAATAAGAAGATAAAATACTCGTGTCAAACAATAAATATTAAGACTATTTACGTCTTAAAATTTTATTTTCACTTTAGTCAACATCTCTTTACAATCTTTCCACGTAGTCATCTAGTTCCCAATGTCATATTTCTAACGCCACCCAAATTTTTATGACTTTGAACTTACGTTTGAACTTATGTTACAAACCCAATGGGTATTTTCTCTAGAAAAGTGTTTAGTTTAACTTTGGAAAATAGGTCGTTATCCGTTGGACCATGTCTGGAAAGCCTGGTACGTGAGGAAAATCAATCACACTGTTCCCAATATGAGGCTTGCACTGTCATGCAAAATTAGCGGTTTACGATTTTTGAAAAAAATTGCTTACCCTTTTCATGTTTTCTTCAATTTTCGCATAAAAATGTTCCTTTACATGCTGCACGACGATCTTGATCAAGGAAATCACAAGTTTTATGTTTTGCCCGTCATTAGACTTTCGAACATTCCTTGGACGCGGGTTTTATTTATGCTGTCCAAAAGGAAACTAAAATATGTTCTATTTGCCCGCTCGCCGCCGCACCAAACATCGCTAAAATTCGGCAAATTTCTGGTCGGACTTTTACCTGCTTAATAAGACAGTCTGTTTAATAATATCCTTAATACCAATACCACTTGCATCTTTTACATTTGATCTTTGAAATTAGAATAAACCAGGATCTAAGAATTTTCGGACGTCGTTCCTTCCAATTGTCTAATCAAAGATATGAGAAACTCCGCGAGAAAATATATGACAAAATATGTAGCTCCACCTCAAAATTTAAACTATAAGTGAAGCCAGTTTTGCTTGAGATTACATCCTACACTTCGCAATGTTGCCAACTGTTGTTTATTTATGAAATATTCTTATATTTACTATAATAATTTTATCGTTTTGAATCAAGAACGATCGTTACATCCATCCAATATTATAAATACGAAACTGAAATTATTTTAATTGTCTCATAACTTTGCTACGGAACGCCATTAAATTTGGAGTGGAAATTTTTCATAAAGTGGTGTAACATATAGGCTTTATAATAATGATTCAATGAAAACTATAGAATAATAATATCGTGAAAATTTTATTTGATATTTATTATTCAATCACGTTTAAACGGCAGAAGCGATTTTAATAAAAATTTGATTTATATATAATAATCGTTCAAACTAATGTATAAAACACATGTAAGAAGAATTCCTGCAGGATGAAACTTTAATTTTTTTATTTAACTAATAATAAAAGTTTAGTTCTTTGAAAGCCAATATATGAATGATCTTAAATTATTTATTGAGAGGTGCCCCATTTGTCTTATTAGTTCGTAGGTAAATCCGATCTTTTAATCGTAAATCTACATGAGCGGAACCGCAGGCAAGAAACTAGTAAATTAATATTTTTTATACCTTTTCATTTACGATCAGCAAATATACCAATGTGGTAACCTTTATGTAACAATTCCAATAAAACGATAACAATTTAAAATGATTTGAATTATTTCGGGACGATATCACACGCCGTATGCCAAACGGTTACGAGATAACGTCCCAAATCGTTGCCTTGTACGAGCACGTTTTCCATAACTTAGTTTAATTGAGGGATACTATTCGTTTTACTAGAGGAAGGTTCCGGTTTGCTGGACTTTTATTCGCATACAGCCATTACTTTCATTTCACGATCGTCGCAACCCTAATGCCAATATATAACGCAACACTCGTAAATCGCCGCCTCGCCTCGGAGCAAAATGTGTTGTATGTTGACCTTTACTTTAGATAACTTACTTTATAAGTGTATTTTATTCACTCCCGATGTAGTTTGTCAATGCTTAATGCCGAATAATAAATACTTTATTGGTCAATAACTCGAAAAAAATTAAAACATACGTGTTTTAATTTTTTTAACACGTATGTTTTAATTTTTTATTTTAAATTGCATACGCTGAAACACGCTTGTAGTATGAATTCGTAGGTGTTCAAGTCTCTTGAATTTGTTGGGACATCGACTTGACATCAGTAATTTTAGTTGGAACCTCGAGAAACAGCGTTCAGTTAAATTTGCAACTATGTAATATTGAATAAAACTTACCTGACTCAGTTTAAATACTTTTCCCCTTCTTTTTGGTAAAAAATGCCTTAGATGAAGATCTCTAATTTCATAGACTATTCTATTACTCTACATAAGTAAACCATCAATAAACCTAAAATTTGAAATCTAAACTAAAAAGCCAATAAACTAAACTAATTCACATTCACGCTAATATTAAAAATACGAAAGTAAAATTGTTTCTTTTACCAGTTTGATTTTGGGTTCATTTGACGTTTTAAAATGAATATAGATTATGAGATGCTGTCATAAATTCAATATGGTGAACGCATCAAAATAGTCGGTTGTTTTTCATATTCAATTCATACCCATGAAAGTGATATAGTTGATTGACACCTATACAAGTGATAGACGGGTCAAATAGAAAAATGTATAATTTATCTAACTGCACATAAAAATTAACGTATTAACATAAATTCTTTTGCGAAGTATCGGTACAAAGAATAATGTTTCTAATCAAATAATGAAATAGAAGAATATCTACTTATTACATCTTGTACGTCCTTTACTTCTAATATATATATATACATAAGAGATATAGTAGCTTCGATTAAATAAATAATTTTCTATGAAATTCTACATGTCCAAAACGCGTTAATACCTAACAGTAGGTTTACATACAAAGGGCCGGGATCGAGCAAGCGATATTATAATATTTGTATTTCATCTATACAATTAAAGTAATTTCAAAGTATAACCTACGTAACATGAAATTTATTCATGATAAGACTTTTATGCGGATGAAGCTGCGGTAATGACTAAAATAAAATAAAATAAAATTAGTTTGCTTGTTTGTTTTAAAGTTTAACCAAAACGGCTTATTCTATTAACATGCAACTTTTACTGACGTGTGGCTTACAGTAAACAGATGGATACATATATAGATATTATACGAGTGTATATAATATATTTTTAGGACTTGTGGCTAATGAACGATAACGATTTAAGGGAAGAGCGCGCCCGGTTCATTTTTGCATTAAACATTTAAACCCTTGCAATCACATAAAAAATATTTATGAAAATATCGAGGAAAACGTGAAAATGCATAAAAAATCATCAGTGTATATTATTAATTATTATAAGTTATATATCATGCAACGTTTTCGCTTGTCAAATTCGACCGCAAAAGCATTTTTCAGTTAACACGTTCAGTGTGGATGTCGATATAGAGTTTATTTCTTACAACAGATATCGACCCATTGTCGACACACCGTATCCGCTCCAAAAATTATTTATATCAAAATTAAACAATTGGAAATAATTAAAGAAAAATAAAATATAGTAAAATGTCAAAGTTTTTCCCTATATGTTACAATGAATGCAGGATTGCGTGCTGCAATGAATGTATTTGTTAGTTAGGTTACACTTCTGGCACTTTCTTCATTATATCTAGCACATGGATCTTATAACCACTGGACGTGTTATATACTAGACGTGGACATACTTCGGCAACCCCGCTAGCTGTAAGCAGGTAAAATTCGACATGCGCGCTATCTTCGATAATCGAATATATCAGTTGTATTTAGGTTAAAGCCGTGAACACAATGTGTCACAAAATGTCAAATTATGCAATTAATTGGAGCAGAAGTTGGAGCGAGATATAAAATTTATGAAAAGAAGGTATAATATGTCATTTTTGAACATATATAACATTTATATTTTATCATTTATTTCAAAACTAATGGCTATTATTTGTAGTATATTTGACATGGCTTTTTAAGACCTTAGTGAGGAATAAAGTAAGCGCCGATGTTATATCGGTAAAAAGAATTGTTGCTATACACGCAACATGAAAAATGTGAATCCATATTATAACGCTATCATTATTACTTGTCAGTCTATGTAATATTTATATACTTGATATTAAAGTTTAAGTCATTGCAATTTGAAAAGAGGTTTCTAGAGTAATTTATTATTAAAATGTATTTTCACTGGAAAGAAGCTTGGATAGTTATATAAATTATTATTGGTTTTATTATTTGGTCAGATTCGCGAGTTCCAGAATATATGTTTTCTTTTTATTATTTTACATATTATATTTTTCATATCTTTTACTTATTCTCTACTTTTATTTTTTAATTATTATGTTATCAATTCATTAATGTTGTATTTTTTAATTCAATTTTTACTTATAAAAACGTAATTAAAAAACATATTTTTGACATGGCGAAGTATCCTTTGTATATCAGTATTACATAAAGCTATTACTCTGATGTTTCAATATATATATATATATATATATATATATATATATATATATATACATACGCAGACAAATAGGTGAAAAATAATATAATTAATTTAAAAAATGTATTTAAATTTATATTATTTATTATGCGATATGGCTGCCGTTCTCACAGGTACCTTTTACTTTGGACTTACCTTCATAAGCTGTCTGAAAATAAGAAGAAATTTGTTATATTGAAAATTTACCACTGTTGAGATAGGTATGGCTTTATATCGAACTGTTATACGCGTGTACGAAGACACTAACTATTTCATAATTGCACCACCATCTCACCATCAAAATAAATAAAAAAAATGAATTAATTATAATATTGCAGTCCAAACAAACCATAGGCGATTTTTTATCGAAATGATCAAGTCGCTCTATTGCACTATGCAACACAAAAAAAATCACTGGTATCCCGAATGGTAATTCATATAAAACATACTTAGTGAAAAACAGAAAACACTTTTTTATTTAGATATCACGTCACAAAAAATAGATAACGGGAATCTTATTTTTTTACTTTTTGCTTCACTTTTTTGCATAAAAATGTATCGTTTCTGGGTACAAAGGTAAATTTTTTTTTTTGCATAAAAATATATCGTTTCTGGGTACAAAAGTCAACAAAACATTAATATTACTCATTAATCTACAAAATGTTGCGTGTTTGTGTTAATTCTCCTAACTTATTTTGTTATGTTTGTGGTGAATTCACTCCTAAAAGTGAAAAAAGACCATTTCTCTATTGTTTGAGAAGTGTTATGAAGATTATTTTAAGATTACAATTAAAATCAAGATAAATCGTGGGTGCCTAAAGTGTCTTGTTTAAGATGCTATAAGTATTTGACGGGTTGGCACAAGGGTACTATAAAACAAATACCTTTTGGTGTACCAATGCACTGGCGTGAACCCAAAAATCACGTAGACGACTGTTACTTCTGTTTGACAACTTTGAAAGGTTTTTCTAAAAAATCAAAACAGTCGATTAAATATGCTAATGTGACATCAGTATCGATGCCGCTACCATATTCTCCAGACATTCCAGTACCGGATAGATTTTTTAGTTCGAGTATCGAAAAAGACGACGAAGCAGGCTCATCTAGTAGTGGAGAGGTATTTCAAGATCAAATAACTACAGAACCACATTTGATTAGCCAATATGAACTAAATGACCTTGCCAGAGATTTAGATTTGACCAAAGAAAAATAGGCTCAAGATCTGAAATAATAGGCTCAAGATTAAAACAGTGGAATCTATTGCAAGCTGGAGTTAAAATTACAACTTATCGTAAACGTCACATTTCTTTAGCTACCTTTTATTCAAAAGCAGATGGATTAGTGTTCTGTAATAATATTGATGGATTAATGTCAGCATTAGGTCACAGACACGTGTCACAAGAGTGGAGACTGTTTATTGACGAATCGAAACGAAGTTTAAAGGCAGTTTTACTTCATAACGACTTCAATCTTTGACTGTAGCATACGGCGCTCACTTAAAAGAAACCTACGATATTTTGAAACTAATTCTGTAAAAAGTTAAATATGTAAAATACAAATGGCAAATATGTGCAGATTTAAAGGTAGTGGCTTTAATTTTAGGATTGCAAATGGGCTATACAAAATATTGTTGTTTTCTCTGTGAATGGGATAGCAGAGCGCGTTCCGATCACTACATAAAACAAAACTGGCCTCTAAGAACTAGGTTCGTGCTTGGACAGAAAAATATAAAAAATGAACCATTAGTGTCACCTGAGAAAATCATTTTACCCCCGCTACACATCAAACTTGGTTTGATAAAGAATTTTGTGAAAGAACTTCCTCGAGACGGACCTGGATTTTCATTTCTCAAAACCAAATTTCCTACGATAAGTGACGCGAAAATTAAAGAAGGAATGTTTATTGTACCTGACATAAGAAAATTAATCAATGATCCCAATTTTTTATCTAGCCTGAGACCCATTGAAAGACAGGCATGGTTGGCTTTTGTCGATGTCACAAAAAATTTTCTTGGCAATCACAAATCACTCGATTTCCATGAAAAAATAAAAATAATGCTGGATGCTTATCACAAGCTAGGATGCAATATATCGCTTAAGATCCATTTCCTACACTCTCATTTAAGTTTTTTTCCAGAAAACATGGATTCAGTGAGCGATGTACATGGAGAAAGATTCAATGCAAGATTCAATTGCAGAGTATGAGAAGCGTTATCAGGGTAGATGGGAGCCAGCCATGCTTGCAGACTACTGTTGGAGCCTCCAGAGGGACACTGTATCTACTGGCTACAAGAGAAAAGCCAAACGTTCCAAAAAAACATGTTTTCTAATGCAGAATAAAAATTTATATCACACTTTCATACGAATTTTACTAAAATCAATAAATGTCTTTCACCACTAAATCTGATGTGATGTAATAATTTTATTTAAATATTTCGAATAGTTTTAAGGTAATTAGTCATAATTACATACTGTGAGGCTAGTGAAAATATTTTTTTTCAAATTTGTATTTTTGCATAGTGTTGTCTACAAAATTCAAAGACCAACAAAAAACAAACTTTCTCATTTAGATATTAGTAAAGAACTATCCAGTTTTTTTTATGACAATTTTCTCTTACAGAAAGTATTTACAAACATTCAAAAGTAAAAGTAAATTTTGCCAATAACGTATACATTCTCTACAAAACAAAACTTTTTCGAGCACAGAAGTTGAGCCTGCTACGATGTTTTGCCGAAAGTAATATCACAAGCATAATAAACATGGCGCCTATTCGTTGCCTAGCGCTTGTTCCGTTAGTCCAACAATAACAAACTCGGGGCTGTAGGTTAAAATTCACTGGTACCTGTACGGAAATCATGCACCATATTTGTTAGTGAAAGTTGCTACAATATTCGATAAGCCTGTGGTCCATTAAGATCTGATAACAATCGACTTATACGGATACGGTACGGTTCCATTTGATGTACAAAATCCAAAATATTACATTAAACTATGCTGGCGAATAGAAGCACTTTGTATTGAGCAATTGTGGTCTTTCTAATTCTATTACAATTTTAATTTTGTACAAATTTATATTATTCGATATCATTATCACGTGTTAATGATGTAATTGCATTTTATAACTGATTAAGAATTTGGTCCGCTTGTCTCGAAGGAAAATAAGTGCTATATTTTATGCATTTTATATGCATTTCTAAATGTTCAAACTTTCTTTTTGTATAATGAACCTAAAGTTTGACAGACAGAGATGATACCGAAGTTATTGATATCTTAAATCCAGTTGAGATTTATAAATCTATACTTTTTTAATTGAAGGAGTCTTTTTCACAAAAGAAACAGATCAAAGAGAAAAGAAACCGATCGCAGTCAATTAATTGAGTAGTAATATGTTAATTAATTATGTAGCCTTAGAGTTGGGTTGAAATTTTGACGATGTTTAATTTAGATGTTAAATAGGGTTTATTTATGTTAAATAGGTTTTTTGAGGTGTCAAACTGTGAAGTTTCATTAAAATTAGTTAAGTAGCTTTTGTGTGATATCTATCTCGATGCCATTTGATTACTCGATAAATAGTCCTATTAAATTGAAATTATACAATTCATATTCTTCCTGTTTAGAATTAAAAGTATTCGCACAATTTTCATTATACAATGAATTTTTATCTTTTGTGTATACAAAATTAGATTTTTAGGTTGATTTAACCAAAAATGTTCATCTACAATTAACTTTAAATTGCTATAGAAAATATTAAGGTAAAACTATGAATAAAAAGACGTTGAGTTGTTATTTAACTTGACTGTTTATTATTTATTAATCCATTATTTTTTTCTTTAGCGAATATTTTTTTTTCAACATTTCAAATAAGAGTTACTTTGTCACATGTACCTTTATTTGTTTAATTCCCATGCCATTATTTAACTTTTGTTTTGGCAACCCATTATATTAGGGTTGCCGCCCCGAGTGGTTTATTTTACATTTTCGCCACAATGTTTCCATATTGAAGTTAATACAGATCGGTTTGGGGAAAATGAGAAATAAACGTGTTACAAGTAAAATACTTTCTAACCCCTGTGGTTCCATTTCTTGTTGTCAATAAATTCAATATTAAGTCTTTAAACTGGCGTATATATAATTGGAAGATACATAATGAAATGAACTGTACATCAACGCTGTACTTACTTTCTCATGAAATGCTAGTTGGAATATATATATTTTGTGGAGTTGCAATAAAAATATAATCTTCTTTTGTTCTGTTCAGTTCATAAAGTATTTATGTTGTTGTACTCATAAAGCATTGATCATTTAGTACCACACCCCGCCCCTTCCCTGTCGTCATGTCCGGTCTTCGTTGTAAGAATGCTTGAAATTTGTTTTTCAAAAGTTTTAACAATTTATTTTTTGACGTAGGAAATCTAATAAGATTTTTCTTCTTTTGAATTACACAATATGAAAAGTCTAACAAAAATGGATCAATTCTAGTGGCTAGTGGCTAGTTGGGAAAATAAATTAGATTTTTTGTTTTGTATTGCAGGTACCAAAAATGTCGATGCTAGATAAAAGTAAAAAAATCTAAACATGTATGAAATTTTTTGCCCTAAATCCAGGGCCTAAGCGCTAGACCGGGTGATGGATCCACAAAAACACATACTCATTTTAGTTCCTCATCTTACAGAGTCTATTAGTACTTTAAAAGCCACTACAATAGGATGGATTTTATAGGAATAAAGTCTTCACTCCTATTGTCGCTCGAAAATAGAAATGTGGTACTACTAGGCAAAAATATACTTCAACGTTAGTTACGACAATTATTATTATTTAAATATAACAGCGTTTACCTTATAGATAATTTTAGATGACAGAAAACATCTTTCGGAGATCAGTTGTACACATATTATCTTGAGGTATTAACTCGAGTCCTTATAAAAAAATGTTTGCGTCTTTACTAACGATAAGTTATTTCATTTTTAAAAAAATAAAGTTTATTTTACTTTGTATGTTTAAGGTATTTTATATTATAGTAAATGCTCTCATGACACTTCGCGAGTAAAAAGTGACCTGTAACTGAATCTTGTTTTGTTTTAACTCGGCGGTCGTCACTAGGCAATTATAATCAGAAACAGCCCCTACTGGGCAAAATCACTTTATTTAAAAGACCGATCGCTAGAAATTAAGGTATGAATAATTGTTTTAGCAAAATCTTTATATGTATTATTTTATATTTAATAAATAGCATTAAAAATATCTGTCCAATAATTGTGTAATTTTATATTTAATGCACCACTTGAAAAACAAATATCAACACCGCATTTGTTTTTATTGTAATCAATGATCATTTCTGACTTTTCTTCTATATCAGTATCTTTTTGGCCTCGTGATGTATGTTTTATTTTCCCGTAGATTACCCGACGTTCTCAGTCTACACTTTCTAAGCAAATCACGAAAAAGTGTGATACTACCGAACCAATTATCCATTAAAACGTTGCCGTAACACTTTCTGATAGGTTCTACAAAAATGTTTAATTGATGTTCAATTGGGGAATTGCTGTGATCGTATAGCTCGTCATTTTGGCCAACATAAATTTCTATATTATTCATGTAGAAAGTTGGAGCATCTGCCAATAAAAATATCTTTATTAGCTTTATTCCTTACTTTTCTGCCTTGCTGGGGATTCATTGTCTAAATGGACAACGTCCACGTAGGTTCTCCAGCTTTTCATCGATAGTAACATTTTTAATAAAGGAATAACATTTCTTCATGATGACATTGAAGTATTCCTGAATAGAAACCAATTTATTGTCTTTTTTCGGCCTATATGTGAATATTGTAAAAGAGCAAATATTTTAATATAAAAAGGAATCTATTCTGAGACATAGGTGCCAAGCATATCTTATAGCCGCTTACATCTGTTCGCCAAATATGTTGGTATTAAGATATTCACTTCGTAGGCGACCAGAGAAATAGAGTAAGCCAAAAACCGCTCTTAATTCATCTATGTCTGTATACTTACAATAATGATCTCTTACATATTTGTCTTTAAAATTTTATATGTAGATACTCGTATAGTAAAGTTTGTTTTTTTTTGTCTGGCACGATCTGAGTTCGTAATCGGTTCTGTTGAACTATTGACAATATTATGTGATTGTGTACATACATTCTGTGGAGGCTGGTGTATTTCGTACACCATAACTTAGATATTTCAAGGATACATTTTTGAAGTAATCTTCTATTTCCTACATGATCATGCTCATACTTCTTCAAACATACCTCCAAATTCAAAATAAAACGCGTCATTCGTTTGATCTTCTTCTTGCTCCATATCCCTTTATGATCATAATTTTCAAAACCTTTTCCTATTCAATTTTATCTACGTTGTATCCTTTTTGCAGTATATCTTTTACTTCTCTATCCTTAAGTATTCTAAATGCCATTATGAAGTTGACAAATATAAAAATAATAGTATGAACGAAAAAAGTATAACATGAAGTGTTGCTACCGGGTAAAATATATCCCTGTTCACTATACATATCCACTCTAACCAAGCCTACGCCGTCAACTTGCCGCCACGCGGGGGTTTTGAGGCCGTAAAATATGTGTTAGAAGGTACTTACTCGTAAAGAGACAAGTCACTAGACCATTCAATATTGAGAGCGATGCATTCAAATGTTTATCCTGTTATGATATTTTTATCTGAAGCCTGGCCTGTTGCGTGTTCTTAACTTATTAATTTATTGAATAATGATTTTATTGTACGTGGCTGTAATTTCATCGTATTTTTTCCTACGAAGTAATTCATTTAACTTCTTTAGGTATCCAAGTTTAAAACGAAAAACGGCTATCTCACAAGATCAAGCCTTTATATCTTACAACTATTTTCCCAGAAACCACTTGATATAGAAACTGGAAATTTGGCATAGTAATAGAACATATTAACCTACACATATCTATATAGATAACATTCAAATATATTTATATCGAAACTTGAAGGGAGGGGCAAATTAAGTACTCGAATTTTTTTAAAATTCCATATATAGTGTAGAGTACCAATTGAGGGCTAATAATAAGGACCTAAAATATTTTTATTGTAATATTCGAAACAAATATTTTACAATTAAGCTTAACGGAATTGACTTTTGCCTGGTATATATACAAGCAAAACGCTATTCTTTAAATCATCACTTTGACTCACTATGACGAGATAATTGAGATGAGAAAAATAAAAGTGATCTCAATACCATGATAGTTACATCGTTTGTAATCAAATGACTTTTTCTCGCCTTCAATACCTGATTTAATATTTACTTATATTATTATTCACAAAACTACAAAAACCGTTGGCATTTTAGTCACAATAAGAAATTATACCAATGCACGATACTATAATATATAATGATAACGAATTTCCAAAAAAATATTTCTACTCGTAATATTGAAGTATGTAACACATTCAGTACCATCGCAGTCAGGTGATGGAGTAGTTGAATAACATAATCAACTGTAGTTTCTACATAATTAATTTTGAGGTGTCAGATTACAAAAATACAGTATATTTTATTAAAAATTATTACACGTGCGCAATAGCAGCATATTTTTGCAATCTGAGATTTCACTGCAAAGTTCGAGAATCTTCAACTTCTGATGTACACATATTGGAATCTCCTCAACAACGTAGGGCATCTTTTCATATAACATTTTCTCTGAATCTCTTAAAAATTATTTTTGGGGTATTTTCAGAATTACGAAACCACAATTATAATTTTCAATTTGGAATTAAAATAATAGATAAAAATGGGATATATGCATCACTCCATGTAGCAAAGAGTTTGACACAAAAAACAAGTTTCCATTCAAATTGTTAGTATATTTTCCAAGAAAATTAAAACAGACTACATACTTAGACTACCTTATTATTATCCACAATGCATCTGTGGAGGTATAGTTTACACCGTGAAGATTCTAGAACTAATAGCCTGTAATAGATTTTTGTGAAATAGAATAAATAAAATCCATTGGAAAAATATCATTCTTTATTTGCATCTTCGTCAGAATTTTATGACAGTGATTCTTCTTTAAAGAAATCGTCTAATAACTGACAAGTAAAAGTAATATATCCAAGAAAATAAAAAATAATTTTTATTACCAAAGAAGTTTTTAATAACACTATATATTTAAGATTATATAAATATATTTTTATTCCCCCGGGCTAAATAATTTTTAATTTTCTGCTTGTTGAGAATGACAATAATAATTCTCTTTCGTTTTTTCTGCTTCTCCCACGGGAATCGAAGTTAAACAGTTTCAACACCCTTCTTTCCCAAATTAACTCTCCTCTGTTGTCAACATGAAATGAGTCAGAAATAAAAAAGGAAAGTAACCGTATTGTCGAATACGAGGGCATGTTTTTTGAAAACTCCGTACTTATAGCAGGTAGCTGTAGAATGTATCAATTTTCCTCCTATATATGGGCAGACCAATCGATACCACTATTATTATATAATGGTTGCTTGAATAATAAATGAAGTTCAATTAATATGCCTATTTTATTCAATTATATATTGCAGTATTCATAAATGTCTAAAACTTATAAAATAAGAAAATTCATACAGATAATTCAATTTAATGGCTAGAAAACGAATTAAAAAAAATACAGTGGTATTTAACACATTAATAGCAATTAAAAATACCAGTTAATTAACGAATACTTACAACTCGTACTAAGAGAATTCCTTATTCACTTAGATACATAAAAAATTTAAACATTTGAGGACATACATGGGTACATAGTATTTCTGTTAAATTATTTGCAAATGTTACATTTTTTTCTAACAATCAAAATATATTGCCTGGTATATTTTCCGAAGGTGTAAAAATGAGAATTTCTTAAAAATACTTTAGTTTTATTAGTCATAAATTTTTAAATACTTCTTAAAAATTCATTAACATTTCAAACGATGATAAAGAAAAGCTAGTAATATGAGAGAAAAAATGTTTATTTATTCTGAAAGTACACAATTCTACGAGGTGGCCAGTTAATATAACCTCTTTTGGATATAACTTTTTGATCGACAATTTCGTGAACTGCACTTAAAGAGTCGTTGGAAGTATGGCATGTTGCCCCATCTTGCTGAAACCATGATCGCTGATAGAAACGATCAAAATCCTGACGCGCTGGAGCAAAAAAGTGTTGTACCATAGCAATATACCGCTCTGTATTCACTGTAACAGGGTTTCCTCTTTGATCTTCATAAAAATATGGTCCAATAGTGCCTATTTCTGATAAAGCTGAACATGGGTGAATGCAGGGGTTTTTAATGCTTCAATTTCGGATTAGTGACACTCCAATATTTGAAGGTTTGTCTGTTTACATGTTCATTTAGGTGAAAGTGGGCTTCGTCTGAAAAAAAATGTTGTTAAAGCTGGCGAACCTATTTAACATTTCGTTAGCAAACTGCAGACTGTGAGCATAATCTTCAGGCTTTAACTGCTGAATCATTTGGATTTTGTACGGTTGCAAATGTAAGTCCTTGTATAGAATGCGGTTCAAAGATGTTTTGGATACGTTTAAGACGCTAGACCGCTTTCAAGTATAGAGCCCAGGTTGTTCACGAAGAGACTCTCTAACACGCTCTATGATTTTGAGATCCCGTGATGTTTTAGTTCGGTCAGATCGTGGTTAATCTATTGTTGAATTAGTTTCTTCAAAGTTTTGGACCCATTTTTTAATCAATCGAATCGATGAAGCTATAGCTTTATGCTGTATATTGTAACGAGCGTAAATTTCTTGTTGCGCCAGAGATGAAGAATCGTTGTTTCGATAGTACTCGCGTACACAGAACGCACGTTGTTTCTCGTTGAATGACGCCACGGCACTAAATTCCAATTGGCCGCTCTAACATTCCGTACCTCGCCCGCCCCATCTCTCCATCGCTGCTCGACGCAGCTGCCGATTCAAGTGTTAATAGACTTTTGGACCACCTGTATTTTTTCTCTCTTTAGTATTTTTTCTTCAAACATGGGATATGAGCATAATTCAAGTGGAATTTCAGCTTCCTATGTAATTACATTTTTGAGATAGGGTTGGTTACGCTAGCAATCACTAGTAATCATAGTTATCACTAGCAATCTAGTTATCACTAGAAATCAACGAAAAGAAATAAAAACAAATGCATACTCTGCATAAAGAATTCCTTGAAAAGATATCTCACTTGAATACGCAGAAGATAAAAATAATTCAGCCTCATTTCACGTGATTGATAATATAATTTTACGCCATTTTAAATATCACATTATATATACAAAGGACTAATTAATAAAAAGAAAATCAAGTATCAATTTTATGTGAAGTTAGAATCCTTTGATAGAATAACAGAGGAACGGATAGATGAACAGACGACGCGTGCATAACAATAGGAAATATCCTCGAAGCAATCGAAGAGACGTTCGAAAACTTCGGGTACAGAACCTAAAAGATCATAAAGTTTGCGCCTATTTTTATTACTGTTTGACATCCATAATGAAACTTTGACTTTGTCAAAGTCTATACAACATTATATTAGCTATAAACTTTATAAGTATCTGAACATATTAGCTTTCTTACACTTTGAACTATGCGACATTAATTCCAACAGGAAATAGAGGAAATAAAGTGCACACCCCATTTGTCATTATAGGTATTTGAAAATTTTAGTGTAATTATGTTAAATTTATATTTATTTTGTTGAAATAATATACTAGGTGAAATTGAATAACATACTAAGTACATTTTAAAAATTGTTTATACTGTTAGTTATTAACGTATTAGTTGGAGCAGTATTTAAGTAGTACCTTTTGTGACTTATTCCCAAGCTTCCATAAATTTGGTATTGTTATTATAGTACTTACTTATTTAAATATTAGTTAGAGGAGTCTTTTAGATACTATCTCTTTACAGATTTCTATGTAGAACAAGTGCTTCTTTACAACCGATTCATAAACCTCAAAAGATTTGTTATAGCAGTCAGATCACTCGTCTATTTGATTGTCGAATTCGCTGGGTTACCGCTGCAGAAAGCTTCTCTACGATAGAAAACCTCTGTCCCCGCAATCTCTAACATACTTGACTTTAGGAACGAGTTTTAATCGGCTTGATATATATATATATGTTTCCTCCCTCTTTTATTCAATAAAAGAGGGAGGAAACATATTGCCTACATTCGAATACAATATTTCGAAACAGGATCAACAATAATACATTGCTGCATGTAACTTACATTTAATTTTAAAAGGTTCATCGAATAATAATCTCATTATCAACTGTAAGTACAATGTATTTTTATGTCATCAATAATCTACACACAAAAATAAAATTCAACTGTCTGTCTCTGCTATTAAAATAAATGCCTACTTTTAACTGGGTTCGGTTGATTACATCATACATAAATATAATAATCTTTAGTGGATTTTTTGTGAATGTATCTGCTCATAAATTTTATTTTATTACATAAATATTCAACAATAACCTTCATAAATAAACAAAAGATAATATTAGTTATTATTTAGGTTTTCATGGTTCCATGGTAAAATATGGATTTATTAATATTTTATCATGACCGACCATTCGTACATTTCTCATAGTCTCACAATTTTTACAATTTTAGACTTATGTATATAAAATTTTGCAAGTATATAAACTCTTTCGCAAAAAAAAGGCACTTAAAGAAATAAACCATATCAGAGTTATTTTATTATTATTTAATGCATTTTATATGGCGATATGATGAGAATATTGTTACTTATTATTGAGATATCGTTTTTACCTATTTCAGTCATTAAAAATGCGAATAAATAAAAAAAACGATGTAAAGTCCACAGACGAGCGTTTTTATACCGGTACATTAAAAATGGCCATAGTTTATCTTTGAATTGTTTTTATTAATTTAAAATAAAATTTAAAAATTTAGTAACGAGTATGGCCTCCTCTAACTAAAATCAATGCGCTTAATCTGCTAGGCATGCTTTCGATGACGTTTTTTATCATTTCCCGAGGAATACATTCCCATTCAGCGACGATCACATTTTAAGGGCCTGAATGTGTTTTACAGCTCTGACGCGTTGTTTGAGATTATCCCGTATGTGTTCTATCGGATTGAGGTCGGGACTTCTAGCTGGCTAGTCTAACTGACGATTTCCGGCCTCCTGCATATACGCATCAACGTCTCTAGAGCGGTGGGGCGATCGTTGTCGATGTCTCGAGGTTCTGTTTGAGATCCACTTATGTAACTTGACGATTTCGCAGTGCTTGACTGACTATGAAGCGGTCGTCCCGTGGCTTAGTGTACCGTATTCTTCCAAAACCGGGCCTTCTACTGACGAAGCCCATTTCTTGGTATCGTTGCCTTTTGAACAGTGGAACGGTTCACATTATACTGCTGAGATACATAAAATTGACTACAGCCTTCTTCAAGCAGCTCAATAATTTTACTAGCCCTTATCGTTTTTTCAACCATACTAAGAACAGCAAACAGAAGTGAACTAATGCAGCAAACCGCAGAAATTTAATTTAAAAATTAAATTTATTCGTTAAAATAAAAAACTTAACAAATGAAAAAGAATTGGATTTCATTTACCGCCAAAAAATACGTTTTTGGCAGTGAAAGAGAATTTTCATTCAAAAAGAATAAATTTCAAATTTAGAACGTTCGTTTTTATATGCCAGAATGCACTATACGTGCCAGTAACAATTACAATTAATACAACCTCTTAATAAATAATATTTTGTTAATAATATGACAAAATTAAAACTTAGATAGAGTTAGATAAAGTTTTTAAAATTATTTTGAGGTTCCATTTATAATCTTTCATTTATAATTTCTGTTCACAAAATATTATATTTCAAATTGGCATAAAATGTACCTCTATATCTCCTGTTTTTCTTCTTTAAATCTAAAAAACTCGACGTAGTAATCTTTGATTAGAACTTCCAATTAAAATTATTTTAGTCAACTTGTATCAACAATTTCAAGAGATATGTGTAACTACGGCCCCTTACTTTATACGTGGCGGAACATTTGTTTTGTCGGTTTTTTTAAACATGAGGAAAATACGTAAATGTAAGATGTTATTCGATACCTATGATCTATTTATTACATAGGTAAAATAGAATATAAAATATTTTAGACGCAATCATCACAGTTAGATTTTCTTACAACTATGCTCCAGTGGAATGTAATATTTAATATAGTTCATAAAAATTTGATTAAAGATAACAATCGTTCTCTTTTATAACAACAACAAAGGAGCTATGATACCGAAAATACAAAATGCAACAAAACTATTTAGGTAATGACTTTGTTTTAAGTTATCCAACATAATTTATATTTATTAATAAAATATTGTAGAAGCATAATCAATTTCAGAAAATATATTATTTGTATTAGAAAAAACAAAGAAGATACCAGTCTGTAGAGACAAAACTACAACAGTTTCAATTAGTGCGAATTATAACAGTTTCGTTTTACTAATTAAATGTATTAAATATCATTAAATGTAATAACTTGCATATTTAGCGAACATATTTGATCAGGTTTATATGTGAGCATTAATAATAACAATATTACACTGTAATTTTTTAATTAGTATTATTTTTTAAATATTATTTTTCACAAATAAAACATATTTAAAAATAACACCAATCATCTTGAAAGATAGCATTATGCTATAGAATCAGCATTATATACTAGTAAAATGCAAGGACAGAATTATATACTAATACATGTATAGAAAAATGCCTTATAATCGAATACTTATGCAATTTACGCCAGGAGAGGTTGTGCGCAATTTCAATTCAGTAAGTATAGGCGAATGAGGGGTAATGAAAGCGGTCGGGCAATGAGAGCTATGGTGATTGAACGGAACGCAAGTACATTCGCGCGATCGTAAGCACTCGGCTGCTTCTGTCAACTATCGGCAAACTTTGCCTGACGCGCTCGAACCGTTAGTGCCATTCGTTTAGTCACGCGGGACGATTGTGTGTTTTTCGCTCCACGCTTACAAAAAATTCCCAATTGCCAGCATCAAGGTAAGCTTGAAATTATATTCTTATTTTATTGTATTTATGCTTACTCTATCCTATATTATATATATATATATATATATATATATATATATATATATATATATATATAACTAATAAGTTCAATTAGTTGAATTGTAATTGAAAATAGAATTACATATTTATGTTATTACTTTACAAAATGGTGGTCAGCGGCTAATGGAAGCTAGCTTGGCTCTCATTACCCGACATAACTCCCATTACCCCATTTAGTCATTTTAGAGGTATAAAATACCTTATTTTTTGTTTTAGATGCCACGTAAAAGAAATCGGACAACCACAAAAGCTTCTTGGACGGTGGATTCATTAGAAAATGCAGTATCTGTTCTCAAAAGAGGAGACATTTCGGTGTACAAGGTATCTCAGCAAACTGGTATTCCTTACAGCACTTTAAAGAAGAGATAAAATTTAGCGAAAGCTGACAATAGTAGCTACAAAAACTCTCCGAAGCTGGGAAGAC
Source organism: Druceiella hillmani (assembly GCA_039881145.1). Classification (NCBI taxonomy): domain Eukaryota; kingdom Metazoa; phylum Arthropoda; class Insecta; order Lepidoptera; family Hepialidae; genus Druceiella; species Druceiella hillmani. Next base: position 11,469,045 of record JAYKKI010000047.1, on the reverse strand, counting down.
GGACTGTGTTCAATGTTGCCCAAGAAGAAATACTGGCTAACCATCTTCGGATTTGTCAAATAAATTTTATGGTTTGCCAAGAGAACAGTTTCGCAAAGTATGTTATAGTGTAGCTAAAAAACTTGATGTTGAGAAACAGTTTAACCAAGTCAACCAAACTGCAGGAAAAGATTGGCTAGCTGGATTTTTGCAGTGTCATCCAGATTTAAGTATCAGAAAGCCTGAGGCTTTCAGTATCAACAGAATCCTCGGATTTAACAAGACTGAGATAACGCTTTTTTTCAGTAACTTGGAGAAATTTATGGTGCAATATAGCTTCTAAAAAATCCTCAAATGATTTACAATGTAGACGAGACTAGTATAACGACCGTCCAAGAGACTACAAAAAGTATAGCTCCCAAAGGGCAAAAACGCGTCGGATTTGTAACATCATGGGAAAGAGGTAAGATGATCACAGTAATATGTGCTATGAGTGCGTCTGGATCTTTCGTTCCTCTGCTTTTCATATTTCCCCGGCAACGTCACTCACCACTGCTGGAAAAAGACGGACCACTAGGAGCCGTTTACACATGTCCACATAATGGCTTTATTAAACACACCAAACCTGCTGCTGAAACACCAGTATTACTAACCATTTCACATTCACCCGACCGTCTACAACCTCTTGACGTTGCATTTTATTCCTCGCTTAAAAGAGCTTACAACAAAGAGTGCAACTTGTAGTCCATACGAGATTGCTGGACTATCCAATAAAGCCTACACTAGAGTGGCTCCTATTGAAAAATGAATATCGAGCTTTAAAGCAACGGGAATATTAATTATGAATCCTGGAGTTTTTGATGATGATGACTTATAAGGATTAATAAGGAAGCCAGATCAGCTGTGCCGGTGGCTAATGCTCAACAGCAGTCAACTAATATCACTCCAATTCCATCTACATCAAATCAGGCTGTAAATGAACAACCATATGCTAGCCCTGCAACAAGTCCATCTATTTTTTGTGATCTGCAAATTGAACCGGAAATTATTTAGAAGGAAGCTGCTCTAACCCCAGCTATAATTCCATCTATATCAGATTCAACACTAGGACGACCTGCTATGCTGGAGACACACACAGTCAGATCTATTGCAATTCCGTCTAATATTGACTTTACTAATGCTATTTCCATTGTTAGCCCACTGCCCCAACAACTCATCTCTCAAAAAGAAAGACCGTTGAAGAACAAACAGCATTCTGAAATAATAACAAGCACTACAATGAAAGCAGTATTTGAAGAAAAGAAGAGGAAAAGAACTGAAAAGGAGAATAAGACAAAGACAAATAAAGGAAACTGTGATATAGAAAATTGTGTGAAGGGTAAATGTACCAAAGGCAAATATGTATTAAGAAGAAACATATCAAAAATAAAGAGATGAAAAGTAAGAAGACTACAACTAGAAACACAAAGATCAGAAAGGCAACGAAATATTTATTTAAAAGTGTTGATGAAGATTCATCTACTGATCAAGTAGACGAAAATGTTATCTGCGATGATGAGTCAGAATATTCTGAAGAGGATAATTTATGTGCAATTTGTTTAGACACTGGAAAAAATGGAGACACGTGGTACCGATGCAGAAGTTGCGGAAACTGGGCACATAAAGAGTGTTCTGACAGTGATAGTCCAGATTCTTATATTTGTCCATTTTGTTTGGATCCGTATAGTCTGGATTTTTTGTTTTCCAATAATAATTTTATGTTTTTTTCTCCGTTTTGTTTGAAAATTTGATTTTTTAATGTTGTGTTACAAATAGTTTTATTGTATTGATAATTATAATAACTAAGATGTCATTAAAAGTACGTTTTGTTAATTTTTTGGTTTAAAAGTAATTATAATGGCTCCCATTTTCCGTATGAGCTTTAAATGGGCTCTCATTAGCCGCATTTGTCGGGTAATAGGAGCGACTGACTTTTTTTTGTAAAACTGTAATTGTACCTTGATAGATGGCTATAGTTGATTATATATGCGATTTACATATTCTTTAATAATAAAGGTAAGAGTTGGTAATAAAAAATAACAAGAATTTTGAAAAACGTGGTTTTTATTAGGACTTTCCATTAGGAGGCTCCCATTGTCCTGTTCTCCCCTACTTCCATAATATGTTTTATTAAAATAACTTTTTCCACTGAAACCAAAGCAAGTTAGATGTTTGCATGTGTTTGTTTTACTTTCATAAGCGCATCAGAAAGATTTTTATTTGCATACAAATTTCGTAAAAAATACAGTTAATTATGAATCATTTAGAAAACATATACGGGTGCTGAGAACAGTTCACGTATTTGTAAATTAGTTTTTAATAAAAGTATTAGAGCCTATTTCTCACGTATGCTGATTTGATTATTATTATTATAACAAATTTTGCAGTTGGAAAGTCTTAAAATTAAATACGAAACGTGTTCACTTGCGTTGCTCAAGAAATGGAGCAATTGATTATTCACATAATCTGTTTATATCTGTTTCATCATTAGGATATTTTCTTATCGCATGAGGGAAATATTGAATTTAATAAACATATTATTTAGGAAAAAAAGAGACTGAGTTTGTTTTCAGAGCCTAAATCGCATGCTGATAAGTAAATACCTATTTCTAAGACAGGTTAGATAAGTAGAATTTCTCAGAATAGTATAAAGAAGATTAAAAATGTGTAGAAAGCGCCGATTGTGGATCTCATTCCATTTAAGTTGCGTTCTAAATTCAGAAACATGATCATATCTTTTGCAATAAAAACATAACAATGAACAGATTTTGAAGATGTCCAAATTTTGAATGCCATATTTCGCAAGGTTTAGGTACATACGTCTCGAAGAGGTGAACTTTAGTTTGAATATCTAGAGAACTTATATAAGAATATAACAATTTTAGGTACTAGTATTTTACTTCATAATGATAAAATTTTGTTACGAAAATATGACTAAATTACAAGATTTTTGATAAAGTTGTAACTGCTATATATAATTCAATAATAAATTAACACTTGTAGAAAAGCACGGCATAATGTTTAAACATTAACATCAAACTATATTATATATTTATTTTTGGTAGAAGGTGTCAAAAATTAAAATTTTCCAAGAATAAGAAAAGTAGATTAATCCAGATAAATAGTAGAAGTAAAAAAAGATTTACAAAAAAATCGTATCCTAAAAAAGCTAGTGAAAGACGTGGCGTCGGTGCAACATAGATTACTAAAATGGAAATGGTAAGTTAGGAAAAAAAAAAAAAGAAAAGAAAACATTTTATTGGTCAGTCGTGTTTCTACTCCTCCTCCTTTAAGTCCAAAAATAAGAACGAGTCCGCGTTCACTGACTTCTCGTTCGTCTACGTTTAGTACAAGGGGAAAAAGTGAGTCAGAGGAGTCAACTCAAAACTTTAATGAGAATATACGCTATTCAATCAAGTGTAGTTAACAAATATCGTTGCAAGGAAAAATAATTTAAGACTAAATCATATTCCAACACAAACCAGATATGAAATATGAGATAAAATTTCAATTAGTAAAAGATATATTGAAAATTCACAAATCTATTATAAAAATGTTATGGGGAAATACAATGAAAATTACAACAAAATATAAGAAAAATATATCTAGATTAATTCAGAGCACTTTCTCTACATACCGATGAATGAGGTTCATCCTACAAAAGTAAAAGACTAAGCTCATCTTTCATTAAAACTGTTCTTTCAAAAAAAGGCTGTTATATTTATTAGGCGTTGTTAAGAATAACATTGACGATGAAGAAGGTCTAAGAATGACCTTCTTCAGGGCAGCTGACAAAATGGGAAGCTGTTTAAATTGAGAAAAACGAATTTATCCGACGTGGTGCATGAAATCTTAAAAATTGCGTCTACTTTTAAAATAGTTAAAAGAAATATCTTCTATTGTCAACAGAAAATGTTATGAATAATAGTAGTAAATGTATTTAAAAAGTAGGAAAGATGTAATTTGAAAAAGCTGTACTAGAATTATAATTGAACTGATATAAATTGATATAAATATCTATAACTGAATCATGATTGCGTAAAAAGAAAATTTCGTGTGATAAAAAACAATATTTTTATAAGTACGACTCGTGTTTTTGTAAAATTTCAGCGTTAGTTTTTATTTAATTAGTTTAATTTATGAGGAGCAAAGTTTTTTAATCATTTAACATAATAAACATTGTTACAATCGTGTCATACTCGCGTAAAGCAGGTAAAAATATAGTGCTATATTTACTTCAGATATATGATTCAATATTGATTAAAACAATTTTTACCACAATACAACATAAAACAATTTTTACTATTCTTCTAGAGATATAGGTCAATAATCCTATGTAAAGTAGCTCGTAAAGATTGTTTGTTTTTAACAAGAAATTTCTTTTTACATAAGGAATGTGATGGATTGGTATTTAAAAAAAAATATGTATCACATAAAAACATTTGGTGTAAATTCACCAATTCTAGTGTTGATAACACTAATTAAAAGTTAGAGTTAGTTTCGTACTAAATTTTGAAAAAAAAATGAATACAAATCAAATTAAATTGGAAGTAAATAGCAGGTAAATAGGAAGTACGACTCACTTGAAAATAATATTGCAGCGTAAATGTTTTTAGTGTGTCAAAATTTTTTCATTGTAAAGTTGGGAAAATTTGTGAATGGTATGAATCAGCACAAAAACGCTACGCCTATGTGATATGCGATATGCTGGTAGATATACCGAAATACATTGAATTATATTATATTGAATTATGTTAACTAAAGTACTAGGTTGTCATAATTTGCAAAGCTTTTTGGCTACGATTGCAATTTTTTTGACTTAAATATATTCTATTCCGAACGAAAATAAAATGAATTTTTTTAGAAACAGAGGGTATTAAATAATTTATATACCTAAAATCAATAATACATTAAGCTTTTTAAGATGTTATATCACTAATCGAGATTAATGAAAAAACAATTTTGCTACGAAATAAAAGATTTCAAAAATTTTTGATAATTAACAAAAAACAACATAAAGCATAGTAACAGGTATCTCATAGTGATGCTTTCTTATTTTCCGCATAGTAAAGTAAGATAAACAAATTTTAAATTTAATCAGTATGAAAAGTAAACCTACCAAACGGTGATTAACGAAACAGAGAAAAAACAGTACGATCATTATGCGCGCGTAAACTTTAAACTTTTTTAAGTAGTATACCGCAAAAATGTACAAATTGTAGAATGATATAATCGGTAATATTCTAAGCGTCTGGTTTGTTTATTCGATGTATTTAAGTGATTTCCACAATTTAATCAATTATACGTAATTTACTTGTCATTTCATTAGAAACATTGATGAGGTGGACTTATCGATATTAAAAGCTAAACTTAGTAAAATTACTAAGAAAATAAGTGAAATTCGAACTACGTAAGTAAATTAATTGTTGTTAACAATGCAAATAAATAAAAAATGCAGACATGTAAAGGCGACGGATAACTGGACACCAAGCAAAATAAATAAATGACGGGGGAGGGGTTACTTAGTTTACTTTTAACGTAACATTAACCATCCTCGAAGCAACTTTTTATAGACGTTTTTTCTGTAATCTATCAGGATATCAATAGAAGTCAATTCTCGATAAAGGGCTATTTTAACAATCAGATAATTATTAAAAGTTGCTTAAACATCAAGAAGCTCGTAAAAGACGATGTGGAGAGGTTATCGCAATATTTGATGTTTTTACAAGTTCCATATTCTACGACTCTTGTTGAAGAGCCTGGTTGGTAAATATTGATTGGCTTAAATAACCAATGAACTCTACCTAAATATTCAACTCACCACTTCATTTGCTAGACAAAGGATGTAGAGTTTGAATGAGCCCCTTTATATGTCAAGTGTTTATCTTAACTGAACTAACTTGAAACGTAATTTTTACACTTGCCTTTCACTTTGCAAAAAAAGGATTTGAAAAATAAACTATTAGAATTGTAGTCTTATAGAGAATTAATTACTTGTTCCAAATTACATTAAAGTTATTTCAATAAATATTTTTTGGTGGCAATTGGATTAACCGTGGTCAAGCCAGTAGGAGTTCAAGTCGCTTGTTCAGGGTTTCATACCCCTAGTCTAGATTAAGTTTAAAATGACGCATATGTATAAAATTAACTATCAAATGTATATCGGTGCTAAAACGTGATAAATAATTCCCTCAATTTTAAATTCTATAATGAATACTTGACTTCACTGATCGACAAAAGGATTGTTTTTTTAACTAGTTGGAAAAAATGTAAATGTATGATCGCTCCTTTTATGACATAATGTTATTTCCATTTCAATCACGTTTGCGATATTTTATGATTCTATTATGACATAATTTCATTCCCTTCACAATCATGTTTGCGATATTTGTAACCAATTTGAAGTTTAATGCTGTATTTTTTTTAAACATTGGTCGCTAGAACACTTTAAAGAAAAAGACTAAACAACTACGGATTTTTGAATGACAAATTGATTTAAAAAATCCTAATGATCAATACTCTATAAATTTTGTGAAACAACAGTGATCTACAAGAAATTATTACAAAATCATTAACATTAAAAATGGGTGATTCTTAGCTAAGTGTTTACACGTTCATAAGTTTATTTACTTCTATCACACATATTTTACAATCCTATCTATCACTACTGAAAAATGTTATTTAAACATAAATAGACAAATAATGTACATACATCTAGTATGATGAAATCAATAACAGTAAATGAAACACATGCATTTAGTAAGATCAAATCAGAAACACTCAGTGTGCCGGGTTCGATTCCCGGCTCAACGTTAAGCGGAGTTGGTATATCAGTACTCATGGATATATGTTTAGAAAATTATGTAAATATGTAGTTCTGGTTCATAATAATATTTTAATTTCTGTGATAGTGATCGTAAACAAATTTATTCGCGTCTAAAAACATAATTAATTTTCACTAATCAGAATTAGTAATAATTTCACTTTCATTTCTCCATTTTCAACGAATGATTTACGCTTACAAAGAAGTCTAGGTTAGTTCTTCGTACAAATTACACGCTCCTGTTTATCTTCTGATAACTGATGAATTTAGGTTTTACATTTATTGAATATCGCTTATCCAATTACGTATTTCAAATGGTATTACAGACTATTCGTTTAGTATTTTTGACTACTGTGCCTCCATCAATGATTTTTCATTCATTTTAAAACAATATTTGTTACATTTTCTTTAAATTTCACTTGCAGTGAAGACTGATCATTTTTTTATCGTTGCACATAAAAATGCTTTCGCTATTCTATTCCATTTTCAAAGAGAAGTCGTTAATAAATAATATATTCAAAATGACCGCGCAAAGAATCTTTCTATGAACGATATTGTATAAATATAAGTATAATACACAAAGAGAAATTCGTCTCCCTGTCTAATTAACACGTATACTTTTATGTTCATACGTGATGTACGTCGTTACGTCATTGGGTGGCATACAAATTCCTGAACAATTTGGGAATTAATAATGCTGACGTCAAATTTATGCAGACTGTTTTTAGTTAATCATTTCATTTCTTTCTTTCAGCGAACCACCTGTATTAACCCATTTTTATGGTAACAAACATTGAAAGTATTTGTATGTTTTTGCATTACATAATATTTGTATTATATTTAAACCCGTATTTGTGAGATTCAGTTCAAATCTGTGACGTAACAACAATGCTATGAGTGTTACTAATATATTTAACACTTCCTTTTTAACCGCTTTCATTCATTTAGATTAAATGAAACGTAAGTAATTCTTTACTTAAAACATTTTCATCCGTATTTTCTAAATGTCTCTGACCTTTTCCCTTGATATAGCATTGTAGGGATTTACGAGCATTATTTTTTAAAGTAGTATATAAAAAAGTAAAAGCCACATTGTTCACAGGCAGAGTGTAATTCCATGAGATTAGTTTTTTTTTGTTTTTAAAGCATTTCTCCGCATCGTACCGATAGAGTGGGTAAAGAGAAGTGTGATCTGAAGATACCGGTGTAAACATCGTAGCATACCACATATGCGCTACTTTAGTATGCGTTCATAAACGATGCTCTCTTACCGGATGATGCTATTTATGTTTGAAAATTATTTCAACACTGAATATGTTGACCTATGCTATCACAAGTGGTAATAGCGATTCAAGACAAATGTTCAAAAATAATAAAAACGTATTAATTCATAAATTAACAATGCGTATTCAAAAGTAGTAATAAATATTTTCGGGTTTCTCAACTGTCAAAGAATAGTTTGCGTTAAACGTTTGGCATACGAAAGACCGCGCAGTGGAAGTAAATAGTGTTCCAAGATTCAGGAATATTTTTATATTAAAAAAAAATTTAATATATTTTATATTTTAACACAACTACATGTTATAAGTAAACCCTATTAGATATATGCAATTGTCTTTAATTCTCATTCCTTGACTTAAAGTGAGGGTTTCCCAATGATAAATATTATCGAGAACATTATGAAATTTTATCAACTGATAAAATTGGAGTGTGTTTTAAAGGAAAATATATATTTAAAAAAACGATGTATTTAAAAAAACAAGACAGCCGCGATTATGTTTTAATAAAGAAATTATTTGAAGAAATTTACTTACTATAAATAACAACATATCTTGTATTGCTAATTTTTTTTAAATAGGTAACTATGGTGCCTACCTTAAAAACTCACTTTATATCTAACAGCAACAAAAAAATTCAATAATCATCAACAATAAACAACGAACATTAACAAAAACTCGTTATTTTCTCAAACTTGAAATTGGTTATTGACCATTAACTTATTTATTTAAATTTTTAAATTCTAAATTTGGGTTTTGATTATATTTACAATTATTTTTACTTATTTCAACTTTTAGGATTTTCAAGTTTTTTTTTAATGTAAGTTCGTTTCTGTATTTACAAATTTTTCACAGATCCCCAGGTCAGGTTTTTTCGTTTCCTTTTAATATAAATTCGCGTCTTTGTGGAAATCTTAAGTTCTTTAATCTAATAAACAGCGAAGATTTAATTGTTTATGAAATATATTTATACATAATTAATGAAAAAAGTTACAAAAAATCGTAAAATAAAAATGTGTTTTTAGATTAGTCTAAATGGCTATTATTGTTTAATAAAATTAAGCATGAAATATTTTTCATATATTTTTACAACTAAAAAAAATTTTGCATCCATGGTATTCTTTTTCATTATTTCTTGATTGTTTAATCTTCTCAATTTGCTAAAATAGAACCAATGTGGTATTTGTCAAATAATATTTTACACCACATATTTAGATAATTTACTCTTGCTTGATTACCAGGCCAAATCTGAAATTTTATTTCGAATGGAATTAATTACATAAAACCTTCTTGATATTTATTCTTAATATCTACGGAAGTGTACATCACGTGACGTGAAATATTGAGATACACGTTATTAAGTAGAATTAAAACCTTTAGTGATTTTTAACCTGAGTATGCGGGAATTACTTAATATTTTAAGACGTGTGCACTTAACAAGATATTGGGGCAAATTATATGTGCCAATTTTAAAATAACGTTTTTTAATTTATTTTTTAGATTTGATCATTGAATCTAATTAATTTTAGAGGATAATTCTAACAATTTTATAATTCATTAATTTTAAGCAATAAGATTTAAAAAATGGAGCATTTATCAAAGAAAATTTATATGAAAGAAGAGACTGAGATAAGAAGAGCTAAAGGTCAGGATGATATATTAAAAAAAGACTTACTTTATAAAATATATTCAAAAAGACTTATTATTATGAATAATTTAAAAACTGTAAGTTGCCATCGACTATAGTAAATTATAGCAATATACCAATCATCTTTTAAAAGTGTGAAAATTTTTAATCTAGCAAAAAATTACTTTTAAGCTAATTGATAAATAGTAAGTATATCGTAAATTATTTCAAATGATTAATTTTTTTCGAAATCAACTCAGGTGACTCTTTGCCAAATATTTGTCGTTTCTTTAAAGTAAATACAAAATTACTAAATTTAATCTTGTCTCAAGAAAGTGAAAAAAAATCGAAGGACGTTAGAAAACGACCATTGCCAATTCCGGTATCAAGTTATTTCTGGTTACAGAAAACGGGCAAATAAATTCAAGGAAAAAATAATTTTCTAAATAAAATTTTAAAAATGCATGTCAGAACAGGCGTACAGTATGATTCCATAGTCGTTTATATCTTTTTAAATTGTTGAAACGACTTAAGAGAAATAATGTCATTTGAAAATTCTAATGATTTCATTAGAATTTTATTGAATTTCTCACGAAACTCTCATTGAAGTAGATACAATGTATTGTTATTAAAAATTAAAGGCATTCCATAATTCACCGTTCATTATATATTACGTAGGCGCAGCGCAGTGTTATACTTAAAAACGTTATAGTTAAGGTATTATTGCACAGTCGTCCAAAAGGACGTTGTGATAAACTGAATAAACACAGGATGAATAAAATAAATTAAAAAAAAACTAAAATTAAATAACTTTTTCATTTGACATTTGCTGGTGGTGCAATTGCTATAAAGTAACTAATGTAGTAATTAATTTTAATGCCAACTGGAAGGTAAGAAACTCGTACCTTGGCACGGCGACCTAGTGAACAACACAGGGGTGAAATTATTACCATGCGGCCCGTGAGTGTCAAGTATCTACGAGTGAAAAATTGCGAAATATCACGAAACCATTTAGTGTAGACGAAAGGATACGTTAAAAGTATTAACCTATTTCTTGATGCAATTTTTCAGTGTAGTAAAATTTACGTCCATAATTACTACATTTTATTAAACTGTGATACTTGGGGCACTGCATGAAAGCCAATGAGACATATAATTAAACTGCAGACATATACATATAATATGTACCACTTTAATTTAAAGTTGAAAATTAAAATACCATGTAAACATTTACTAAACATGTAATTTAATAGGAATGCTTTGTTATGAAACAGTGCTTGTTAACATTAAGTATATATATATATATATATATATATATATATATATATATATATATATATATATAATATACGAGTATTTAAAAGTTTGTATGCCTGTGACTTAATTAAAATTGAAACACGATAAATTTTGTTAATGTTATTCCGAAAAGCGAAATTTAGATCTCTACTCCAATGGTAGAATGTAGTGCGGTTATTACAAGTTGTAAAAATGTCAGGACTAAAATTAAAAGTATCTATTACATTTATTTAAGAAAATTTTAACTGAAATTCAAGAGAACATATTTAAAAAACAATGTTAACAAAGCACGTGTTAGACCAATCATGTTATATTATGTAAGTACTAGCCTCTCACCAAAGCTGATAAAAATAATTTATCGGTTTTTTAAAGAAAATTACTAAAAAAATATGTGATGCTTCAGATATTTTTTAAGGAAATTTAGTTACGGAAATTTAATATCTGGGGATGTCACAAAATATAATTATTTAACCAATAAAAAATTTATGTTGCAAAATAGAATTATATAATCAATAAAAAAGTAACCAATAGAAGAAAACTAAATATAAAAAAGGCAATTCAATCTTATATTATCAGTTGACTGGAATGCATCTGTAAATATAATGGTATAGATTGTGCCAAACAAGGGATTTTCTTAAAAGTTGAGAAAATCAGAAATAGAGAAGGACCGCATACCTGACAGCTGCAGAGGTAGCAAAGTACTAATCGTAGCAAGTAACTGCCCTCACACAGTATGTCCTTGACATGTTCCTTATGAACCTACGCTTTTCCCGTATACTACATTTCTCTGTAGACCAGCGTTTTCTTGGCAGACGTTATGTAATAAACGAGACAGATGAGACTTATATGGAGGTATGTCATATTATGTAATAAAAATTAAATGTATAAAAACCTGAACAGGTCGGCTTATCGTTTAAAAACAAAACAAAAAACTATACGGGGGCGAAAAGTCATAAATAAAAATTATTTTTTTTCTTTTTATTCTCTCATTTCTTAGAAAAAGGAAAATAATAGGTTTTTAGTTAGTTTTTTTAGACTGGAATATTTAAATAGTTTTGATAACCGGGGCTTAAAAATATCCGCTATATGCAATTTTATATACAAATTTAAAAATAGAATAGCATGGCTTTAAATTTACAGTGGGGAAATAAACTTAAATAATCCATCAGAGTTAGGGAATATATATTTAAACAAACAACAAAATTCAGCTTGGTTTTGTCGCACTTGTTAATATAATGCTAGTGTGAGAGAAATAAGTTAATTTAGCTGCCTTACTATATTGTTATCCTATTCTTACCTATTAGAGAATTTGAAATAATTTAAAAATAAACGTAGCAAACAATTTAAATCAAATATTATTTTCATATCCATAGATGTCAGGTGTGGTCCCTAGATTTACTTTGGCGGCCCTTTTTATAAAATAGTATGGCATTTTAATCCATATCTTTAGAAAAGAAAGTAGTGACTAATGATAACCATATATTATACGAGTAATTTGCAATTCATACTCAAAGGAAGTTTGGTAAAGGTTGCTCATCTTTTGAGGACCACTTTCAAAGTGCTAATGACATAGTATAACGTCATTTGCACTAGATAATTTATATTTTTTGGTATAACTTACTTCTTTGTATAATAATAATATCATCGTAATTTAACAATAGATCATAGCACCAAATTAACTTTGCAAAAATTTTATTTCATCCTTTGATTATTAGGTTTTTTTAGCAAAGGTGGTTTGTCCAATTGATATGCATAATTCGTGGTATTTTGATAGACGAAGGGTATGAAATATATTTATAAAACATATAGGTGGAAGTACGATTTAAGTTAAAAGGGTCTAATTACGCCAGATTAATTTTTAATTGATGTTTTAATTTATTATAATAAAATCAAAATAATGTACAACAGATAATAAGAAAATCTACAAAAAATCCAGGATACATACTGTTAATAATTATTAGACTTTGTTTTTATAAGTATTATTATATCACAATACTGAATAGTGGAGTTCTATACTTAATTAAAGCATAGAATAAATGAATAAACCGTTGAGAGTACCGTTATTAAATTGATACTAAAAAATGAATACGTAAAATAAAGATTACATCGAAATTCAGTCTTGATTATTTTTGTTCGAGTAACGCCGAAATTTTTCATTACGGAAAGTAGTATTTGACGGTGATTTGTTGCTTGGTGGCAGAGTTGTTAGATACTAAATAAATAGACAAATAAGACCGCTTTCATATTTAGAATAGGATTTATATAATTCTACATGAAAAATAATATATAAAAACATTTATTAATTAATTGTTTTAATGAAAAAAAATTGTTTTGGAAGAAACTATTTTCGGAGTGTTTTTAATTTACAAAAATTCGTAGCTTAAAAATTGTCGTAAAACTTCCTAAATCCTTAAATCAATTTAAAATCGATTAATTTTTTTTAGTTGTAGTTCTGGTACCACCGATCTTGTGTTTAGATTTTTAAACATAACATGTGTCAATAACAATAGGGAATAAGAATATACAAGTTGTCAATGACTATAGAGAGTAATAATATAGCTTTGTACATTGTCACTTTCTATCGCTATTAAACGATTCAAAGGACTCAGCAAAAGTAAGTTATTTTTAAAGATTTGTCGCTATTTATATTTCTATTATATAAATAAATAAAAATAATTTTGGCTGCTTTTAGGCCGGTCTTCGGACTACGTAGTGAAAAAAGGGCCCCTTACAACTTCGTCATATATTTCAGTCCATTCGACCATCTGTCACAGTCTCCATAGTTTGTACTTTTGCAGGTTAGGACTCAGTGCAATAATAATATTTATATATTTATCTACTTAGTTATTAAGTAATATAATCAATTTGAACTATTCATAAAACTTTTTAAAATTATTTTATTCTATATAGTAATTATGTTGATATTTTTATAATCTATATTAAGGAGCGCAAGATAATCGGCCATTCTTCCGTGTATCCCAACTCCCGTCCGGAGGTTGCGGGATAATAGACAAGTAATAGTAAATATACACGTCATCGTGACACTTGTCTCCGCAAATGATTACATCAATTTTATTATTTTCGCTTTATATTAGTGCTTTGGAATTTATAGCTGATGGGCTTCGCTGAAATCGACAATGGTTACATTAGGTTATCTAAATATTTCCGAAATAGAAACTGTCTAGGAAACATAAGAACAAGATGAATTTTGATCACACATTTTTCAAAATGAGACCGTCGATTTATGGGATGTTGTGATTTATGAAGACAACAATAAAAGTAAGGAATAAAATTTAATGTTAGGTTGGATATTATTATGACAAGAATTAACACAAATGAGCAAAAAATTACCTTCAGTGCAACATCAAGCAAAAGACCACGCATCTAAATTATTACTTATACGTTTTGAAACAAGCACTGCTTTTAATAAACGATATATTTATTCCATTTGTCTAATACAAAATCAAACATAACGGAAGCCAATACAGATTCGATGAGTTACCATATACTGAGAACTAAGCATTGGAAAAAATATGTACAATCTACCAAATGCACATTGTATTACATTAATATCCAGCTATGGTTACTTTATTTAACACCTCAGATCCTGGAAATCATTTTCTGTAATAACTCGAGTAAGTCTGCCACTATTCATGTGATATACACCAACTATGTTTGGGACTTAATAGGAGGCTTTTTGATTTGGAATTCGTATCATTTTGAAAATTTTATCTGGCTTCACTCCAGACTGCTTGCTTTGAATTGAAATCGTTTTTAGAAATACTCGGAGGATTAAGTCAATATTGCTTACTTACACTGGTTAAACATCAAACATAATAAATGGACGCCTCGAATGGGTTGACAATTAATTTATAGTTGCAGTTAACGAATTTACCATAGGTCATTGGACTGGGAAAATTTTATTGGATGATTAATGGAAATAATTTTTTCTGCAATAAAGTTAAGTTTTTTGGTGATAATGAAGGTTTGACATACTATCTAATACCGATACATAATTTTAACATACTTACTATGGCAAGATTTATTACAGTAATTTGTGTGAATCAGTTTTTCTATGTAAACTGCATTATTAAAAATGAATTTACTCCGCAGTGAGGAATTTGACTTCATTATATTTAAGTAACTTAAGTCCCTTTATGTTACAAATATAGATGGTAATTTTCTTTTACATCACCCTGCTGACATGCTTGTTAATGAGTATTAGTTTAAAAAGAAAGCAACCAAAATTAAATGACACCTTTGCACAATACAATACTACTAATTGTACAAAGCTCTCTTCCTACTATCATAACTTTTCTTAATTACCGAATATTGCTTTCATTTCTCCGTTCATAATGGCCTGTCGTGATGGTATAATATTCTTTATTACGAGCAATAAATACGCGACGTAAATGGTTTTTGTTGTAAGTTTAGAATTGTGTGTATAACTGGGATCGATGCCAGCGTCGTAAAGTTTTGTTAGGAAGCAGGGATCGGAAACGAGTTAGTAGTAATGTTATGTTTAAAATGAGAAGTCACCGGTTTATTTAATTTAAGTTATTTCATTACAAGTACTACTCAACAACATAATATTTTCCTAATTTTTAACTGAAAAAAAATTTATTTATATTTTTATTTTTCGTGGATTTATTTGAAATATTTGAATTCATTTAGTAAGTTTTGCTTTGCTATTAAATTGCCATTCTTAACCAGACAATTCGTTTTTTTAAATTTTTCTATCTTAAAATTTTTCAATGAATGATCTTTGTTTAAATAGAACTTCGAGTGCTTAATCTTCTTTAGATAAGACTTTATATAACTCCACTGGTAAACTATTGAAAACCATTTGTTTTTTCTCTTGTGTATCCGTTGCATATATCTTTTTGCACGATGCAGTTGTGTAATTAATAATTTCCTGCTCCTCATTTATAAATTTAATGAAAATTATTTTTGTTCATCGATTCAGTAATAACTTCTGGCTCAAAGCTTAAAGTAATTCTTTAAAAAATGTGAAAGTAAAACGACCCGAAGAAAAATTGATTTTTCATAATGGTATATTCATTTTAGTAAAAAGCTGATTTTTGTTTCAGCATTTCATTTACAACTCATAATAATACATAACTATAATTAATCCAAAAAATGTTAATTCGAAAAATTTACAATATGGGAAAAAATGGAGGAAGAAATTCATTGACAAGGATAATATAATTTTAATAATTGTGACAGAGCTTTTCAAACACTGCTATAAGTATAGTTAATACTTTTATATATTTTTTTGTTGCACCATTTAGCTACTATTTACTGTTGCACCAAATTTTAATATAGAGCGCAATAAACCACAAATACCCACTAGATAGTATTAAATTAGGATTTCACATCGCAGTGATGTGGTTTGTCTATGGAATAGACACACATTATTAACAAACGCTGTCGTACGTTTCGAATTTTGTGTTTTGAAGTCAGTAAAGATACTTTAGCGCCTACAAAAAACATACAAGTTTGTCAGAAAAGGTTTGACAAATTCCATTACGCTTCATAACACACAGAAATATGATATTTTGAATATATTTTTATATTGTTGAAATTAATTACAAAGATCTTTTGTCGTAAACTTGTGTATGATTTCAATAAAAAGTAATGAATAATTTAAAAATATATTTAAAACTAATACCCGAACAATCCTGACGTCGAACATTGAACGAAAGTACTGTCAAATTATATAAATAAATTTTTTGATTAAAACTCCACGCCGATTTTAAATGACTATGTATAAATTTTATCTCGTGGAGGCTGGATATACTTGAATAATTCATATAAACAATAAATGTTGTATAATAGAAACTGTGTAACGCTGGAAACCATTTTTTAGGAGGTGCCCCCAGCTCTTTTAGTTGGCAATTAGCTCTCATCTGTTTGGTTCCTGTAAACTACTTGAGTTTATAAACTTGATATGGCTTACTCGTTCGTTTACTTCGTTTAAGGCATAATATTATATTTAAGCTTATGATTAAACTAGATAGTTTATATTTTAAACTAACTAAGATATTTTAATAACCAAGACATCTGACTAACTAAATATTTATTCAAGACATTTTTTTAAAGATTTTGAGAAGTGTCGATGCAGATCATTGATGGAATGTGTACACCAATACAAGGGCGATATGTAATTATCTAAACGACAACAGCGTAGTCAAAATAACTGATAACATATTTGGAAATTTCTAGTAATATTTTCTATAATATTGATACCCCGCGTAATCACCACACTACTGATTTTTTATTAAATATATCATCATGATAATGTTCATATTTAATTGGTATTTCATTAAATTATCATTCTAAGATATTTATTAAATATAAACAAATAATATTATGACCACCGCATCTTTATTTCCAGCTGTTCTCTTTTCTATACGGATGTGACGCGACGCGACGTACTGCTCACTTAAGAGGGTAGAGGGAATGAAAACTCGATTAGTTCGCAAATGGTGGACGGTCATTTTTCGCTTCAGTCTAATTTAATTTGGTTGTGGCATGTGACATTACACTTTCTACTTATCCGTTAACAATTTTATTCCACAACGCTTCATGTATTTTTATTACATCTTCTGACATCCTATCAAGTCATCGAAGTATGACTTTTTGATTTTATTTGATGAATTCTTGGGTTTTTTAAAGTTGAAATAACAAATCTGAAGTATTTGAATAGTAGAATTCTGACTGAAAGGTAGATTAAGAAGTCGAATTAATTATTGATATGATTATGTACATTCAAGTTTTAAACAATGACTCTATATTGCATACCACGCCAGAATAATTATAAATTATTCATTTTGACGAATTTTAAAGTTTCTTGATAATCGTTTGACATCCAATATTAATATAGTCAATCATGATATTTCGTAACTATGTGATAATATTAACATTTACAGCTAATTGTGATTGTGAATATATAAATATTAATAAACCGCTATCATCAAGTAAGAGAAACATTAAATTCTACATAATGCAACATGTGGACGTGAATTCTTTATTAAATTAAAAAAATGTATCAAAAATGAAATATTTATCATCGCATCGTAAAGTGTTAGAAAATTAGTAATGTTTGATAGTTAATAATATCAAAAATTACTAATTTTGTAACACTCTACGATGTTACAAAATTATACCGCTATC
Source organism: Druceiella hillmani (assembly GCA_039881145.1). Lineage (NCBI taxonomy): Eukaryota > Metazoa > Arthropoda > Insecta > Lepidoptera > Hepialidae > Druceiella > Druceiella hillmani. The sequence continues at coordinate 11,450,828 of JAYKKI010000047.1, read as the reverse complement.
CTTTAATTAACTAGTAGTGAACATTAGTAATAAATTTGATAATGTTTTTATCATGATTCACGTGCAGGCACGATCCCCTTACTATTTGTTTTATCTTACGTACAGATATAAAGGAATGTCCAAAAATATAGTTTTCAGTGCTAAAATTAAGATACACTAATTTGTCGCTACTTTGATAAAAATCGTGATAGCCTACTAAAAATCGGTACAAAGGAATAAAAACCAGGACAATAAAATACACTATTTTCAATTATTAGCGCTGTCATTGCATTCAGAAATTCACTTCAAGAGTTTTCGTGCACTAAGAGTTTTGATCAAATTTTGATATGTTACGGAATGTATCGCAATTGAATGTATTTTGAAATGTAAAATTAATATTTCATTCAGCATGTCTGCTTGCACCAATAACTTATGAGGTCATAATGTGCTAATTATAATGTTATACGAAAACGACAACTGATTAGAGATTAATGAAATTGAACCAGTAATGTAATATCAATCTATCACGGATATCTTCGACGTATATTTATTCCATTGATCAAATCGAGATATGCTGGATAGATATGGCGGAAACAAAGACAAAATCATATATAATAGGTGGCATATTGTTTGATGATAGCAAAATCAATTCATGGTCATGTAATTAATAATACTGTTACAAATAAAAACATGTTTAAACTTAGTATAACTTAAGTCTCTTATTCTGAGAATACTTATATCGTTCGTAAGGTTGGTGTAACGATGGCATCAGTTACTACTAATAAATTCGTGAAAACGCTAGAATAAGTATTCCGAAGTTATTTAAAAAATCCAGTGTGGCAACGACGCGTTTCATAGATAAACACATAAAATAGATTTATTTATGATTATGAATATAAATTACATCTGTCCCATCACATGGCGTCTTTAAAGCATCTCTGAAATTGAATTGTTCTTGGCTTGTATCCTTTCTTCTTGAGTTTTTTTCTTTTTATCAAGCTATTGAAGAGCATGAGACTCTTAAAAAATGAGCTGAGTATAACCATGTCATTAAAATAGCGTAAACAAATAATAGCTTATTAAAAATATTACAATAAGATTTAAAAAAACATTCACAAATCTTAAAATTTTCTAATAATAGGTGAAAATATTACTAGACTTTTATTTAACTGAAAAATTGATAGGAACAAATATTTTTTGTGGAACTACACGCAATAAATTATGTATTACTTCTCGATAGTTTCGATTCTACGAATTGAAGTACATCAAGCTGTCTTCTTTAAAATAATTATAAACACAATCTTTAAGTCAAAAACTGACATGCTGTTAAATGCATTTACCGAAATGTCACTTTCTTAGGTTATACTAAAGTTAAATTTAGGTCGACCTGTTCCAGTCGATCTGTTCTTTATTTGTGCATGGTATAACTTTCTGTTCCAATTTTATTAGTAAAGCTATAAGACTAAGTTTTAAAAACAAAACAATTCATATTATTTGTTGCAAAAAGCGGTTTGTAGTAAACCCAGTCAAAAGTCTGTTGAAAATATAATTTAGTAACCTTTCAAATATAAATTTAAAGTGAATTCAGTGTTTCATAAAAAAATTAAGCTGGCTAATATTTTCACAGCTACCGATTTAAACGCCTCATGTCTGTCATAAAATAACGGCGATTTAGTAAAAACTGGCAAGCAAAAAAATACGTTTCTTGCTTTTACTACCAGAAATAGTTTCCCGGTTGAAATAATAGGTATCATCTATTTACCAAAATAAATAACATGAAATTTGTTCGGTTCCAATACGGTCAGTTTTTCGTTACTTTTTTTAGGACAAAGGTTTAATTTTTTTTGGTGGCGTCACCCAAGGGCATAACGGATTTCCGAGCTGGGAAAATTATCGTTTTATTCGCTTCGCTGAGCACTATCGAATAAAATAGTCCGTAGTCCATCGAACGTTCCTTTCAGATTCAGTAAGTCTTAAAAGCGCACATGCATACGTTACGTACGTATGCATGTGCGCTTCTATTTGTATCTAGCGCACGTAAATGCGTATGTATATGTGGTGGTATTTAAATTTTAGTGAATGTTTCTAATTTAATAAAGTATTTGTACTCACGTTTTAGTAACTACACTCTAGACGAAGGAAATATGGAGATCTAAAAACGTGTATTTTTTTACGATAAACCGGATAAAATTGCTAGTAAACGCATAAGCCAAATATCTTTAAATTCTATATTTTTGTGACTATTTTTACAAGAATGGATATTCATGGGAATTTTTTAGAAACTATATTTTTTGCCAGTTATTCACATGAATCCCTGCTAATCGCATATGTTCACATACAATACTTTTAAATATTTATTGATTGTTTAATAATTCCGTAACTAAACAAGGAATCGCAAATACGTAGTATATGCGGTAGAATATCAGGCGATTTTGCATGCGTGAAATACTAAAATGATTCTATCATGCTTAAAAAGCGTAGTAAATGGTAGAATTAGATAATTTAGATTATTATTTAGACATTTAGATTTTAAATTCACTGTATTTTCAAAAATTACGGAAATTTAATATAACACCATTTCGTTAGATGGCAAAATGTGTATTTTAAATCGGCAAAATATTTGACAGTGTTTATAAAGCCTCATTGATATAATAATAAATTCCGCCAGTTTGATCGAAAGTTAACAACGGATAATGCAGCCGGCAAAAGCTTATTCCTTGTAATGTAATCAATTTATTACTAGCACAGCTGCTATTTTTTAATTGACAATTGTCTATATAAATTAATAGGATGATTATATTAGATGTTTATATTAGTTTGCAATGACATTTTTTAATTTTTTCTAAATTTATTGTATTCAAATATTTTTACACGGATTTAGTATCTACAGACTTATATTTCGTATATTCTCTGTTTCTCTCCATCGCCCTACTATTTTATCCTTTACTGTATTATTTACAAACGGAAGTTTAGATCGCCAAACAAATATTATTTCTATCACAAGTACTATGTTGCACGTGTTGAATTTTTTCCCCTTTATTATTACATAATTCCTTTATAATTATTTAAATAAAACTGTCAATAAAATATCATTGAGATTTCTATTTTATTATAAATTACCCAGGTCTCATTATAGAGATGAAGTACAATTAAGAAAGAAAGTAATGATTATAGGTAAAATACACATATATTACGTAAATATATACTATAAATTTTAAACAAGTTTTGCCCGCGGCTTCACTTGCGTGGATTCTTCAATAAGGCGGTGTGGTATACATACAAGATTTTAGGCTCTTAATACACGTAAGTCATATATTCAATCTATAATTCGTATTAAGGTATATTTAATATGTAATTTGTATTATATTTTAATATGTTGTAGTGCTATTTTTTTATTATTCATTAAAAACATCTAGTTGTGTCCAATAGGAATTAAGCTTATTTCTTGAATTAAAATATCCTGTTCCTTTATTTTAATCATCAGGTACTTAGTTACTTCAAATACTTTTATCTGTTTAGACATAATTAAGTAACAAATATCTAAATACCCTTTTCGGGTGTATTAGTATTTCACGCTAACTAAGCTGCAGAAATAATGACATTTATATTTTAGAGCCTATGGGTTGTTGGTCTAAAATACCCATAAGTAAGATAAAATTGGTAATGATTCATCGCTTGCTTACAGATTTATTAGGTAACAAATAATTAAGCAAACGAACTCTCGGATTTATAATATAAACATCACTTGTAATTGTCAAGTACCTAGAGCAACTAGTCAAATGGCTGCTTAGCAGCTATACCTTAAACCAACAAAAGAGTTGTGCCATCATATCTTTACGCCACACAGAAAACTTGAGTTCACACAAATATCAAAAAAATTGATGAAGAAAATCAATTGGAAACCTCAGTTTTATTAATGTTTTTCGTATATCAATACGATCAGTCTTGGATGTTAGTTTATTATTAGCAGATACCTTCCAGGAGGAGCTGAGATGCATTCCTACATTATATACATATTTCAATCCTAAAACCAACTTGTGTATGTTAACCCAGATGATAACTAATTATAGGCGCTCACCTTAATACTTAAGACTTAGACTATAATAGCGTTTAATATACAGGGATTGTACACTACGATACCTATAACTATGACGAGACCGTTCTAGATGAAGGTCAGAATAATTGCAAATAAAGGCCCTCCCATAGATATAGCTCTAGATCTAGCCTTTAAACCGCAACAAAACACGTCAAATAAAGGTAATTTGACTTGTACTCTAATATCAGAGTTGTAATGAGATATATCTCATTAAATAAATTGATTGTTTTTGAAATTGTTAAGGTTCCGTATTCCTTTTACTTAATATGTAATAAAACGTTATTCATAAGAAGAGATATTTTTTAAACAATATTTGAATGTCCTTGTAAAATGTTCTTGCGAATATAATTTATGAAATATTTATTCCTAATTAAATGTGTTATAAAGTGTATAAAGAGTAAACATGCAAACCTTCAAGAGAAATAGTCTGGGATTAAACTTCGAGAATTTTTATAAACAATTTAGCATGTATGCTTCAAAATTAAAATTTGTTTTGGAGAAGTCTATCAACGGCAAGATAGACTTCTCCAAAACAAATTAGTCGGTGCTAGAATAACATGTATCGATATAAAATTTACATAATAGATCCGCCTGATTTTGGCTTCCGGTACCTGAATCCTAGATAATGGTCTAATAAATTGCTAATTTACATTCTAGGACACAAAATTATTTGCCGCCCATATTTAACTACCGTGAGGTGTGATCTATTTTTATAAATGTGGATTTACTAGTTTTTCATGAACGTTCATAAAAATCCATATAAGCTCTAGAACAGTGGTACCTGTACGCTGAATATTTTGGCTAAATATGTCAAGTTAATATTATTTAATTACTGACAGAAATAAAAACCAAAATTTCTAGAATTTTTACCTATTTGTCTTCAAATGTTTACAACCTTTAATTATACAAACTGATAGGTTGGCTTTTGGATGAATTTGCACTATTATTTGCCTTGAATTCGTAAACACAGGAGAATATAAATTTAGTACGGTTTTTTTGCAATATATCTTTGTTAGTAGCTGTGAGAAAATATTAATATTTCGTGTACATTTAAATAACTGCTATCTGACCATGAAAAAAGTCTGACCATGAAAAAATCTTTGGACAAAAAAATTACATTGGTATAAATATAAATTTTTCATAATATTCAACAAAATGTTTATAAAATAATAAAAAGAGTATAGTGTTTTGGGACTTGATGTACCTTTTGATGTACAAAATCATTGTTTTAAAATTTTAAGGTAAAAAAATCTATATAACGAGAAAGTTATTTCTCAGTTGCTTAATACGTTTCTATTGCAAGAACACTAATGTACCCTACAAACTGCATAATACATAAAATTTCGATGTTATTATATGTCGTGTCAAATATTTTATTTTTTTACACATCGAAGCAACGAGACAGTGAAGCAACTACAGTAAATACATTAGACAATACTAAAATTGTACACAATTGAAAAGACACGTTAAATGGAAATTTTGCAGCAAGCGAAAAAACGTAGTTCTCTAATCGCATGCAATTCCCTTGTTATTTTCAACGGCCTCGCTTTATCTGAAAAGTGGTGACAGAGCTATCCTTCTTTGGATAACCTCAAACTATTGGTTCAGAAATTTGATTTGAAATATCATGTCGATAAAATCGCACAAGAGAAAAATTAATTATTGCACCTCGAGTGAATAGAACATAAATCTAGGATCAATAGTAGAAGGATAGAAAATATATTTTTCAGTACCTGCTTCTAGCATCGATATTAAAGTTTTATCATTCTTCAGTCTAATTTTAACTTTGCTTTTCTAACTAATATGTTGCAAATCGGTACAACGTTTTTTAATTTTTTATGAAAACTTTTTGTAAGTCTATAAAATTCTTAACAATATATAACGCTAATGTTATATTATTAAATCCATAACTAACGGTCGTGATAATTTATCAGAGGCTAATTATCCGACATACCGTCCCGGATACAATTATAATCTTACCCGATTTTTGTCATTAAATGCAACTTTTCTATCTATTTTGTGTGAATGCACTGTACACTAGCCCTCATCGTTGATGGTTACCACATCTGTTATTTGTTTTCTAACGATTAAACTGCTTTATATGTATCACTTAGCATGGGATAAATTTGGAGTCCTCATTATCATAACTACTTAAATAAATTAGTAAATTATAGCGTCACCATAGATATTTGCTAGTGTCGAGATTATTCTAAGATTTACTGTAAACGTTTCAATATTTATTTCACTGACTACTCATGATGCCTCAAGTATGTTACCTTCGAGGAAAACGTACTCGCTTTAAAAAGATCAAATCATAACTTAAAGAGAACAAAGCTTTTCTGATGACAAAATACCCCGTAAAAGAGATCGCAGCGCTAAAGTAGTCAACAAATGACTTTGTAATCTACTCGTAGAAAGTTATAGGAAAATAGTACGATTGGGTTTATTGGAAGGATTGACACCATGTTAAGTACCCGATTTGATTCACAGAAAGCTGCCAAATCCTCCGCGATAAATATGAAGTACTAATTTAAATTCGATCAAAAAGACGTAATCTCCAAGGCTTCCTGATAATACAACAACAATAGAGAAAAAGATTAAGAAACCATTTTTGAGTCTCAGCAGGGGTTGATTCTGTTACTGATAATTTTAACTGAACTATAGAATGGCAGGATGATATGTTTAGTGACGAAAAGAAGTCGATTGGACTAGTTGATTGAAATTTCTACTGGAATAATTAACATACTGACCTAAACATTTTCTGCAAGCGTTAAACTGTTAGATGATCCATCATGGTTTATGAAGGATTGAATACAAAACAATTACCATTGCTTTTATTAAATATCACATGAAGATTGAGTACTATAAAAATATAGACTTTCTTAAAGAACTCATTTCCTCTCTCGTGCCATAATTCTGGAGAACTTCTAAAATTATAACAATTCAACACAGTTGTACTTACTTCCACTTTTATGAAAAATGGTAGAGAAGATATAATCTTCTTTTCGAAGAATGGTAATTATTCCTTGATTTCAACAGTGTAATATTTGGTATATGCTAGCCATTAATATGTATGAGAATAATTGGCAATTCAATAAAATAATCCATGCTTGTAGTGTAGTCTATCACAGACCGGTCAATCATGAATAAACTATGATTGTCTACAAAATCGAATAATGGCTATATATGATTATCGAAGAAAATGGGCGAATTAAAAGGCCAATATATTTAAAAGGACCTGTCACTAACGCTTTATTTTTGTAAATCGATATTAATTTTTATGTATAGTATTAATTTATTTTAATAAACAAACATTTAATATATATTGACTTAATTTGCTATTATATTAAAAAATTATTTACAATTAGTTTTGTTTTCTATATTTCGATTGCATTCATTTTTTTATATCCATTTTACTATATGAAATATCTAATATATTCTATGCATTTCTATGCCATTCAGTAAATAAGTTAGTCGTTAGTTAGTGTATTATGATCTCTTTATAAATTAATATTTCATACATTGCTAAGAGAAAGCCATTTCAAAGAACATGAGACCCTCTTTATGCATAGGCTCGTTGGGCTTAGATTCAGAGACTCGCGTCTTCGGGAGCCTTTTTTAATAGACCAACAGGTATCCAATAAGTTATCTGCTAAATAAATAACATTTGAAAATCTGCCATGCAATCAGGTTATTCCCCTTATTATTTGGTTCAAAAACAATCAAAAGTCGTAGGATAAGGTTCTTTCACTTTACACTTTTATTATAATAATGAAAATAATACGTTAGCATCCAAGAAGAGGTCAAAGAAAGGAAAAGAAGGAAGACATTTTCAAAGAGAATACTAGTGCTGCCATTGCTCTTGTAACTGCAATTCTGTAACAATTATTAATTCAATAATTAAAATTTAAATAATCATTTTAATGGTTACTAAAGTTATCTGAAATTCTAGAGATTATTATTTTCAGTTATAAATCTTGGTGCATAATATTGTAACCGTGGTTAGACGATTATGACATAATGCGAGGTTAATTAATTTAATAATACATTGCAACTGTATCACAATCTCAATAATGTGTTTTACATATATCCCATTTTGGAAAAATTTGGTTAGGCGGAGTTCACCGAACCGCATGTTCCATATATTTGCGGATAAGGGGGTATTATTTTTTCTCGGAATTGAAAATCAGTTTCCTTTTTTTTGGACTTCAGTGCATTCAGAAAACTTTGGACTCCAGCGTGTTCCATGTGTTTCCTGTATTTGAGATTTTGGTTAGAATAATATAGTAGTAAATTAAAATATGTCAAAACTGACACATTCTAATAGTTGGAAAATGTCACACGAGAAATGTCCATAACGTTAAAAACTAAGAACTAAATATTGAAGTACTTAACTCTTTGTTAATTTAAAGTACTTTACAAAAAAAAACTACTACCGGAGGACTCCATTTACAAAATTTCCATGGGGTCTCACTGGGTTAAAAACAGATCTACCTATGCATTCCATAGAATTCCCGTATTACATAATTTTCCGTCTATATATGTAAGTGCAGTAAGTGCTGGTCATATTAGTGTTAGTTATACCGAAAAACTGTAGTGTTCTCACATATTTATTGTTTTAATTTCCTTTCTTTTCTCTTTTATATAACCTCGCAAACTTCTTTATATCTTCCTGGGATACAAGATAACGTGATGTCATTATATAAAAATTAAAACGTGACGATCATCACGATGCACCCGGTCACAGATTACTTTCTGTACGAGTCAGACATTTATGAGTATGTATGTATTTCGCCTTTAATGATCTTAAAGTTTTACAGTATGAATGGAAAATTATGAAATATTACTATTTATTTAGTTTTATTATTTTCAATTTGATACCGATTTCAACAGGTTTTTATTGTAATTAATTTAATTTAATAATAATATTTAAAGTTTTTATAAACGTGCATATAGCGTTATCTGTAACGTGACTGAGACAATTGTGATCTTAAAATCAAATTTAGCCGCCTCGTGCAGATCTTTTCACTTTTAATTTTTAATAAAATTAATCAATAATTTCCTCTGTAACATTCCAATATGGCAATTTACACTGTAATACAAAGAAAAGTAAGCTCACAGGTGGAAGATCAGTTCATTAGATCTATATTGACGGTCTTCATCTTTGAGCCAATATCATGGGCGTTTTTTCCTATTAACATAAATTTAAAAACGCAAATATTGTAAAAAAATATTAGTGTAACTCTAATTATCATTGTCATTAAAATAAGTATATATATACGATTTTATTTCAGGTTGACAAGTAAATTATACTCAACTCATATTTCCACAATAAATAAGTATTAAATATCTCTAATGTAAATAAAATTAGCAAATTTCCTTGGTTCAAATAATTTCTGGCCAACTCTGGAAATATTTTAGCAGTGTCTCCATTATTTTTTTTTCATTTTACTTTTTATTATCTGCTTATATATTTCATTTCAAGAAATAAAAGAAGTTTCAGATAAAAATTTAATTTATTGCCTAAGCAATGAAAAATCGTGAATTCCTTAAAAATATTTATGGTCAAGATGAGCACATTTAAGTTGACATGATGATAAGTCATAATTTTTCCAATAGATTATTATGAAAATCTGTCTTAATCGAGTGAGGAGAGTGGGTATTCTAAACACATAATATCGGCAAAATCAAAATAATATACTTACTTCGGATGCGAGCTTCGCATTCGTCATATATATTCTTTGGCCTAAATAAAAGCAATGGAATTAATAATGCCAGAAGATTGAGATTAAAAAAAGATATGTAATCTCCTAATAATACAAAGATAAAGATGAATACACTTTTCTTTTTTTATAAGCACTTGTTAAACCTGTTTAGATGGAAAAAAAGGATTGGAGAACAAGGCGGCAAGTGATAATAAATAATTTTATTAAGAATGGGAAGGAATATAATTTGATTCTCGTGACTGAAGTAGCTTTCTGAAGTGAATGTGCAGAAGTGATTTGATAAATATATAAGATGATGAGCGTGATTTTTATGATTGACCGGTCTGTGATAGACTACACTACAAGCATGGATTATTTTATTGAATTGCCAATTATTCTCATACATATTAATGGCTAGCATATACCAAATATTACACTGTTGAAATCAAGGAATAATTACCATTCTTCGAAAAGAAGATTATATCTTCTCTACCATTTTTCATAAAAGTGGAAGTAAGTACAACTGTGTTGAATTGTTATAATTTTAGAAGTTCTCCAGAATTATGGCACGAGAGAGGAAATGAGTTCTTTAAGAAAGTCTATATTTTTATAGTACTCAATCTTCATGTGATATTTAATAAAAGCAATGGTAATTGTTTTGTATTCAATCCTTCATAAACCATGATGGATCATCTAACAGTTTAACGCTTGCAGAAAATGTTTAGGTCAGTATGTTAATTATTCCAGTAGAAATTTCAATCAACTAGTCCAATCGACTTCTTTTCGTCACTAAACATATCATCCTGCCATTCTATAGTTCAGTTAAAATTATCAGTAACAGAATCAACCCCTGCTGAGACTCAAAAATGGTTTCTTAATCTTTTTCTCTATTGTTGTTATATTATCAGGAAGCCTTGGAGATTACGTCTTTTTGATCGAATTTAAATTAGTACTTCATATTTATCGCGGAGGATTTGGCAGCTTTCTGTGAATCAAATCGGGTACTTAACATGGTGTCAATCCTTCCAATAAACCCAATCGTACTATTTTCCTATAACTTTCTACGAGTAGATTACAAAGTCATTTGTTGACTACTTTAGCGCTGCGATCTCTTTTACGGGGTATTTTGTCATCAGAAAAGCTTTGTTCTCTTTAAGTTATGATTTGATCTTTTTAAAGCGAGTACGTTTTCCTCGAAGGTAACATACTTGAGGTATCATGAGTAGTCAGTGAAATAAATATTGAAACGTTTACAGTAAATCTTAGAATAATCTCAACACTAGCAAATATCTATGGTGACGCTATAATTTACTAATTTATTTAAGTAGTTATGATAATGAGGACTCCAAATTTATCCCATGCTAAGTGATACATATAAAGCAGTTTAATCGTTAGAAAACAAATAACAGATGTGGTAACCATCAACGATGAGGGCTAGTGTACAGTGCATTCACACAAAATAGATAGAAAAGTTGCATTTAATGACAAAAATCGGGTAAGATTATAATTGTATCCGGGACGGTATGTCGGATAATTAGCCTCTGATAAATTATCACGACCGTTAGTTATGGATTTAATAATATAACATTAGCGTTATATATTGTTAAGAATTTTATAGACTTACAAAAAGTTTTCATAAAAAATTAAAAAACGTTGTACCGATTTGCAACATATTAGTTAGAAAAGCAAAGTTAAAATTAGACTGAAGAATGATAAAACTTTAATATCGATGCTAGGAGCAGGTACTGAAAAATATATTTTCTATCCTTCTACTATTGATCCTAGATTTATGTTCTATTCACTCGAGGTGCAATAATTAATTTTTCTCTTGTGCGATTTTATCGACATGATATTTCAAATCAAATTTCTGAACCAATAGTTTGAGGTTATCCAAAGAAGGATAGCTCTGTCACCACTTTTCAGATAAAGCGAGGCCGTTGAAAATAACAAGGGAATTGCATGCGATTAGAGAACTACGTTTTTTCGCTTGCTGCAAAATTTCCATTTAACGTGTCTTTTCAATTGTGTACAATTTTAGTATTGTCTAATGTATTTACTGTAGTTGCTTCACTGTCTCGTTGCTTCGATGTGTAAAAAAATAAAATATTTGACACGACATATAATAACATCGAAATTTTATGTATTATGCAGTTTGTAGGGTACATTAGTGTTCTTGCAATAGAAACGTATTAAGCAACTGAGAAATAACTTTCTCGTTATATAGATTTTTTTACCTTAAAATTTTAAAACAATGATTTTGTACATCAAAAGTTACATCAAGTCCCAAAACACTATACTATTTTTATTATTTTATAAACATTTTGTTAAATATTATGAAAAATTTATATATATACTAATGTAATTTTTTTGTCCAAAATCAATATACTTTTTTCATAGTCAGATATATAAAAGCATATGTTTTAGAAAAGCTGTGAATGACGCAATGATTCAAAAAATATAATAAGCTATACAGAATTTTTTTTCTTTATTTGTAAATCATTACACAACTTAGTTTGTAAATACGAGACAATATCAAAAACATTCAATTTATTTTAAGAAAACCTATGAAAGTTTTTCTTATTTGCTCTTGAACCTATAACAGAATGCCTATTATCATATAATGTACAGTAGTTAATCTAAGGTGACTAAACTAAACGTATCGATTTAGTTAAATATTTTCAAATTCTATTATAAAATATCGAATTTTTGTCAATTAAATAATATTCATTACTGACGTATTTATGGACAGATTTTAAAATATACAGCATGTGAAATTTTTATGGACCGAGTCAGTAAGCATATCGTTTGATTCAGTCTTTAAGTTTAAATGAAATATAGGGTACTTACGTTATGTTTTGTTGCATCACTATAGAAATAGTTTATGTTTTTGATATATTGGTCTTCACTCAGGTAATGAATGCTGTAGGTAGTCGTTAAGAAATGTTTGTCTAAAAATTGTTAAGGAAAAATATTTTTATTCTGCCTTTATGTGATAAAATCAATTTCGATGAGCACTTCGTCAAGGTAACTTCGCTAGTAGCATAGAGGTTGTATTAGACTTATGTCTATTTTTTTTATTGTGTCGTCCTGTTTTAAATGACAATTTGTGTCAATGACAATTCGTCATGGAAATCGTATTTAAACTGGAAATTAAATTTACTGTAACTAAGTAATACACAATCTATTGTAAAATGAGTTTCATTTTAAAAGATAGACGCTGTCGTTTCCGATACACGTGCGGTTGTTTAGATACCACAGCCTAGTTCACTTTTAGTAAAACTAGGAACTCGTTTTTTGATGATACAGCCATTGTACTTGCAAAGATTTAAAGCTTATATATTGTACGGTAAAAATTTATAATAACTACAAATTTTGAAATAAAATCTTTATAAAATATTTAATTAAGATGCATTTGAAGTGGGTGTGCTGATATTTTTATATGGTGGGTTAAATAATTGGGATATATTATGAACACTTTTTCGATACAGGAACCGGTTTACGAAATATATAGCTTTTAAGTTATAATTATTGTTAGAGTTACATGTCCTCAATTCCTACCAGTGGAGATATTTTTAATATCTGAAAAGTATTTACAGTGGTATTACGTTTAACGAAAATAAAAATAAATTTTCTCGGCAAAGCTAAGTAGGTTCGACGCGCTTACGTTTAATAGTCGATTAACTTTATAACATGTAATTAGGTCTGTAAAAAGTTCACAGACTTTCTATACAAATGACTTAAAACAAATACAAAAATAACTTCATCTTTAAAAATCTATGTTTATATTTTAACCTGAAGAGGACAGTGTACCATCCATTACGCCAATTTTATAACTATGCATTAAATAAAGAAAAAGAGACATTTTATGAATTCTTTGAAGGTATTCATCTCGTTTCTTGTAGCCTACAAACCTCTGCGAAAATAGCTTTTCGTTTAAGGCGGAATTGAAAATAATATAGAAATTGCCTATAATAATAATTTGCTTTTACTTGTTTCTATTATGGAGTGCATCTTTGTAAACTTTTATATCATAATTTGCCTAGCATTATAATGCTACAATTAGTTTATTTGTTTTTTTGTTTCGCTTTCAAGCCTCAACTACTTAACATATGCTTATAGACTTTATAATGGAAAAGAATAAGGAATATAAATTTGTTGCCATAAAAATCACCTTGGTAAGGTAAAAAGTAGTATAAAAGTATAAACATAAGTATGTTTTGTATATATATTTACAAATTAAATATTATCGTCTCAATCTTACAAATAATCGTTTTGTTTTAAAACTATTTTTCGGGAATTTTATTATAAGTTTTTAACTTTTCCATGCAAGGGAAGCCGAGGGTCAAGGTTATTATAAAATAATTGCATCCAGCAGATTTACAATTAAATTTAATATTTTATTCAATTAAATTCTAATATATAGAACTAATCATTAGTTCTTTTTTATTCCCATATTTCATTTCTATTAAGTTTATTTTATTGTAACTACCTCTAGTTTAAGTCATTGCAAGATTTTATAAGGATCAAAATTTCTGAAGATGTTGATTAATGACTGAAAAGCTGTGAATGACGCGATAATTCTAAAAGATATAATAAGCTATACAGACAATTTTTTTCTTTATTTGTAAATCATTACAACTTAGTTTGTAAATACGAGACAATATCAAAAACATTCAATTTATTTTAAGAAAACCTATGAAAGTTTTTCTTATTTACTCTTGAACCTATAACAGAATGCCTATTATCATATTATGTTCAGTAATTAATCTAGGGTGACTAAACTAAACGTATCGATTTAGTTAAATATTTTCAAATTCTATTATAAAATATTGAATATTTGTCAGTTAAACAATATTCAATTGTTCAATCAATTTATATTGCATATAATATTTGCATATAATATTTGAATATTTGCATATCTAATAAGGCATTCACGTATATAATAAACACATAATTGATGAAACAAACATCATAACAATGGATATGATAGTTTTGTGAGCTTGTAGCTAGAGGGCATGGTTAAGACATATATTAATGATGAAAAATCTGAATGGATGGCGTGCAAATAATAATAATATAATTTTGATAGACGTGGAGAAGCGTTATGTCGACATTTATATATTGACCATTAGTAACGTATTTATGGACAGATTTTAAAATATACAGCATGTGAAATTTTTATGGACTGAGTCAGTAAGCATATCGTTTGATTCAGTCTTTAAGTTTAAATGAAATATACGGTACTTACAGTATGTTTTGTTGCATTACTATAGAAATAGTTTATGTGTTTGATATATTGGTCTTCACTCAGGTAATGAATGCTGTAGGTAATCGTTAAGAAATGTTTGTCGAAAAATTGTTAAGGAAAAATATTTTTATTTTGCCTTTATGTGATAAAATTAATACTAGAAAATAATTGTTACTAAAACAGATCTCTTCAAAGGAGACATATTTAATAAATTTCAATTATTTTATCAATTATTCTTCTGTTTCGATTATTTTTCGGTAAATTTTCATATGAGCGGTTTTTAATATTATTTCTATTACAGTAGAGAAGTGTGATAATTTATAATTCTGGTCAGATGTGGCCATCTCAAATATATATAAACAGAAAGGTAACACAATATGCTAAACGATTTAATAAGGTCTATGACCTTAATTTTAACACACATTTAACACAATTATATTTTATTTAGCCTAAAAATTAATTCTCGTTTTTTAGGGCTGAAGTGACTGTATTGAGGTATTAATTGATAAAGCATGGGATAACTTTGAAAAGATACTCCTTTCCTAAATATTGATTGCAAAGTTGATTTGTTTTAATTTTAATAACCGTTTATTGTAAAACAACCTTTTTTGAAGCGGTTTTTTTCAATCAGAAAATAACACTTTCAATTTTTTTTAGGTTTCTAGAGTTAAACAAAACTCTTATGGTTTCATCATGTCAGTACTTGCGTCCATCTGTCAGTCTATATATCACAGTTTCCATAAGAGTTTTAGACGTATTTGTATAAAGTTGTGCATATAATTTATCACGATATGGTGATCAGGATTAACATGCAGAATAGGAAAAAAAAACATGTAAAGTAATAATATAAAATGACAATTTGTTATTGAACAAAAAAAGGTTTTCTTTGAAAATAGGCATAAATAAATAAACAGCCCTAGATAAATATTTTTGGAATTCAGATCTTGAAATATTTATTTTAATTTATTTTAAATATATATACGGTTAACTTATAAGGTTGTTCATTATCTTTTTATTAAGAAAGGAAACAATACTAAAATTAAAGTTGGATACAGAAATTGTACTGTCTCCAACTGTGATACTTCAGAATTATCGTTACTCGTGTTCATTTTTAATACTGCCCACATATTTTCAAACTTTCAACTAACGTAGTCCAACCAATTAAGTCTCTATAAGTTCTCAATTATTTATGTTTTTGTTTATTTATTTACACACATTTATCGATAACTTACAGGTAACGTATTAAAAAATGTAAGAAGTTAATGGTTTAACAAAGTTTAAACTTATGATTAAACGTGAATACAAACGCACACCAGAGCTATAAAAGATAACGACAACGCATTTCGACAAATTTACTTTCACTCATCATAAACAAAACACACTCTGATGCGACCGCTACTAGATACTTGAGCAGTTGAATACCGCGGGAAAATTAATAGTTCCGATTTAATTCGGTTCTAGGGGGTAGTATAGCAAAAAGGAAATTCTGTGAGCGCAGGAAATTGTCCGGTATGAAATAATGTAAATTTCATAAGCGCTACGCATCAGTTGAGTTACAAGGAATGGAAACCTGGCATATCCAAGAGGAAATCGGTAGGAAATAGAAAGGGGAAGTTACCATACTCTCTTATATACGGATGTCGGAGGAACCTCTTTTGCACACGTTCAATCATCAAGCTGTGCTTGGCTTTAGGTGCGATCCAAATAATGGAACCAGATTATAATCGGTTCTATACTAATGAAGTGTAGAGCAGGCAAATTAATGACATGGATTAAAAATTCTTTGAATTACGCAACACAAAACTAAGTATTCAAAAATATTTTTTGCTACATCCGCCATATGTCCACGACACGCCTTTTATTTTGATGATATTATTCGAAAGTATTTTATCATCAATACTGGTTTCACAGTTTTTAGATTTCCGTTACGTCAAAAGTAAATAAGTATGTCGAGTGGAACTCACCCTTCGATGATTCAGAATACATGTAAATGTTTCTAATATTAAAAGCTTGCTCTAATTAGTAATTAGAAGTATTATTCGCCTAGTCTAATGATGTTCTGTTGTAGATTCAATATAAGTAACATCATATATTTTGGCTTGTTTATTCAGATTACCTCTATTTATAACCACATTAAAACACATGTTTTATAATACTTGTGTAAAATTTAAATAAAATCCCTCAGTTTCTGGTTCAAAGGCGACCATTTATTAAGGACGACCAAAATTAACATGTGTATGTTCATCTATGACATTTCTTCACAAGGCTAATTTCTCTCAATATTCCGAAAGTAGAATATTTTAGGTAAATGTGGAAAAACAAAACCATTTTTGAGGTAAACGCGAGATAATAAAAAAAATTGTTTTTGTAGCATAGAAATATAGAATAAAAGTTAGATAAACGGAGATAAATCATATTTAGTATTTATTTGAATTTATTTAATGGTTTAAATTGTAATAACAAGTTTTTCCACTTCCTTACAGAGTAACTACTTCTAAGAAAATATTGAAAACCTTCCTACCTATCTTCTATTATCACCTATTATCTTAGCACTGAAGAAAATGCACTAATTATCGCTTAATATAGGTATCCACCATTCATACCCATTCTTTTCGTGTCACTTTCCCTCAAACCTTCTCGTTTCTTTTCTTACCTCTCAAACCGGCTTCACAGCCCCTCCCGATACATCAAAATTAGATGATCTTTTTCTCGAAAACGTATTTATTGTATTTTGTGAATATCACATTTTATCAACTATCTCTCTTCCTACTCTTCGAAGGTGCTAAAATTTTGGTTGATTAGAAAAGATTACTTCTGTAGCAGTAAGTTCACCAAATGTACGTACATTTGACAAACAAGAGAGTGAATTCCATACTTAGAAAATGTTTTGGCGAACAACAGAGTAAATTCTGTACTTAGAAAATGTTTTAAAAAGAGTAACTAACTTAATATACACAATAACGACACTGGACTTCTTTATGGTGATTTTTTTTATATTTATGCATCCTCATAACTAAAAAAATATTATTTTTATTCCTGTCAGCCCTAGTTTTTTACAATAGCTAAATATTCATTTTTACCACATTTACGTAATTTTGTTTGACTACCTTCATTTCTGCGACTAGATAGCTATCACGTTCGGCTAAATTACATTTATTTAGATTATTAAGACTATAAATGTTTCACGAAAGTGCATAAAAACACAGCGTAACACAGACTTGTGTTTCGTGTGTGGATAATTAACTTTGGTATCTCTGAGTCGAAACTTCACACCATTAATAAAAAATGTATTTATATTATTTTAGTTTTCCTGGACCTAAACACTTGCTACATCAATGATTTGGATAGAACCAAAAAATCATGAAAGTAAATTTTATTTTATGACTCATATAAAAGGCATCATAACTAAGTCCAAACGCAATGTTAAGTACCCAGATTTGTCCTCGACCACTAGACTAAGTCAACATAATATCGAATTGCCTGTACGAAAGTCTCCAAATCCACTGGGAAGTCAGTATTCTGTCCCTAGTCAAAACTATGACGTTTGTGCAGAGGGCGATCCAGCTTATGAACCAACTACTTCTAACAAACCACGCTTATTGACATAAAGTGATGAAACGATTTAGTATGTGTTTTAAACTTCTATAAAAAAAGGTTGAGCATTTGGGTCTAGAGTAAATGATTGGAATTTACTTTCTTCCGATACGAAAATATCTTACTTTCGAGATCGCGATGATGAATTAAAATCTTAACTTTTTAAGTAGATGCTTGAAGCTTAAGCAGATTATAATGATTTTTAAGCAGATAATGGTGTATCGTAATGACATTCCTGCGGTAATAAATCTATTAAATTTTGAATGTGATTTAAATCACCGACGGTTGTTCATCACTCTTCAAAAATTAGTTTTGGGAGCAGTGTTGCTATAAAACGAAACTTTCTTGAATACATCTAGCTCGTGGTTCCAATATGAAAGAGGCCTACAAAAAGGCCTGAAAAAAGTTAAAGACAGTGTACATGTTTAGAAAATTTCTGGAGATTTTAAAAGCATTGCTTTTCTGCTTGGACTACATATTAGTTACACTAAATATTGCTGTTTTATTTGCGAATGTGACCGTAGAAATGGATGAAACCACTACATAAAAAGCATGGTCTAAAGGTAAATCACTTACTCTGGAATCTAAGAATGTCAAAATGAACTCTTGGTGAACCCTAAATACATAATTTTACCACCATTGCAAATAAAACTCGGTCCCATAAAACATTTTGTAAACGCTATGAATAAGATTGGCAGCGGTTTTTCAAATCTGAAAGATAAATTCCCTAAACTAGGCAAGGTAAAAATTAGAGAGGGGATAGTTTTGATCCATGAATACAGCAACTAACGAAGTATAAGAACTATGCAAAGAAACAGAATGATCATGAAACATTTGCCTGGAAATATTTTGTTAATATCGTCAAACTTTTTTTGGGAAACATGGGGGGGAGGAGGGATGTCACAAAGAATTAATTAATGATCTTATAATCTCACACAATTTTTTGGGCTGTAAGGTGTTCGTTAAAATACATTTGTTGGGCTCGCATTTGGATTTCTTTACCAAAAACTGGGTGCTATAAGTGACGTACAATGCGAAAGACTTCATCGGAACATTTTCTCATTAAAGAAGCGTTATCACGGGAAATAGAGATCAGGAATGTTAGCTAATTACTGGTAGAGAATTCTTAGGTACCTACCAGAAGGCAAAAACTCATAAAAATCATAAATATATATTTATTATACATTGAGTGATTGTAAGTGTCTAAGTGAAGCTTAGACATTCAAAATGTTACATACGTTCATGCGTGACAAAAAAATAGAATTTTGTGGATCAGTGTAACAGAAGCCAGAAAACTTGTTTTTGTAATCTTTATCGTTATTTTTTATTATTTTAATTTATAGCCTCTAGAAAACTAAAGGATACTTTTTATTTGAATATTACAGATTTTTTAAAAATCTGACTTGATGTATATTACGATATTGGTACTGCCAACAATATATAATAGCGTTTTTAGTTAATTTTATGTTCAAAGATATATTACGATATGGTGCTTCTAACGTTGTCTGTTACCGTTTCTAGAAAATGGTAAATAGTGGAAGACACATAGGTTACTAGTTAACATAGTTACCGTGAAGAGAAAATGGGGAAATAATTACAATGTCGTGAATATTTGAAAATGTACTTCGGCATTACTTATATAAGTTGGACTAACTTATTCGACCGAAATTCACGTTATTAGGGTCACTTATAATTTAACTAATGCAAATAGAACATAATTAGTGGATATAATTGGTAACAAACGCAAATATAACTCAATATAAACTAACTTATGTTATTAAAACGTGACAATTTTTCCACAATATTAATTTTTTTCATAAAGCGCATAATTTTTACCATGTCTTACACCTTATTGTCCTATTAGTAATTTCTTAACTTTCATACTTTTACCTTCTTATAAAGAGTCTGGGCCTTGTCTATCTAGTCACTTCGTCTCTTCTTATAGCCAGTTTTTACCAGATTTTGTGGGTAAGTTTACCTATATCATCGAAACAATGCATTTTAGTCATCCCACAAAAGGTTGCCTTCAGATTTATAGTCAGAACTTTCGATATACCCGTTAATATCCTATATATTTTACGTGGCAAAGCCATCTAAGCCTTCGAGTCTTAATGAACACCCCCCCTCCCCCAAAATTTTAATGGTATATGGTACTCGTACTCATACTTTATCATCCATAACCCATTTTTACAATTTTCATAAATTTATCCTGGTGTGTTTATAATAATTTTTTGTACCTTTTCGTTGGTCCTGACGGTATAAAATTTGTGATAAGTAAAGGATATATTTTTATCAAATTAATTCACCAAGCTGGACATGTTGTTAAATATAATATTTATTTCTATTTATAATATTTATTTTCTTTTGTATTTATAATATTTATTATAAATATAAAAAAAATATTTGTATAGAAATCATTATTATTTTTGGACTTTGCCAAAGTTATTAGAAAAATAAAAAGGAAGTTTTAAAATTTCGACATGTTCATCTGTCACAACTTTACAGTTTTTATAGTTTCAAATATGTTTCATAATATTTTACTATTCACTTATTCAGATTGGCATATGAATTAAAATAATCGATAAAATAAAAAAAAAAATAAAAAGTGATTTGAAATGTGTCAAACACTCTATTTATTCGGTTACAGATTTGAAAAAATCTAATAAAAATACTACAGAATAATAACTGATTAAAACTGTCAACTAAAAAAAATTAATTAATTTGCATCAATATTTTAATGAGATGCAAACAACTACGAAACGCTACTTTATACATATTTCGATACGTACTTGGTCCATTATTAAAAACACACTTTCTGGTTTTCCATTTAAATGTTAACTCTAAAAAATTGATGGTGCAGATATTGCTCTACGTAATGTAAAAATGTGTGTAAACTGTACAGTTAGAAGTTAACATAACAAATAAATACTGGTAAAATTGAAAATATTTAAAAATCCCATCAACATATTTGAATAATGTCGTATTGCGTACTTAGAACTACAATTAACAATACAAATACACAAAAAGTGTGCAACCACTGTAATAAAATATAATCTTTAACATACATTCACGATCCCTTTTCACTTTGTCATTGCACTGACACTTTTCATTAAAATTTGACGTTTTCTTAAAATCAACAATTTTTTTTAAAGTCCTGAATATTGCACTTCACTTTTTTCTTCTATTTATTTATTTACCTTTTCCTTCTCCCCTTTCCTGGTTTTGTAAATATGTACAATTTTTACATATTTTTTAAATTTATTCAAAATTATTTTCGTTTCTTTACATCAATATTACCAAACGCAATTAGTTGAGTATCAAAAAAATTAATTAAAATAAATTTTGGTCATCAATGCTTTCACATTTATTCTGGTTTATAAAACTAGAGGTTGTTTTCTAAATTTTTATGTACAGCATCCATGCGATCATTTAGTAATTTCATAATTTTTTAAACTAAAGCTTTCTTCATTTGTCTGCTCAGTAGATTTAGAGATTTTGAAAGTCTACTATGAATAGGAAGACGAAATGGTTTTGCGAATAAGATAAGATAAAAGAAACTCCACTTTCCAGAATAGAATTCAAAAGCTCAATTATTTATAATGTAGCAGAGGTTAAATTAGTATAATATTACTAATATTGAACCGCCCGTCAAATAATTTATAAATACATCCAATTTCCTTATACAAACGTATATTACTCCCATAGGTATTCAATTTTACAGGTATGCATTCTCATTATGTAAATGCAGTTCCTGTTCGGTCCATACGACCTATTAATCAGCATTTGCAGCATACAAAGTGTATCCAAGGACTGGACTAATCATACGTTTGTAAATCATAAGTCTATAAAACTAATCATGCTCGCGCGTATTATTGTTCAAACCTGGGCAATTATGGTGTGCAGAATAATTACATTAAAACCTGCTTTAGTTATTTCAATATCGGACTTATATGTATCTACTTTAAACATTTTATAGTATCTCTGAATCCAAATTTGACTACATGGGTGTTAATTTTTATTTACGATTTAGATAGCTTACTATGAATATTTGTTAAGTTACGTACTATGAAGCATGCGTTAATTTTTTATCATTTTAACATACAACACATATTTTTTTATTTAAATTAAATTATTTCTCTAACCTTCATGCAGTCCATGTTAATGTTTTTACAACTCTCATAATAACAAAAATTACGGAATTCATTTATCTATATTCACACTACAAAAATTCTGTAGATACCTAGATTCATAGAAAAGTCTAACAATTTATGGGTAAGGGTAGGTTGATTTTTATAAGTATATTTCATTATTATTTCATTATGTAAGTACATATACTGTTCACTACACTCCACATTTTACTCGTGAAAGGCTAATAACATGGCAGCTTTAATACTTCTTAAATTAATTTATGCAAGTTGACTGAAGTAATTTTGCATTAAAATGCAATTAAAAGGATTTAAGTTAATTTCTTTTTCAAAATTTTTATGTACGAAGTTAAAAAGCTGTAGTTTGGATGTCAGTGTTTTGGCGACTCATAATCCGCGAAGGACAGGCCTTGTCAAAAAACATTATGAAGTATTTTCATCATAAGATCTATTACATAATGAGTGGGGACTCAATAAAATTTGTGAGAAAAAAAATTTAAGCCCATGTTCAATGTGTAAAAAACCATAAAAAAATTCAATTTCTTTTCTATTCAATTTTTTCATGTAATTCTCTGTATTAGGTTTTCTTGTACATCTTGATAATAATCTTAATAAGTTTTTAATAGGTTTTCTTGTATTCTTGTGATCGGTCTAAACTGAAATATCTATGATGCTGTTCCATACTGGTGGATGGAGGGAAATAAAAGTACTTGAAATTTAATGAAAGTTATTTCTTCTTCAATTGATTTATTTACATTAAAATGTAAAATCCTACTTTAGGTGTTTCACGGCGTTTTATAAGTTTTATAATAAGATATTCTAATAATTGTCCTTTAAGACAAGGAAGGTGAAAGGGCAATGCCAGCTGATGTATGGACTTTTGTTCCTCTAGAAAAATTTCTGCATACTTAAGATTTTAATGATATCGAATTTTCTATTCTAGGTAGATCATAGAATCAGATGTTATATTACTTAAAAGCCTGCGGTAGTGTTTATATAATATAAAACAAAAATGTTAACAAAATTTACTCGGAAAAGAGATTTCATAGGCTTTCTGATAACATATACTGTTTACACTCTGAAGAAAAAAAATAATTACGAGACTGCAAAGAAATATTTTGCATATTCAAGAAAAGTGCAATTGATATTAAAAGAACATGAATTTTTGAAATAAATTTTACGGCACGTTGTCTGTACATAGCAATAAAAAGCCGGGTATTGTCCTTTGTGATAATCGTACTGATATTGGATACCTTCACAAAAGTTATAATGATATAACAAGACCTAATGAGATCAGGTACCACATGTAGTGGCAAAGATAGTAAAACAATATACAGCTGGGAGTGAAACATTTTCTATTACCATCTCCTGCAATAGTATTAACATTAACAAATATTTGGATTAGTTTTTTTCCATATAATATTAGAAATAATTTGGTTCGTGAATGTTACCCGTTATGATTGTAAATTTTATTTTCCATTGTGCGGATAATATTTTATTTTACAGGAAACTAGCAATTATTTTATAATATTATAGTTGTAATTCCCGGTAGAGATAAAAATATATAAATATATGATATTGAACAAAGGGTTAAAGGTATAGAATCATTGGCTAATGATTATTTTGAATTGACAATTTAACGAATTTAGGTTATAACTAAATTCATTAAACTCTCACAATAAAACAAATGGTATTAAAGTGGTAAAATCTTTGGGTGATAAGTACAACTTCAGTTCAGCCACTATTTATAATTGTATCGCAAATTACTTAAAACGAATCTACAGACTCTAAATCTCGACACGGATTGATTTCATTTATAAGCTCAAAAATAAACAAAAAATCATAAGAAATAATTAAAAATTAATGGGAATATAACCAAAAATTAAAGGGTATAAAAATTGTTGTTTCTACATAGTCTAATTATCTCTCTACATATCGCTGCTCCAAGTTTCTCCAAAGCTTTTACCCATTTAAAAAAAATTGTTATGTCTTTACTCTACAAAAATCTTTCATTGTCATTTTCATTTTTCCCCTCAAGTATTATTTTAATTTTAGGAGCAAATAGAAGAACCTTTCAACAAAGTGGATGAGATACCATTCCCGGCACTCAGCTTTTTGAATAGCAACCAATGAAACTGTAGCCGTTTAGTAGGCGTTTAGCGGTGTGTAGGTTGGTGCACTGTTTTGAAGAAAATGATGCCTTTTCGGATTTTGTCTCCCCTTTCTTCAATGACAGCATTCCTCAAGCGTGTTCGATAATGATGACAAATGGCGAAGATCATGGTAAAAAACAATGATATTGTAGAATAATTGAAAAAAAAAACATTTTTTTAAGTAATATGAACTTTCATTTTGTGTAATTCTTTAATATAATATAGTCACTCTCAGGATAATTTAAAAGTTACAACGGCAAACATTAAGCAAGTGTCCACAGAATCCACTAGTTAATTTTTGACAATAAGAACACTTCATCAATTAATATGATTGTTGCCTGATTTTGTTTTTAACTACAACTATAATAGAATAATAATGGGGTCGAGTCAATGCGGATATGACACATAAATCATTTAACTGATTTTAAGGATTCTTTACAACTTACTTCCCTAAGGTACTTTTTCATTATCTGCAATGAAATGATTATGGATATTATCATATCTATTGCTGTTACATGTGTCTCTTTTAAAAATGAACATAATGACCGTACGTGATGATAGTGTTCTAGCTAATGTAAGTATTTATTTTGTTACCATATTTACATATAAGTAATTGTAATAACATAACTGTTTATCAAATTCTATAGAAGCATCCTGCGTACACTGTAGTGCCTATCAGGAACATAGCACAATTTGTCCCCTACTACGAACATAACCACTCGCTTTTAAATTAACTAGAAAGTTTTAAGAAATCTCACATCAGCCTTGACACGAAATATTTATTTATCGCATTTTGTAATCTTCATAGTTATCGTTAATAGAATTGAACATTATTCCAGTGTAACGATAAGTACACCATTCGATATTTTCGTGTTCAAAGTCTTCCGCTATTTGCGGTGCCCCTTTTGAATCATCTATATGTAAAGTCTGTTAGTAGTTTTGGTAATTAATATAATATTGTTTTAAACTAAATGGTGGAAATATACTATTAAATCGATATTACTAAAATAAAAATATTAGTTAAATGTCTTAATTCTCTCATATTAACTGCTATAATATGTTATTCATCCGATTTTGTAAATAACATTTTATATACAACAGTTTTTTCTAGAAGTATTTGAACCATAATTTACAAAGATTATCTTCGTATAAGAGATAATATTCTGTAAATCCAATACTGTTATATTTAATTTTTGTCCTTAATAGAGGAAAAAATATGAACATTTTCTTCGAAAGTCGTTTCTAAAAATTTCAACTTCAATTTCACACATCCTAATACTTTCTTTAATTTTTAAAAGAAAAAAAAATAACAGGAAATTCATTTTAAATTCTTCAGAGATTTGCAAATCTTTACAAATTGCCCACCTGAAGGTGTTACATACAACGAAACCTAGGTCGTGATTAAGAATTTAAATAAATTAAAACTAATACTGCATTACGTAGTTTCATTTAGTTGTGAATAAAAATTAAGTTATAACGAATTTATACAAAATTGACGCCAAACATATTAATTTTTTTTTACTAACAATAACTTTCATAACTTTTTATACTCTTACATTTTTCCACTATTAGAAAATTAAAGAAAAATTTACTTCGATCTGTCACAAGAAAATATTAATACTACGAAATACAATAAACTCAACATAATATGTAGTTCCTTTATCGAAGTGCATTATCCGGACATAAAGATATGTAATGTAGCTAAGTGTATTCCTGTCGCAAAGTGTCGCATTATTAATGATGTGGGGTATTTATGTTGCTAATGGAAAACATGCAATGACTAGTCCGCAGTAATAAAGTAGAATACATTTTAGATCACATAGTAGAATGCATTGTACTGAGGAAATGTTGAGTATAGAAATGATGCGTAATCACATTTCGGTCAACTATGGTTTTGATATTAAATTACTTTATGATAATTAAATTGTACTGATAACTACTCACTATAACTTACAATTTAATGAATTACATGCAGTAGGTGTTGTTGAGTATTGATTACTTTCTCCCTAGATAGTATATACTAATTTTAAGGTCACTTTTGAAATAATAGACGAGTCCTTTTTAATTTAATGATTATGATGCGAGTACAACTTCGTTATTATACAATATTCTGAAGTGACACTGAATAATGATACCTATAAAAGCAAACAAGTGTGTATTGGAACACAGATAGGCGAAAGTTTCGTGATAATCTACGACTGTTGAAATTATTGTTGCAAGTTAATGAAAATAATTTTACTGAAAATTGGTAATTAAATGCTTGTACGTAAAATATGTTTAGAATTTTCAATTTCGTAGTTGAAAAATTCCAGTAACATGCAATGTGGCTGACTATATTGCACTTCGGTTCGAAGTTTGATAAATCAAATTTCGATTTACTCTTGATAGTGTGCGCCGAAACCATGTTACTTCCATTTTCTAAAACGGCATTAACATAACATCTGTATTTCCAAAAATTGATATAATCTACTCAGATTTTGAGAATCATGATCTTACTATCGTAGAAAAGTAATATGATTATAAATTGCAATAAACCCCTTGCCTTGGCTATTCATCTTACTACCCGCAAAGACATGTAAAAATCTTAACTTAGAAATGGGGGCATTGGGTATTTGGTGTTATTTCCATAAGTCGGTGCATGGTTTGTGCGCTGTCCCTCATCTTTCGTATTATACCAATTTCGTATTTAAAAGTCAATTGACTATAAATTAATTTTTTCAAACCAGGGAAATAATGTCAAACTTGTAAATTTGTAAATTATCATCATAAATCAATACTTATAGTTTATACATGCATACACACACACACACATATATATATATATATATATATATATATACATATAATTTTATCAACTATATCCTCAATAACGTCATTAACTTAAAGGAAATTAGCCAAAACGACGTAAAAAATGAAAGGTGTAATATATTAAATTAAACTATATAAATCTAAATAAATGAAATTCTCTTAACTATAAATTCTTAGTAAATAGTTGTTTTTGTGATAGATATGTCATCATTCTTTCTTGTTTACTGTCAGAGACGTGATATGCTGATCGATTGTTCGATCATTATCAATGTATGGTCATAAAAAATATGTTCTATGGACTAAGTGAACATATTTTATTGATTAAATTAATGATATACACACGCACGTACTAACTCACATACATTTTTCATTTTGGGTTTCAGAGTAAAAACAGAACCATTATAATTCCTTCATGTGCGTCTATCCGTCTTTATATACCACCATCATAGCTCTTTCAGTTTAAGATCGATAAAATAACTTTCACGGTAGGCAGCGAAAGTGATACTTTTTTTATCACTTCCCCGTACGAAATAAAATTAATTTGAAATTAAAATAATTCTTGTGTCAGTTTTTGGCTTATTCGCGCATATGCAAATAGAAGGATAGAAAGTGAAACAGATGATTATATTTTACACTCTGTTAATTTCACCTCTCCTTGAACTACAGTCGTGGTAGCCCAAAGAATTAAAGAATTGTTTGGGTTTTTTTCCATACATCGACTAGTTTTTGAAATACAATCGAAAATATCTAAGAGTATTTTTTGATATGATATCTTCTTTGCGAGATACGAGTCTCTCAAGTTTCTTACAGCGTCCTGTAACTTTTTACGCAAGTCATCAAAAATTAAAAAAAAAACAAAGAAATTACATTAAGTGATTATTTTCAAGTTAAATTATTTTGGAGAACTTATAATACTAAATTAATAGTGTATGTAAACCAATTCCAATACCTACAAATAGTTTAGTCCAAATCTTTTGTAACTATAATATTTAAACTTTTAAGGTTACTTAAATATATGCGGAACCCCTTAGTATGCGTTTTATTGGTACTTAATGTATTTTAAGAATTACGATACCTCCACACCTTTTCGAACCAAAATTGTATGTGTAAAAATTGTATCACACAAAATTTATCATTTCTAACTCAAATAAATAGGTCAGTTCTAAAATTCAACCCGGAACTTGATCGGCGGATGATAAATCATATTTCCAACATTTGTCAAAGAAACGTGATGAAAACAGATATAAGAGCGGACAATATATCAGCGGTCTCGCGACGACAATCGTTTTTGTGAGGCTTCGTCGGCTGCAAGTTTTACTGCAACCCCATCTGTATAGATCCACTGGTAGTGGGACTTCCTCTGTGTCTCTATATTTTAATCAGTTTCCAAAATCTTAAGCTTGCTTTCTCTTCTTGTTCCCAAATACGCGATTATCTTTTATAAAAAGTGGTTTGATGAACGAACTTTTGAATGAACGACATCCCATCATTATCAGAAATGAAAAAAATCTTAACTTTCCTAACATCTAATCTTTCCATCCTTTTGTCCTAATCTTTCCATTCTTTCAGTATCAGCTATATCAATAAACAAGGCACTGGTTAATTGGGAAGACAAGACTTTTTCGGATTTCCTTCGAAAATATAAGACGAAAATGAGCCTTTTTTGCGGAGAAATAATGAAATTGTTAACAAAAAAGTATTTAATTTTCCGTGTTTTTTTCAAATATAAGTACAAATTTTTAGAAGCTTAGGTTGAACTTCTATCAAAAATAAACTAAAATATCGAGTTACTAGTGAAATACAAATATTGTCTAATATTCAAATTCCCACCAGAGATTTATGTGTAAATCTGCGCAATGTATCGTTTTGATGACACCTGCACGGTGTTATGTGTCATCAAAACGATAGGTGTCTAGTATGTATACAGGTAAGTTGAACATCTAATGGATCCCTGTAATTAATATTCAAATAGGGAGTGTTGAGAACGGGATGAGATAAAAGACAATATTAACGAAAATAGAAACCACCTTACTGTAC
Source organism: Druceiella hillmani (assembly GCA_039881145.1). NCBI lineage: Eukaryota > Metazoa > Arthropoda > Insecta > Lepidoptera > Hepialidae > Druceiella > Druceiella hillmani. The sequence goes on along the minus strand of JAYKKI010000047.1, from coordinate 11,421,063 downwards.
CAATTCATCCGTAATGGACATTATATTTAAATTTAATTTTTTTTTATTTATAAACTTGTACATGCATATATATATATATATATATATATATATATATAATTATATATTATTTTGACTGGAAGACGCGGTTCTTCTTGCTTCATTTGTAGATGTCACTTTATATGTGCATTATAGCATATAAATAAGCATCAATTCCCTTTTAACAGTCATTAGTGCATAGATACACGTGGCAAAAATTAAACGCTGATATTTTCCTAGTTTCCGTCCGTTTAGTTGTATTACAACTCTTTATAACTTATAGCACTATATACAAAATCGATTTTGAATAAATTTTGGAAGACATAGTTGAAACACTCAATCATGTAAAAATGGATTTTGAATTGTTATTTTCTTAAATACCCCCAATTGACATCGATCGTAGGGATGATTTCTTTTTTATTAGACTCCAAAGGAATATCATTGAACAGGTGTTTTAAAATATAATCCATAATTTAGAGTAATTATATCCGATGAAATATCTCCTTAGTGAGATATAAGTTTTTGAAAAGTCCACAATTGAATGAAACTTAGCAAAGAATATATATAAATCATCTTTGCTAATAGCCCACCTGAAGATGTTGTAATACAACGGAATCTAGGTTGAGGTAAAGAACTTAAAGAAAGTAGAAATAATACTACATCACGTAGTTTCATTTAATTGTGAATAATGAATTTCTACAAAATTGACGCCAAATATATTCAATTTTTGAAAAATATTGAAACGTCCCCACAAATATACTCCACCCCATCGCCTCATAACTTTCCGACCACATTTATTAAAAACCCCCGAAACAAATCAGGTAATTGTATTAAGCAAGTATTTTAAAACTACTTCATTCAATTAGCAATCACAAATTGATGAAATTAATTAAGTTGTTATTATTATTAGGAATATATAAAAGTAAACTTGTACTAAACGGATATATACACCATATCCAAATTTTACAGCACACTTGATCCTATGAATGAATATACAGTATGACGACATGCATGTCTCTTTGGTAAATATATTACTAAAGTATAAAAGCGTAGACTTACTAAATAAATGAAATTTGAATAATCATCTCTTCAGGCTTTGACTTGGCAAGTTTTAATTGAGGAATTCTAACTGTTTACATTTTATTAAAAAAATATTATATGTATTAAAGTGTGTTCGTTTTGTCGCTTTGAATGTTACCTACTAACGCGCCATCTACTCAAGTAAGCGTTATCAAACTTTCTTTAGTTTTGAACCAGTGTACTTACTGATATATGTATGTTTAAATATGTATGTTTTTTACTTTCTTCAATGAAAAGGAGAGAATACATTATATCCATTCAGCAGATCTCGTTAAAATTAAAAACAAAAACGTAAAATGTAAAAGTTTTATTAAAAAGGAACTAAAAATACATATTAGCACGGTTTAATCAGTGTCCTTTAAAATGGGAAACGAGGGAGAAAACCGTTTTTCAGACATATGAACATTGCCATTGCAGAAAACTAGTGAGCTTTCTTCCTTTTGTTTTTGTATTTTTTATTTTCTTGACACGGTTGACTATATATTAATTACATTTACGATGAATATTAAAATATTACACAACATGGTCATTACTTTTTCGATATTACCATCAATATTTAATCTACGGCCCCCCTAAATTATATTTAAATGTTTCTAAACAGAATTATCTGACACATGCTGAAAGTATAATAATTCATATTCTGATTCCATAGGGAAATAAGTTACAACATTGAAATAAGAAAATTTTAACTGAAAGAGTCAAATATATTTAGAATTTATAACTATAACGCAGACACTTCACTAAGTAAATATATGAAATTTTACGGAGAAATATTCATCAAATTAAAGATCACATTGACATAAAAGGCATTGATAGTTTTTCAAATGATGGCGCGGTAATGTCAAAAAATGTGTTATGTACGACTGACTGATAAGGCTTTATATTAAATGCTACCAGATTGTAAAAAGTAACGTAAGATAATAAGCATCATACCATATTTCATTCTGTCATAGTTATTAAACATAGTAATGTGCCGCAAAAGTATATTTTTCCAAAATTTTTTTAACGTTTTAACCCTCAACTGGCCGGGTGGTTTTTTTGTAACATAACGGGCCGGGCGCGGTCACCGTGACCGCATGTACTTAAAGTATAATATTTTTATGATATTATCCTAATAATAAATAAATAAAAATACTCTGTGTTACTGATAGTGTTTACTTTTAATTAGGAAAGAAAAATTAACAAAATATAACTTTTATTAATGCTAAATAAAAAAAAAACATTACTCAAACGCCAAAACGAAACAAAATCTCTAAACTTCTATATAAATTCCTTAAAAAAAAAATCTTAACTAATTTTTGGAAAAAAAATTTGGTTTTGTTGTCTTAAGAGATCATATAATATAGAGAAAATAAAAAATTAACTTAAAAGATATTGTTAATGACAAATTGACAACCGTCAATCATGGTCTTGTTTCGCGACAATCGCGGCACATCTTTTGGCTACATTCGATACATATCGGCTTTCTACAACAAAAACATACATGATAGGTCTTTCGTTTTTTTTTGGGATCACAAGTATAGCATGTTTTTCTAGTTTCCAGATTTTCTTCTACCTCGGGTATAGGTTCTTCTATGTTTAGTACTCTTCTTATAGCTAAACGAAGCTGTCGAGTCAGATGTTGATTACTTGCTCGCCTATGTAAATGCGGTTTGACAAGACATAATGCGAGATCTTTCATAAACTAAAGCCTTTTAATCTTATCCTCTCGCACTGTGTTATAAACTACAAATGCATTAGAGCTCGCAATATCCAGCAAACGATAAAAAATTGTCATCGGCCTTCTACGAGTACGTCGGGCAGTGCTATAGTTTGAACATCTTTGATCTAATAAGTCAACCCCATATTTAGTCTCATTATAATACATTATTACTGTAGGGTTTTTCTTGACATTATCTACTGCTAAATCGTGATGCATGCTTGATACGAGTATAACCGACCTATTTTTTTTTGGGACATAAGATACTAATGTAAATTCATTTGTGAATCCAAACAAGGAACTTTCTACTTTACGAGTTTTTGATGGTAAAAAATCTTTGGGTATTTCTCTTTGGTTTTTCTTCATTGTGCCAACAAATGTTAGACCTTTTTTCTTCAACTCTTGTACTAACTGTATTGAAGTAAACCAATTATCGGCTGTGATATTACGATTTGAGCCCTCTATTTTTTCTACAAGTCTCAAAACAGATTGGGTCGGTTTTTTTAAGTGTTTGTACAATTAACAAGTTAAATCTTTTCCATCAGAATCTTTACCCACATGAATGTAGGCGTTGTGTAAATAACCCGTTTTTGCATTCGTGATACACTGAATTTTCAAGCCATATTTTGCCGGTTTTTTTGGCATATACATTTTAAATTTGCATCTGCCGCGAAATGCAACCAGCATCTCATCAACACAAGCTTCAGTTCCAATTTCGCATACGTCTTGACAATTGCCAATAAAATTTCAGAAATTGGCGCTGCGGGATCATTTTCACGTCGTTCTAGCCGAGTTGAAGATTCATCAAAGCGTAATGCTAGTAGAAGTATTTTCAGTCTATTTTTCGCCATAATACATTGATAAATACATCGGCCAGTTCCATCCGAGCTATACCAACTTGAAAAATCTGCGTGATTTTCTTTGAACACCGCTGAATAATACAATATGCCTAATAATGCTTTTAATTCAATCATATCTAAATTATAAACGTAACTATTGTCGTCATACATGTCTCGCATCTTTTCTAAATGACTGTTGGTATGTGTTATAATTTTTTCAAGAGTACCCTCACGAAAAAAATAATTCCATACATCTTCTACTGTCGATTCTGCTGTAAGGCTGTGTCGAAGACTTTGACGTATTCCTGGTTGTACATCTACTATGTTATGACTTCTTGTTCTACTTCGGGCGGCAGATGGAACAGAAGACCAGCGAAACTTATTTTTGCCGAAATAGTTTTTATCCCTTAGTTGAACTTCCTCGCTATCGGAAATACTTTTACTTGCCTTGCGCTTACGACTCGGTTGAAGACTTGACAAAGGTTGATCATCTTCATCGTTAGATGAGGTAACTTCTTCTTCAGATTCTGAGTGGTGTGACTCATAAATCACGTGATTTGGTTCGATATCCTGATCAATATCACTGCATTCACCATCGCCATCAGAGGCAGGGTCATCATTATCGTCTTGTGTAAGCCACTCTTGTATTTGTTGGTCAAAACGTTCCATTTTGTTAGTAAAATGAAGACTACATCGAGAAAGGAATTCACTTTCTAAAATCACACAATAGGCCGGGTGCGGTCACTGTGACCGCTGCAAACTTTTAAACAATAAAAACTCAAAACAAAAGACGCGTGCGACTATTGCTAAGCCGGGCCTCGTACTAATCGCCTGAGTTGCGAAGGTACCAGGAGGGCAAATACCATCGAATATTGGAAGAGTATAAAATTGACAGTGTTGCACCTACTGGGGTCATGGTGACCGCACCCGGCCTGTTAAGGGTTAAGAAAATATGTGTGTGTAAAGTACAAATGATACACAATAATTTCAAAAGCAGCTCTAAAATTGAATAGTCGCCAAGGGATAATGAATGTTGTCGAGTTGAAGCCGAATTTTGATTTTTATATTCGTATAAGTTTTGTATAGAATAAAAATATGAGTGTAGCTATTATTTATGTTTTTTCTTCGTACTCGGCTCCTTCGTAATTATTTCCCTTAATAAGCGTATTCGTAATTTGGAATGTAAAAAAGCCGTTTTTCACATCAAGGATAAATTATATTGTTCTGTTATAGAATGTAACTATGGATTTAATCCCCCACATAAGAATCCTAACTATATCATGGATATGGACGTGACTTTTATTTTGGAACATTAAGTAGTTTAAAAAACACCCTGTTTTGAGACAGAAACGAAAACATAAGTAAGCGCATGAAGACCAATGAGTTTATGTCGCACGTGGACGGCAACATGTCAGTAAAACTATCTACTACAGTACAGGCTTCTTTCTTTTCACGTTATTTCCTCGTTTTTGTGCATCTCAAACTCCATAGTCGTTTTCAATGCTCTTCTTCTTATACTTTCAAAATGACAATGTTTTTCATGCATACAACTTTTTCTATGGGAATGAAGTCGCGATTCAAAACTAGTTAAATATAAATCCGAACCAACTGGCTCACAAAACCTAGAATATCAATAGGATGTTTATTAGAAATGTATACATGCATATGTAACAGTCAACTGAGTACTTTACTTTACAGTAGCCTTTTTTAACAGTGCCTTTCTTACTATTTAACACTGTCTTAAAGTTCAATTATCATTATTATATTTTTGTTTTCTTCATATAATATTTTTTGTTTTATTATTCAATTATCAAATATGCCGTAATTGTTTCCCAGGTATCACTTTTCATTTGTATTATTTGATAGTTCAAGGAAGACGCGATAATGTACCAATAATAAATATTTATGACCATATTTAGTGACAAGAAAACACGTAAGCATAAAGAAAATACACAGCAAATTCGCTAATATGGAAAAGCAAAAATTGGCAGTAAAATTTTAAAAAGACTAGAAAAAAATTTGCATGTTAGGATTGAAAATTGCCACCCAAAATAAACAAGCTTATGCTCTGCAGTATTTAGTGGTAGGCTAAGATGTTGCCGTGACGTGTAACATACTTATATTTATACTCTCATTCCTAATGAGATCTTTTTTAATTAACCAAAAATAAATTATATTTCAGTACAAATATTTATACTTGGTCCAACTTCATGACTACTACATGTAAAACTTCATGGAGATTGATTGAGTAGTTGAGGCGTGAAAGCGGAATAAATAAATAAACAAATTCACTTTCCCATTTATAACATAAGTTAGGGCTGATGTTTGTTAAAAGCGAATAGCGTTTATACGCCAAATTAAACTTTGAACTTTATTTTTTATTAGCTTAGTACTTACATCATTAAGACCAAACAAACTTTCCGACATTAATATTTATTATTTAATGAGCGAAAGTTTAATAGCCGAAAAGTAAAAGTTGTTTATAAAAAAGTTTTCCTTATAAAAACCGGTTATACCTAGGATTACCTTCCGTCAGTGGGTAATAATTAGCGCCAAGTTTTTGTTGTAATTAATAGATTGAATCAACGTTTGTAGAGTTCAATTAATATTTATGTGATAATGGATTTGGGTTTCACGTTTATGTAGGAAATGTTAAAACATATAAAATATAGACATTTGCTACGTAGTTTAATATAAAGGGAGAGAGTACCTTTTTATGATATACAGTTCAATATGGCTTTATTCATCAATTTGTAATATATTAAAAAAGAATGCGGCTACGTGAAAAAAACAATTTTATTGCCACCAACGGTTAAGACAAGCTAAAGGCATTACTTTTACCTTGCCCAAAAATTGGTCAATTTATTATAAACTCTTCAAAAAAAAAGACGTATCAGAACATATAAATTCATTTAAAAGATATAACAGAATACATAATGCTTAATACGATAATTTCGATGCAAAGTTACGAAAGACTTCGAAAGGTCGTCCTGAGGTTGAAATTTTTGTTACTTAGTTTTTTTGTTCATAGATTTTCATTGGAATAAAAAACTATGGAGTATACTCTCAGGGACAGTTCAAAATTCCTAGCTTCTTTTAAAAGTCTTCACATAAAATACGATTTTGATATATTTTCCATTTTTATTACAAATCTGTGAAACTTTTATTATCAAGTTGCCAAATGAAAACAGCCATATTTTTAGGGTTTTTTGGATATAAAGCGTATTATTTGATTTTCCATTTATTTAATAATTTTCAATTATATAAGCGCCATCATTATCTATCAGTGTAGCTTATAGGCATAAAATTCGTTTCATCTACTATTTTTTGGACTATTGGCTAAAAGAAATTCCGTAAATTCTACCTTGGAATGGTCTCCTTTTTGGATAAATAATTAGACAGCGAGCGAAATAAAATATATTCTGAGGTCGAGAAATTCGGAGCGTACGCCGGCGATGAAGTATATACCATCCAATTAAAAGTATTTGCATGCGGCGTTTGCTGTGCGGGTCGCGCATTGCTACGTAAAAAGTATACTTTGGTTTAATCTGTAAGAAGTTTAGAGACAAATTGTCTAATTTATAGTGAGTATGGCCAGTAAAATGTCCTATTAGTCGAAAGAGTTGCCAGTAAGTCATTCTATGTATACTCCACCACGCATATAAAAGACCTTTTCAGCTAATTTTATACTCTGCTTTAGGTTCATCCTATCCTTGTCACTTCATTTCCGGTAATATAATATTTTAGGTAAGCATTGTTATGATGGAATTTATTAGTTTCATATACAAGTAGACTTTGAAAATATTTAAATATGCGTATCTTCACACATAGTACACCTGAGAATATGTTGTCATACATCGAAAGCTAGGTCGTGGTAAAGAATTTAAATAAAGTAGAAATAATACTACATCACCAAGTTTCATTTAGTTGAGAAAAATTTAATTATAATAAATTTCTACAAAATTAACACCAAATATATTCAATAGAATATTTTATCTTCATCTCCAAATTATGAAGATGTTTTTCTATTACAGTAAAGGACCATAAGAAAAGCTCTGTCATATAACATAAAATCAACTTAGATCTATCCCACTAAGACTTTCTTCATTTTCCTAAATTTAATGTAGAAGGTTGCCTTGAAGATGAAATATCGGAGAAATAATTTTTTTTTAGTTTTAAGAACCAATGCTTTACTATGTTGCAGAAGAATACATCTTCATTTAACGTTGTGCATGTGTTGTATCTTACTTTACTTCGCTGGCTTTTCACCCTAAATGAAATACATGAAGCAAGAATCTTTCAAGCTCTTTTCGTGAAATTTTAATATTTTTTTCGGTCTTTACATACCAAAATTCAGTTGCTAATTCAACTTCACAAACAACAGAAATTCAAATTCCATGCTCTTTATATACACTGTTAGAGATAACTTAGAAATTTCTATAATATTCCGAAAACCCTGAAAGCTGAAGGTTTTTCATTTACCAACTTAATATTAAGAAAATTAATATAACGTATCCTTTAAAATGTGTATTTAAAATTCTTAGCTTTCCTTAAGATTTTGTAACAAAAATGATTGGCAGTAATTGTAGTCTTCAAAGTCGCAAATTATTCCGATTATGTTTTTTGATAAATGAGTAATGGTTGTAAATAAATTAGTCAAGCTTAATTGTACACGTGATATCGAGTTAAAAGAAGAAGCAATATAATTGAATATACAAATATAACATCAATTATTCTAAGAAACGAATTACTTAATAAACGAAATAATACTTAGTTTCTTTATAATACGTCAAACGAGGAAAAATAAAAAAAAAAACATATTTACAAGCATCAGAAAACCATGGCAAAAACCCAAAAATAGAAACTCCATTTATGGCGATTATGTGCTCAACATAATAAGCGACTGTGTAAGAGATTTTGCTTTGAAATTTTTTTGCTGTAGTTGGAAAAAATATGTATTTTCCAGTTTGTTATAGAGAATGGGATTCTAGTAGCACAAATAATACAGCAAAACGATTGAGAATATAATATAGCAAAACGCAATATTTTATTGACGGTGTTATTATTCAATGAAAGTAAAATAATTTAGAAAAAAAAGGCTTTTTGACATAGGTGAAACTTCAATTTTCCTAAGGGTTGATAGTGCAAATTTATAATTAAATTTTAAAATTATTTTCAAATTTATAATTAAATTATACTTTTTGCAAGTATAATTTACACTATGAGTATCAAAAATTTAATTATTTTTTAAAATTAAAATTTTTTTTTTAAATCTTTGTAAAATTTCTTTAATTCGTATTTAAACTGCAAGAGTTATAATACCGTGACATATAGAAAGACAGACGGACAGATGGATATGATAAGGATTGTATTTTTGTTGTTTGTCAGCATAACTCTAAAAACCAAAAAGCACTGCGCTCATTTTTTAAAATATGCCATAATAAAAGGTATTGTATTTAAAATTAGGAAAATTTTACAAGAGAATAGGCATAATGCTTATCACCGTACTCACAGAACTGTATACAATTGAACTAGTATACAATTAATACAATTGCGTGGTAGCATAACGTTCTTAGAGACACATCAGTGAAACAACTTAATCAAATTACAATAAATTACCTGATAACATTTCTGATAATAAATACAAATATTACGTCATTATCACTCCTTTTATACGTTTGAAAATGAAACGTTATAGACATGGGTAACTTTGAAATCCTCTCGAAAGTAATTAATTAAAGAGAAAAATTTTGACTCGCGGTTATAATTATTGTTGACGTACAATTCGATAGATATTTTATAATATTTTTTATTTCCTTAGAATTATTATTAAGTTGGTTGTTACATATGTATTGGTTTCTTATAAATACCATAGTATGTATAAATTTGTCAGTTGTAAAGTGAATTTCTATTAACTTCCAGACGTAATATAGTGGCAACCATCGCACGATTTGTGGGATCGGTTTTAGTTTTGGCTATTTAAATTTAACGCCACTAGGAGGTTGTTGTTTAAATATTGCAAAAAAATAAGTAAAAAAACGAAACCCCTTCCGTAGACTGTTTTTAAGATTATGATAACATGAAACTTAACGACATCCAAATATTTTGAGACATAAAATACATACTAAATACAAAATGTACAAAAGAGATGATATTCATATTCAAAATGTATCAATATATATTTGATATTTACAATAAACAATTTGTAATTATAAGGTAATTTCTAGAGGCGGTACACTCGGCAGAAGAACTTGCACAGCTTTAAGACTACGAGATCACGAGGCACTGAATGAATTCTCATGACTTAGTCAACTGTTCTTAAAATGCTTTACGATTCGCTGCCTTTTATAAAGCTGCATCAATGGAGTGAAATGAAATAGTTAGGCACATAAAACTTGATTTATTTATAAGCAGTAAGTGTAAAATATACTTATCTAATTATCATTAAATTAAAATATCCCAAAATTAATTTAAACCCTGTGTTTACAAAAATAAAGTTATAGATTTATGTTGTTCAGATCAATATTTTATATTAAATTCATAAAACAAATGGGCTTTAATGAAGTAGAGATCAATTAGAAAGGACCTCGCCGTGAATCCAAGCACGAAATGTAGTTGACGTTACTACAGCTATGTTTAATAATACAAGATTTCCTTCCTTTTAGAACATTCATTTTAACTAAATGATTTAATTAAAATATTATTGAAAGTATAGCAAATCCAAAATCAGTTTGGCGATAGATAATTCTGCTATTTTATTTTATTATTTTCTATCGATTATTTCTTATTATTTTATCGCTTATCATATGGATATTATCTTTATCACAGATTTCTTTATCGAGTCTCCATAACAAGATAGTAAAAAAGGATCTCATGTAGATTGACATTGAAATTAAAAGAGTTTTAATTTTTTTATCGATAGTATCAATCGTGTGTGAGCTACAAAATTAGGTACTTAGTTTATACGACAGCGCGGGGTTAGACGAGATCACTGTAGTGTCGTGATATGTTCAAAATGGATGCTCCGTTTTTTATCAATAACTGTAAGCTTATATATTTTATCTCCTGTTTGTCCAAACTTGTACTTTAAATATGAATTGTGTTTAAGAGTGAAGCATAGCAAAATACTTCTAAAATAACAACCATTAAATATAACGTCATTAATTAAGCATTAAAATATTAAATAAAATAGAGCATAGTAGATTTCAATTTTAGCATTGAAGCTGAAATTTTATGTAATAAATAGATGTTCTTTTTTTTGAGGTTCGCAAAATTTGGCTTTTAGACTGACGTTTTTTGTCGCTGATTATCGTTGCAGGACATTTTAATTTCGATAGCTAGTTCTCTGAGAGAATGTTTGCTACCGATTTGATGGTAATACTATTCGTAGGTATCACCTCGGGCCATTTGGTAGGCCGATCAATAATTATGACAATGATATTAATGTTGAGAATTCGAAGATGAATAGTAATTATCTTATTCTTCGCGACATTTCGGCGGGAGCTTATAGAGTACGTAACTATGGGAATTATGACAACTTTCTCCAATGTTTCATACTCGTGCATGTAGGTAAAAGTTTTCAATCGTATGTACTGTGTTAATGTCGTGCAGATGAAGACTTTTTAGAGAAGTAGCTGAATGTTTGCCACTTCTCACCATCATCGATATATTGTTTACAGTACAATGCTGGCTGGTTGACAGGTTGCATGGGTTGGTAAATAATTTGAATGGTAAGTTATATGGTGAATAATGTGAAATTGTTTATTCACCGTATAAGCGGTGAACTAGAAATGTTACTACTACCTTGCCGAAATTGCATTGGGATGGGTTGATAATGACGCTTATTTCTTCAAGCCGTTTAAGTAATTCTTCGGGTATCATGTGCGGTGGACGAGCGAGTAAGGTTTTTCGTTTTTGCATATTCAAAAATTTGTTTCGTTTCCTTGGCCAAAACGATGGACGCCTTGTCTCGCTTCTTCGCATTGAGAGATAAAAATTAAGTTGCCCTTGTAGCGGATACTGCGTCAGAAACATTTTCTCGGTAGTAGTTAATCATACCGAGCAAACATTAATGTTCATCTGTGGTTTTTGGTAGGTGGTAACAGAAAAATGTTACTTCTGCCTAGCCAATATTATACCCACCCGGAGTTAATTGGTTAATTAACGTTTTTCTTTCAGCAGTGCTGTACCATTTCGAGGTGTTACCGTACTTGATTTCGCTTCTTGGTGTCACTAAGAGGTCGCTGAAGAAAATCAAGATGAAGTCAAGTCCGTAAAGTACCTCTTGGATAAATCTTTGGAACGATGGGCTATTGTTACTGAGATTTAGACACATTAGAATCTTGATAGCACGTCGGTTTTGCATATCGAAAATCAAGTGGCGTTTAAGGATATTGGCACGGAAGATGGGCTTGCTGATCGCAGGGAAGGGAAATCGCCATTTATGGGAACGATAAAAAATTAAGTCCGGTTTCAGTAATTATTAGCTGTTGTTAACGACGTAAAGCCAGAAGAGTATTGTTTGTTTGCTTCGATGTTCCCCTTTTCTGTGATAGAATGGATATGTTGACGGCCATGTTTACTTGGAAGATGAGCTTTGAATTCTTTTCCTTCTGAAGAGGTTATAGGATGTGTTACTTGTATAAGTGTTAGGTTCAGCCACCGCCAACCTCCTCTTCATTTTACCTTTTTCACATTTCTCCAAAAAGTCATGAATTTTCTTGCAATGGCCCAAATGTTCGGTGGTAATTACAGTGCCATGGTTGTGGTGTTATTTCAATTTCACACAGTATAACAAATAACAGCAGGGTGTAGCGTAATAGCAACATAGCATAGCGTAGCAGACTATAACGCAATATAACATAACGCAACTAAACTTAAACTAAGCTAGCTTAACGTTATCTAACTTAACATAAAGTAATGTAACGTAATGTGAAGTAACATGACGTGACGTGACGGAAAATAACATAACACAACATACCATAACGTGGTACGTTGTTAACATTTCATTTATTTACAACATGGGATGCTAAGATGAAATTGTTATCTATCTATCTATATATAAACACACACACACACACACACACACATATATATATATATATATATGTGTGTGTGTGTATATATATGTATATATATATGATATATATATATATATATATATATATATATATATATATATATATATATCTATAAATTATTTTCATCAAGCGCAACAAATATCACTGATTCCTAAAATTTCTTGTAAGAACAATATTTTGCGAATTTCTTTACTTTTAGAAACAATTTTACCACAAAAGTTCTAACACAGTACCCATATTTTCTTTATTTTATACCTTTCAATACGCGTAACATTCAGTGATTATATGAAATCTGTTAATTTTTTTTGGTACAAAATGTTATAGCGCCGATGAAGTCACGGGTTAAAATTAAAGTAAAACAAATAATCTATTTAAAACTAGCAACACGATAATTCATATAGCTTCTGTGTTAGTCAACAATGTCTATAAATTAAATTTAAATTTTAAAAAGTTTACGAAAAGCTCTCTGCCAAAAAGTTCGTACATCTCTCCGCCAAAACACAAGGAAAATTCGTTTACATCTGACTCATATTAGCGGATTCGCTGAATCGTATAATTATTAGAAACATCGTAGGGTATCACGCGCTTCGGCCTTTATACATGAAGTATTTCTGGCCGAATTGTTCATGTCCAAATTTTAAGTGCATCTTATATTGCATTTTCCGTTGGAAATTTTTTAGTGAGTTGTAAAACACCAGTAACATACATTGTTCAATATTTTATATTGCTTTCTTTTAATACTAGCTATATCACCGGATTTGCTCTCATGAAAACCTACAGAAAATATTATTAAGTTACTAATGATATCACTGAAGCAAGACTGATACAGGAAACTTTATTATAATACTTATTAGGGGATAAGTAAAGACACAAGTATTAATCATTTATTTCCTCGTTTATTAATTATAATAAAGATTGACAATTTGTTCGCGACTAGCGACACCGGTCATAGCTTGAGAATAACTTTTTTATTTTTACATAATACATGTGTTCGCGTTGACACTAGCTTATGGCCCTTCATACTTCTTCAACACCTCTTTTCAAAGTCGTGAGCGAATCTGATTTATTTATCTATCATTCCAACATTACGTAAGAATTCATGGTGTTTCGTTGCACTCAAAGCTTTCGTGAAAACATATGCTGACATTATCTCTGCAGACAAATATTTCAGACTAATAAGACCTTTTTCACACATATCTCGAATAAAGTGGTGCCTTACGTCAACATCTTTTATTATAATAATTTATTATTTGAACATGCTTTAAGGCACCTTGGTTATCATTAAACACTGTTACAATTTTGCATTACATCCCGACATCTCTCAATACGCCCTGTAAATACATATTTTCCTTAGTGGCCTCAAAAATCGCCATGTATTCAGCTTTAGTGCTAGAGAGAGCGACAGTTCTCTATTTACGCGCTTCCTAACTTACCAGAGCACCAGCCAAAAATAAATGCATACCCGGAGTATGACCTACGATGTATAGCGTTTGTCCCCCAGTCAGCATCAACCACACCAAACAATGATAAACCAGTTCTCATATATTAACCCATAATTAGAGGTACATTTTAAATATCTTTACACACGTTTCGCCTCCTTCCAATGCTGAACATCATAATTAGTATTAAATTGACTGAGGTAGTTGACGACATTATTAATATTAGGCTTTGTGGAAACGGATAAAGACATTAACGTACCAATAAAATTTTGATAAGGTAACTGCCTCAAAACATCTCTCTTTATCTCTTTAGGCTTCTCTAGTCTAACAAAACCATCCATCGCAGTCATCACAGGTTTACATTCACTCATACCATATCGATTTCCATAAAATCTTTGCAATATATAATCGTTGATTTAAATATACTCTGTTTTCATTACATTTTTCAAACTCAATACCTAAGCAAGTACTAATTTCTCCTAGGTATTTCATATCAAACGCATTCATCAATTCTTTTTTCACATCATTCATCCATGCATTAACATTCGTTGCTAATATTATATCATCTGCACATATAATAATTAATATCATTTCGTGTTCATTTTGTGACACCAATACTCGTACAAATGGATCTTAAGGTATTGACTCAAAATCTATCGATTTTAACGTACTAATTAACTTTTTTTTTAATGTACTAATTGTAAACCTGACTGGCGCAAACCATATAATGACTTAACCGATATACTACATCATCATATTCATTCATTTTTGTTTTCCACAATTTAGCTGTTTCGATAATCTTCTTATCTTGGACTATTTTTCCACGTGGTCCAATCTCCTTTTTAGTAATAATTTTATCCAGTACATAATTTATTTGATCAGGTATCCCTACATAGACTGCTTCGTCTAATGTATCATTCAAATAAGCAGTCACTACATTTATTTGGTCTCTTGGTCCAACTCTGTTGATAGTGAAATAGTGATACAGATAGAAGAAGATCTTACAACTGGGGATGATATCTCGTGAAAATCCTCCACGGGTCGTTGAGAACAACCTTTAGCAACCAGACGAACTTCCTTTCCTATAGTTTTACTTGTGAATACCAATCTGTTGCCAATCACTCTTCGATCATGTGGTCGTGGCACTATATTCCACGTTCGATTTTTCATTTGAGCTAGATATTCATCTTCTAGCGCATTTCTATAATCTGCTGAATCATTCGTTCTTTTAGCTTCATGCCAAGACCACGCTTACTGACATTTTAAAATTTCATTTTTATTTGCCATGCTTACTGATATTTTAACTTCCGATTCTTCAACTTCTGTATCACATTATATCATTACTCTATCTTTCTGCTGATACTGATATACCTTTTGGGGTCTCCTTACCAGACTTTTACGTATAAGTCTCTGCCTCCCTCTTCCTCTTTTCACAGGTTCTATTATTTGTTCTCATGATATTGTTGAGTTTCTTTTTTTGTGATTCTATTATTTGTTTAAGTTTCCAAATCTTTATGTATATTCTCAAGCGATTTTCTCACTTTAGATTCACTTCTTAGAGCTTTTAAGTATTATCTGTGCTCCTTTGCTTTCTCTTCATTAAGATGTTTTTCAATTAGATCTATACCTATTCCTTTATCTTCTTCATCTTCACTGTCAAGAATTTCCTCGTATTGATTAGCAGATACACTTTCATTCATGAAATTGACGTCTCGTGTTATGAAAATTTTCTTAATTTTAGGGTCGTAAATTCTGTCAGCTTTAAATCGTTGGTCATATCCCATGAAGATTCCAACTTCCCAATTAGAGTCGAATCGTTATCTTAGACTCAGTAAAGATCAGGACTAAAAACTTTATCGCGATCCTTTCAGCAGTTCTTACGTGAACAAATAAGCCATCTGATACTCAAATGGTCAAATATTTAAATAGCAATATTTTAATGTTCTTTTATTTTGTTATATTCCCCTTAATATTTTCTTTATAAATGACTTCAGTATAAATATACATAAATTATACAGTTTTATTTTATAAATATATATTATTATATTTAAAAATCAAATTTATACAGCTGCGTACGGAATTTCCCAAAGGTGACAAATTTATAAATATTGGTAACAAATTGACATTTTAAAACAATTGAGGAAATATGCTAAGCTTGTAACGAATACACATAGTGATGAAAAATTACCTGTGCGGAAGACGACTAGCAAAGAAAGCTGCCCTGTGCGTCTGCCCGCATTTTGGTTGCGTACTCAAGCACCTACCTCTCCCGTGTCATTCCACATTTCACCCCAGGCTATGCCAACTTCACCAATGTATATCCGGGTTGAAAATTTCATTGCGTGGTTTAAAATATACGTAGTGCTATCAACTAATACGCATATGTCCACTACACTCTTTCTGTAATTACTACTTGTCAGGTATCTAGGCACATATTCGTTGTCGTTTGCTAATGTAACGTAAATTGTTTTTGAAAATATTAAATTTACTTATATTCTGATGGTGTGAACCAGTTACGATGAAATAGAAACTAAACGAAACCTCTTGGTAATCCCCATGTTTTTCTAATGACACCCCCCCGAATTGGTTCAGTAGCTTTTGCGTGATGCTTGTATAAAAAACACAAAAACATACAAAAATTCTAAGCTAAAATTAGTTTTGCGCTCTGTTGTTTTAGTTATGTTTCATTAAATATTTTTTCAAGTACTTTAATATAATGTCGGGATCATTTTAAATTTTTATTATGAAAATAATTAATAAAGTGCGAGAGAAGTAAATTTATACAGCTCACACATATTGGTAAATGGATTGAAATTTTAAATAAATTAGGGAAACATAAAGAATATACAAAATATAAAAAAAAGTTAGCAGTGCAGAAGACGACGGACAATGCTCTCGTGCCCGAAATTTAAAAAAATCACATTTCTTAAATTTTTTTTCATGTATTTGTGAAGTCTAAAAAATTTGAGTTTAATCAAAATTTTTAGTTATTTCGGTCAAATTTTATTATATTATATTAATAAATGACTAATAAATGACTGTGGAATACTATTTACTATCTCCTGACGCTCATTTTGCCGGTTTTTAAATTTCCATAATTCCCGAGGGGAATTAAATTCTCATACACAATTCAATTCTTATAAGCTTTCTAAAAATGTGATCGTTGGCGAAATATTTTTATTGTCAAAGCTGTTTAAAATATTTATTAGATTTTGTAATCATTCAGAGCACTTAATGATTTGGGTCAATAAAAGAATAGTTTTTATTTCATAAAGTTATGAAATAAAAACTAATTTTAAATAAATTAATATTATAATTTTTTTGCATTCAAATAAAATACTGAGAAACATGGATTGTGATTACTCATTATTGCCTTTACTGTATAAAACATAGTATAGTTCACCACCGTTTTTCAGAAAATTACTTCAAACTGTGTTGATAACATTTGTGCATTTTACTACGGTTCTCGTTTTATTTTTTTTACTTCTATTAATTTACATACATATATCTTTAAAAATGTGTACTATGATCGAGGAATCACGGTATGTACTGCTATTCATCTTTTTTTTATCTTTGCACCATAATTAGGATTACTATATTTTATATATAAGCACTTTTTCCGGAATGTTTTTACTACAGGGTTTAGTCGTTTTGTACTACTAAAATGAAAAGTTAATTTTTTTTAAAAAATAGTCGTTACATTATTTCGGTAAAAGAAATTTGTTCCTTTCCCCGAACTTTCAATCCTAACTAATCGCAATTAGGAACTCAATTTGCATAGTTTAACAATAAAATAGATTTTTTTTATCTGTTAACTTAGTTAATTTAATTAATTTGCTGCCATTGGAATTACTAATGGGCGACTGGTAATTCATACTCTTCGCAATTTATCTGAATATTAAGTAAGTCCATGATCATGCAATTCTTGTTTTCTAATTGATGCCGTTAGTAATACTAACATTTGGTTATGATTTGCAATAGAAATACAAAAAAAATATACACGGTAAAAAATTGTTCAAGAAATATCGTTTTTTTAAGTTTCCAGTACAATGTTATTAAATTCCTGGACATGGAACAAAATGACAAATTCCGGGAAAATTCCAGAAATTCGGGCACTCGGTAATCCTGATCGTGACCCTTGCAAAACTCATAAATTAGAAAAATCTGTACTTAATGTTGATCAATCATATTATTTGATGTAATATATTTAAACGTTTGGCGCTAATAATCATTAACCGATCGAATTTCAATCTGTATTTACTTCTCGTAATAATATGTTCTGATGCTTCAGATAACTTTTCAAGAGAAGTCTCAAGTCCGCAGCTAAAATCTTATTAGTCAATCTATACATTGAAATTAAAAATTGATACACCATAAACGTAAGAATGACATACGTGCTAAAACGTTATCCAGTCCTATAAATAGAGGCCTGATTTTGTAGATTATAGCGTAAAACACGTTATCAGACAATCTTTGAAGCACGTATAATATTGTGCCAAACATATCCAGTGTCAAATGATGGTCATGTCTGTGATTTAAACGCTTTTTTTCAGTATACTGCATTATAAGTAGAAAATTAAATTAAAATATTTATATTCCGAAAACCTATTTCGCGTTCTTAATATCCCACATTATTTTTAAAATCTATTGACCTTCGGCCGTAATTTTATAAATTTAACAATACAATGCAATATAATATAAATTAATATCTAAATTTATACGAGCATTGCACACGCCATCTAATTAAGGTTAATTTATTCCGTATATACATTTTGTACACAATTAAATGAAACTACGTGATGTAGTATTATTTCTACTATCTTTAATTTCTTTACCACGACCTAGGTTTCGTTGTATTACAACATCTTCAGTTTCATTTAATTGTGAATAATGAATTTCTAAAAAATTAACGCCAAATATATTCAATACATTTTGTAGTCAAATCGGAGGGTAATTTTGGTTCTATAATTTACTAGTAGCGACGAAAATCTGTTTCCTGCATAAAAAAATGGCAGATTCAAATTTGGGAAGAAGCTAAAAAGGCTCAAACATTTTGAATAGTATTCCTTCTAAATATTATTAAAATTAAGATATAGGCAAGTAATATTATTAGAATGCAGAACTTGTTTTCTCAATTTCACCCATACTTTTCCATATGATCTTAGGTCTTTTTCCATTTTCTTCCAGTGCCCATATGAGTACCATTGCAACATTTTTTTCTGACAATATGAGTATGTATTTAATCCATTTACATTTTATTTGTTTAATAGTATAATGTAAAATTATTTCCCTCGTTTTGGCATGCAATGTATTATGTGCCACAAATATAATATACGATAGGTTTAATTAATAGTTTAAACTATAAAATATCCATAAGTATGTAAGGGACAAAAGTAAAATTTTATTGCCACGATTCTGACTATATATATTGACAGTAACCTCTTGAATAGTAAAAAATCATGAGAAAAAGGAAATTTGAGAAGCACCCAGCAGAACTACAAAAAACTCAATCTTTTTGGAGGCTTTCGAAAACATACAAAGACGAATCTTTTCCAATATCAAGCATTAGTTGATTCCGCATTTCAGCGGGATATGCGGCGACAGGGAAATTCAGAGAAAGCAACAGTATTTCGAGATAAAAAGGAGAGCCAGGTAACATTTTGTGGAAATTATTTAAGGTTTGCAATAACGTCTTGTCTCTAGGCACTTTCCTTGATTAATTTCACTTCAGTGAATGATTTTTCTTTTAAACGAATAATATTGAGATTTTTTTCATATTTTTTTTACAGTTTGTCATGTAAGCAAAAAAAAGTTTACGCGAAACATTAAAATTATATATCAAAACTAAAGGATCACTGAAAATTTTATAAATATTTGGTGGTTTTTAAATAGGTGTATCTTTGCGAAAAATCATCTAATTTAAATCGAATAAAAAGCATTTTATGATGAGAATCTTATGGCTTTAAACGAATTTATATAATATTTTTTTATATTCCACAGTATTTTCACAGAATTGCCCTAAAAATTATTAGAAAAACTTCTTAATATTTACCACGTTACATAGAGTTTAATGTTTTTTGTTTTTTTGTAAGTTCGTTTGTGTCTTAAAATAAATTCGATTTTCTTTCATTCCTTTTACAAACTTTTTGACTGCCATTTCTGGGACAATTATTAGAAGTCAATTAAAAAAGAAATTTGTTTCTAATTTTGACCAAATCGAATAATACAACGATTTTTTTTAAACTTATATTGTCCACTTTAAGATGCTTGAACTCTATAATTTTTCAAATTTATTTCTTACAATTTAAATTTTTTAATTAAGTCAAAATTTGTATTTTTCTCTTTTCTCAGCAAATATATTATCAGTTTAAAACATATTTAATTAACAGTCACTGCAGTTTTTTTAATTAACGTTATTATTGCGCAAAACAACTGGTAACTTAAATACTGTTTTCAAAGTTCTAGTAACTGAAAAAATTTGAATTTCCAATACTAACTGAAAAAATTTAAATTCTTTTATTCACCAGTCCGTTTAAAAACTGATCCATTTCTTTTTCAATTAAAATATTAATGAGATTAACATAGTGATGGAACTAAGAATTGTTTTTCTTTCATTTTTCGTAAAATATATGAATATATATATTATTATACTCCGTTCAAAATTTTAAAACATTAGCTTTTTTTAAAGTAGTTTTTCATCTGTAATTTTGTAAAATAATATTCAAAAAAAGAGTTTAGGGATTATTTTTTTAATTTAAAGTTTTTTGAAAAGTTAAAACAATTTTCAACGATAAGATATCCAAGTATCCAAGTATAATATTACCAAGTTTGAAAAATTAAAAAAAAAAATGTCCTGTTAAACGTCTTACTGCCGTCGTATTGTTTTTTCAATTTCCTCAATTCTTTGAAACTGCAACTTTTTTTGAATACGTCAAATACCCCAGATTGAAGATGTTAATAAGTAATCAACAAGTAAGTAAAAAAGTCAAGGGTCTTTCACAATAATTCACTTCACAAAAATCACTTTGTCTTCAATCCATGACTGGCTAAAAACACAAAAAAATTATAATAAATCGCTGAACATACATTGGGATATTTAGGATATGCCTTTATATTCTTTACCTCGCAATGTTTTGATATATAAATATATATGACGAATTGCAAGTAAAGTAGGGTTCCTTAGTTTTATTTATCTTTGAAAATTGTTGATGCAACTTAACTTAAATAATTTAACTGAATTAATTTTTTCATAGTGTTCACATTCACTGCTGAAATATTGGTGGGTTGAGACATTGTACGTCACTTTAAAACTTAATATTTTGCAAGAAGAGCTCATTAATGAACAATGGCAAATTAAACGTCAACTAATTTTAAAAGATTTTTCCAACGATATTACACTGAAAGTGTGCCGAAAAATTTGTTTTCATTTGAAGTTTGTGGTGCGTTGCATTAATTTTTTTCCTTTTATGTTATGCTACATATTAATTGTGAACCCCCCTCCTCTACTTACAAAATATCATGCACAAATCTACTTACAAAATATCATGCACAAATTATATAAACTTTTAAGTTTAAGATATCATGGCGAAGTCACAGGATTTCCTGGTTTCAGTGTAGAAGTATAAAAACCCTAATCGTCTTTTAGTTCCAGTGGTCAAATATGGAAGACTAAACGATCAGAAACTCAACGTTCGTTTAAACCTTGCACAATAATCTGCTACCGATTTTTCATTTATTTATTATAGAAAATTAGCAACTTTTATTTTTATTGATTTTAACGTAGCACTGAGTTATTTAATCGTCAATATAACAATGTATTTAATATTGGTGAGTTTTTAATTTATTTTCCACCAATATTTGTTACGAACCCTTTTTTTAAATACAATCCAGCTAATCTGCTAGATATGAACTAGATATAGAGGTAAAAAAAATTCCAAACCGAGAATCCTCTAGCCCAGAAAACACAATTCATTTAGCTGTTAAAGGTTATGATAGAGGATAATTCCAGATCCCAAACCCGATTTAAGAGTGTAGATTCCTGGGACTAGCTGTACACAATATCGTTCAATAAATAGATCTAACATCTTTTGTAGTTAACAAAAATACTACAAGATTCAAATATGAATAAATTTTTGAACTTAGTTCACATTTTTATACAAGACAACATTATACAAAATACTCATTGTGATTCCAGTTAAAAATAGGCTATGTGATTTGGTTAATTAAGAATAGATATTTATCATTAAGTTTCATCGATTTTACATATTTTATTTCTGTATGATAGTTCAAAAAACGCCATAAATTATCGTTGTCATTTCGTGCGTTTACACACGAAACGATAACGTTCAAATTTTATTATCTGCGATAACATTCTTTCGTTAAAATATTTTATCGAATACTTGTATCAATTAACCGATAGATGAAATCAGAGAAATGTCACATTTTGGTGAAATGTTGTAATATTAACCCTCAGCGTTTCATTTATAAACATAAAAAATTTTCACTAAGAACAACAGGAAAATACCGTCGATAAATGTTTTAAAAGATCGAACGGAAAAGTTTTACAATCGTAAACCCTAGTCCCTTTGCACTCTTGTCCTTTCCTTCTTTTATCCTAATTTATGTTTGTATGTATTATATTCTTTGTGCCTTTTTATTATTTTATGTCGAAATATATTTTACAGCCCACAAAACAATTTTTCTAAATTCTTTGTTATGGTTAACTAGAATTGCTTGCTTCTGTTGCAATGAGTTCACCATAAGTACTTTACATTAAAGTTGACAAATACAATAATTAAATAAATTAGTCTTAATAGTAAAAAAAATATATTGACTTCCATCCAAATGCTAACAACAAGTGTATTTTGTTTTGCAGTGTATTTAAAGTCAAAATCTGTAAGCTAATAAGTAGTCATATTCAAGCTCAGATGGTATTTATTATGTTTAAAAAAAGGTCACAAATTACAAGTGTCTTAACTATACAATACACCTGTGAAATTAATTCAATTGTATTAATCGCCTTTCACTCCTCTTTCTCCTCAAATTAAAGAAATATAAAGAATACGAAACAAGACTTAAACAACGCAGCTTTAGCTGCAGCAGTCATCTCTGAAGAACCCGTTGTTAATTGCCTATATTTACTTTGAACCGTATAAATAGGTTGTGCAGCCTAATCAATACTATGGTAGCGACGGCTTATACGCAATAAAACGCTAGAATTAATAAACAAAGGGAGAAGGGGCGCTCAGCTCATGCTCGGGTAGACCAGCATCCCTTTCTAACCCCTTTCGCCCCCGGCCGTAGAACGTTCCATGCAATAAGCGATATTGTGGGCGGCGAGTGTTTGCGCCCTATAGTCGTTTCCACACTGTCGCGGCCCTTGTCAAATGTCATCTTCGAATTTCAAAAATTTCGCTCTATTTACCATGAGTAACATAATGAGCAGATAAAGTATTGAATATCGAAATATTTTCTAATAAGATTTTTTAATGATATCGATTGAAATGCATAATTTTAATTATTAAAAAAATGGTAAAATGGAACAAATAAAGAATTGTGGTTTGGGTTTGTCGAAATTATGAAATATTTAGGCGTCTAATTAGAAATAATTTCCACAATTCTAATGACTAGCTAAAAATTGCTATATTATATATATATATATATATATATATATATATATATATATATACATATATATATATATATAAAATTATATTTTATATTTAAATATTCATTCAAATTATTTCCGGTAACATTGTAGCAGGATCAATTATTGTGAGAACCTTACGTGTATATCTAATACGTGTAGGCTATCGTTTAATGTGCAAATAGGAAGTGAATTTCACGATTCAGACCTATCAATTAAATTATATCTACTATGTAAATTACTGCAAGAATCAAAAGAAATCGTCCGAAAATTATTTAATTACTGAAAATGTATACAACCTTTTACTGAAGTTAATTTTAGCGTTCCTTATAGGGAAGGTTCAAATGTAATCCTCTAGTTCACGGAACGGTCGAAAAACCTCCGTTCGTAGACTTTTGGCGGCTTTTAGCTTGCATACGCAAACTATAGATTTCCAAATTTACACGTAAAGTGTACTGTTTTGGCTTAAAATCCAATATTTTATTAAACATTACGTATAATATCAGTTAAATCTAAATGTTGAAACGAGATTTTTGCTGTACAGAGCAAATATATTGTGAATGTTTTTAAATTAAAAGGTAACGGAGTGGGAGACAATCAAAAATGTCAGGCCTATGTTTATGAACTTTGTCTCAAAAATATTAATATCTGGGAAGTTGTAATTTATCTCCAATATTAAACAAATATTGAACTTGTGCAATAAATTCTTAAAAACTTTTGTTCGTAAAATAGTTTATTAGTAATACAAAATATAATTGTTTGTCTTTAAACATACAAAAGATGTACTAGACAATGGATGCAGACAAAAATAAATTAATTTATAGTAATACTACAAGCTTTTGTAAGCATCTAAGTAAATATGAAAGCGTGAAATCTCCTCGTAACAGTGAAGAAATATAATATATTATGGTGTATTCTTTTGTATCATATCATAAACAAGTAGCTACTAAGGTACTTAAGTATAATGCAGTAAACAATAAGATTTTCAAATTATTAATATTGGAATATTAGAGCATATATTTGGATATACATTCTATGTGCATCCAATTATACGCCCGGATGGAATTGTCTTACTCACTTACACAATACCATCGATAATTCCCTTACCTTATTAGATTTGTAAAAAGTGTCTACAATTACAATTCTACAGTTATTTCCAAAAGTATTGACATAAATTAATTTGTAATAACTCGTGGGCATACGAGGTTACAAAAAAAATACAGGACAACTATTTTAATATTAAACCACGAATTAATTTTTGAAAAAAAAATTGAAAAATGTTAAATTTAATCATCAAAATAGCGGTTGTGTTTTTGTATGACCTATTTTTAATTGAAATTACTTTTAAATTTAATCAAGTAAATAATATAATAATTTGAAGCATAAGTACATGGTGTTGTGGGCGGCGATTGTGTGTGGCGATTGTGTGTGGCTGACTGAGCCAGACAGTGACATTTATACTTAAAGCGCTGTAAGTACAAACTATATTTAATTCAATGATAGCGCTGATGAAATGTGAGGCATGCGGTTTATTATCATTGATATTGTAAACCCACTGGTTTGAAACCCACTGGTTGGAGCACTCTCCAAGCGCGGATATGAATAACGTTCGGGATGGAAAATCATTAAAATTTTAATCAGGTTTACCTTCACGTAGTATTTAACATGACGGCTAGTTTTATTTATAACATACATAATACAACAGCTTGTTGTAGTTACGGCACTCCGAAGATAGCGTTGTGTTTAAAATTTAATATTCATATTCAAAACAAAAACTTTTATACCTTTTTTGTTTTTAATATCAATGGATGTAATTTTTTTCCTGTTTTACCAGAATGTTAAAAAGAAAACGAACGTGGAAGTATTTTTTTTTCCCCGTTTGACATAGAAATGTCAACTTCTGCCCAGCCCCAGGAAGTGATAAGTTAATTACGGAAATGAAGTGATAAAAGTTACATTTTTATTTTAGGGATCAGTTTTGGAGAGTGAATGAAAAGAAAAATTAAATTTTTCATGGTCATTGTGTTAGCTGTCAAAAAAGCATGATAAAGTGGTATTATAAAAATGTGAATTTTTTCTGTTTTTCTAAATTCCTCTCCTGGAAGAAGGTTTAAACAATCTAGTGCGTTGTAAATAATGTAAGGAGTTGAGGCAAATGGTCAAATTTTTATTACTTAGGATATCGCCTAAAAATCTTCTTTTTTAAATTTAATTTACAAACTAGATATTATTGACGCTTTAGGGTCAAAGTTGTGCAGTCCATAACACGCGACTTATATGGACGCTATTCAATATTCATCATAATGTTTAGATCACAATTTGTATTTGTGTAAATAAACACAAATACAAATTAAATTCAGTTCTCAATTTATATGTGCTTCTAATTTATAACCACCCAGTTGACCCTTGGGTGTTATGAGTTATTATCAGGACGTTTATATTTATGTCAAACAAATCAAATTTATAGATTTGACATGTCTTCATATTTCCATTATAGAAATACAAAATTTAACAAAATTGTATTAAGAATTTGTCATACTAACACATAATCATTATAAAAAATTCGTATTCATATTTACATACCCACACATGCATACGAATACTTAAACATATATTTATTTATGTTCACATGATCCCGCGTATACTCTTTCCATTCATCCTTATTTCCTGTCTGTATCTGTTTTTAAGCTGAAATTCCCGACTATATCTTATAAAAAAAGTTATTTTATGTCTCAGTGACTATTAAAATAAGTGACTTACTCAACATCATGTGCTGTTTAGTCAAAAATGGTGTAATTAATTTAAGAATGATTTAAAAATATCATATATCCATTCATATTTGTAGCGGTCCGGGGTCAGAACAGTATCACTATAAACATTGAAGATGAAAATCTCACCTGTTATTTCGATATCTATATGCATCTCTATGCACAGTGTTACAAAACATAAATTAAGCAAGTTCCCCTTAATACTTGTTAATTTATTTTGGAATTATTTAGCCAATTTTTAAAAATTTATTTTGGCCGTGATAACAATTACAATTGTTTTACGTTCAAATAAATAGTGACATCAAGAAGGCTTTGCATTTCTTGGTAATTAAGTATGAATGTTATACAGTGATACGCAAGAAAGGGTAAAATGTTAAAGGAAAAAATATATTCGAAGGGAATGCGACATAAAAGAACAGACATATCAATGTCGTAATTTAAATTTACCTATCAGAAATATCATGGCTAATACAAATATATAGGTTCAAAATACGGATGTGTCCAAGACATTTTGGAAACACATGTTTTAGGACGGATATACCGTATCCCATTCATATAATAAAAAGGAAAGCTTTGTTACATTTTTTATAGTGATTCATCCAACCACAAATCCCGTTGACATACAACTTTTACGTTATGATAATTTATAGTTTCCAGATTGCCATAAACCATATGATACGCGCACAAATTTAATACTTTTGAAATATAATTAATAATGTGACGAGCGCGGGCAAAACTATTGCAGACACAAATGCTATGTCTAACAGAATAATAGGTTTTAAAAAGGTATAAAGAATAGTCCGCAAAAGTATCTACGTTTTATAGATAAGCCACCGTAACTATTTTGGAGTTAAAAAGTGCATGGGGCTCAGTGACAATATTAGATCAATTTTATAATTTTCGCTTAAATAAATATCATAACAAATTTTTAAAAAATTTACTCCAATAATATATGGGAATTACTTAAAAAAATGTCTTTCTTTAATTTTATGTGTGCACATAGTTCAACTAGTTCTACCTACAAAATTCCATCAAAATCAGTATTATACTAAA
Source organism: Druceiella hillmani (assembly GCA_039881145.1). Taxonomy (NCBI): domain Eukaryota; kingdom Metazoa; phylum Arthropoda; class Insecta; order Lepidoptera; family Hepialidae; genus Druceiella; species Druceiella hillmani. The sequence goes on along the minus strand of JAYKKI010000047.1, from coordinate 11,393,441 downwards.
CACTATGATATTGTGATTGACGAACGGACAGATGGATATAACGAAATTATGAGTTCGGTTTTTACGCATTCCGTTCCCTAAAAACTTATTAAGTACAAGTAGACTCCACTGCGAATATTCCGTACAAACTGAGTTACTTATTAAAATTTAAAAATTTGAGAATATAAAATGTTCCTATTAAATAGACGTTAAAATTATTTTTAATGCATTAATTTATTGCCTAGTATATCTTTATATACGTAAAAATATTGCAAATTTCTGAAAATATGTAAGACCTAAAGTAAACGCTAAAGTTTTCCTGTAATTTAAAATAAAAAAAAACTGCTGTTTCATAGTTTTTAGTACAGTAGTTTCGGAAATAGGAGTGTGCACTTTCTTACACATTTTCGTTTAACAAATAAATATATCCTAAATGTCATAGTACTTAAAATTCTTAAGAAAATCCCTCCAAAATTACCAGACAAATAATCAGAAGTATTAGAAACAAAATATGCGAGTTAATACGATCAATATAATGAAAATTTCTAATAGCTGCGTCAAATGTTTGCTGATTTAGAAACATGCGTGATCTAATAAGGGTTCCGTTTTTTTTTTCTTTTGATATACTGTTCCTTAAAAATCGCAAAAGTAGGAATGTAAATGCAAAGTACATGAAAAATATTGATTCTTATTTAAATTATGTAAATTATTATTAAATGTATATTATTAATAATAATTTATATAATTTAAATAAGAATAATATATATATATATATATATATATATATATATATATATATATAGACCTTAAAGAGTCTACTTGAATTATCAAACGGTGACAGTATTTGTAAAATTAAATTAACATCAATTTAAAAAAAATTACTTTATGGAATATGAAATTAACAGATCTAAATAAAAATTACTTTTTAGACCCCAAAATTGTTTTCGTTAATTCGTTTCCTTGACTAAATTCCTCTTCCATCATCAGACCATTCTGGCTACAGTATGTAAACATAGTCTCATTTAAACGAATCAAATGTAATTGATTTATTGTTACCCGTTGAGAAAGAAGTCAAGTAAAGAAATAAACGAGCCTTTACTCATCGGGTTTACTGTTAACCAATAAAAAGTTTCTATAACCACTTATACCATCCGTCATCGTACCAGCTTGATCGTACTACATTATCATAATATCATCAGAATTGCATAAGATCGCCAAGTTTCAATTCAATACAACAGTTAGATGTGGGTAAAAAGTGAATTGTAAAATTAGAGAGATTCAGGTCAAGCTTATTAAGTTAAGCTTCATAAGTCAACATTATGAATAGAGAGCCAAATTGTTGAACATTTTTTTTTTATTAACAAGAATATATTTTTAATATCAGATATCACAGATGTGAATTATTTCCTGAAGTTACTTGCAAATATCTATAATATATTAATATAGAAGTATAAATATATCTAACAAATAAAATATACTCATATAACATTTGAATTATCTGAGATTTGGTCTGAGTGAATCGGCACCGAATAGCTAAGTAATAATAAGAATAATACAATGTATTTTACAGTATTACTTAAAACTGTTAAATTTTGAGACCAAGCAATTATACCGGTACTTTGTCAGATAGCCTAGTTATTAACAATTAAAGTGGATCATAAAAAACATGTTAACTAAACATTGAAATCACACGACGAGGATTCCGTTTAAATTCAGGTAAATACAAAACTTCGCGCATTCAAGAATGCGTAGTACATCTATTATAGTACATCTAAATAATATTAATTATTATTATTTATTATATAAATTATATATATATAGCCTAGCTAGTCTTTTAAAGACTTGCTAGTCTTTCACTTGTGTTAGAAAATATAAAAAAAAATTATATTTCTTCTAAACATTGTTGAATATCAAAACAAACCTTATTTGTCATTGTTAAGTCTAAAATGGAATTATTAAAATGGTTGTATCATTAAAATATGAAGTGGAGCTCAAATTACAATTGACAAATTTAAAATAATATTTTCCAACTCTATTTCCAATGGCCTATCGCATATATACATTAGCAATTTTCTTAGCATTGCTTTTGCATTCTTTAGCCAATTCGTCAAATTTTAATTCAAAGTTGACTTAGGATTATCAATTTACCTAATTTATACATACATATTTATAAAAACTACAGAACTTTTCTAGAACACAATCTAATAATTCCTCATATGTCATCAGTATTGATATATATATATATATATATATATATATAGCCTAGCTGCAAGCAGTTAAACTATTGAGCCAAAGAGGGGTCGGTTCCAGTTAGCCGTAATTAAAGCGTGTCATGGCGCGGACATAAACTCTGAATTATGACTGGTGATAATCTTTCCGACTGTATTGATACATTAATATATTGCTAGTTCTCGAGTCTAGAACATCCACATGTTTTAGTTTTGATTAGCGGTTACCTACGACATAAACGACCTATCATATAAACTTCACAGGCAATGCTACTGTCCACTATTTTCCAATGCATTCTTGGTGCTTTGTGGCAACAGTATAACGCAACTTTCGCAAACATAAACCGTACAAAAATAAAAATATGTTAAAATCCGTAGCAACTTTTTATAATTCCATACGCTGTTTCGTATGGAAATATGCTTTTCGCTGACAGCAAACTTTTCCAGACGAGAGAGTACTTCATTCTGGATCAAATATCGATCTGCAATACCATTTATTTGTATTTTTATCGATCTACTGGTACAGTTTCAAGGTGTATCAGGTTTGAATGATACCAGCGTCTCCTCCTCCTCCACCTCCACGCCAATCTGATACGTGTCAGAATGGAATGTACTCTAAAGAACTCGATCGAATGTTGTTGTATTTCCACGTCTTGAAAAAGACAATGTTCACAAAATCATTATGCAATTAGAAGAGCCACAGCAGAAAAGCTTGTTAACCACTCATTTCTGAGTCGTGTGTCATTATAGAATTGATAATCTAATAACCACTTTCTTTCTATAGTCTCATGAAAATTAACTTATCATTTATACTTTGGTTGCCGGGTTTCGAACTTTCCCTAACAGATGATAATGATATCAGAATTTATTTATCTATTAGCTTTTCTCGAAAAAGAACAAAATATGCCAGAGAAAGGTAATGAATTTGTAAAGGTTTTTAATATCGGCTCGCTCATTGCACTAATTTCTACAAGGTATATTAGTTCTGTCTTTGTAATCCAGGTAATCACTTAAAATTTATGTTATCTATCACTCTAAGGGTTTATTTGTTAGTGTTTATTAGATTTCCATTTTAACAAGTGATTAAGTCATATATTTTCATTTCTTTACACCTTCACAGGAAGTTTATGCTGTAATATTTTCATTTTAAAGTACCTAGTTGGAATTTTGTTAAAAATTTGAGTAGAATGGCAAACTTGTATGAAAAACGTAATCAAAAATTATGCGCCATATAATAAAACACAACCTTAATATTTCAAATATTCTCAGAAACTAATATTCATATTATTTCTTTTTTAATTAACTTTATTTAGTATTACCATATGATACTTTTATAAATACAAAAATGTCATAATTAACGTTTACTTGTCGACGCGGCATGCCGAGCAAGGTCCAAGATGGACAAACTTGAGAAAAGTGCAGTAATTTTCAGAATATATCGCTGAACCAAATTCATGAATTTGGTGTTGAATTGGGTTCCCAAAATAAATAATTTAACCAATCCATTTCACGCTTCACTAACTGGCCTGTTTATGCGCATCGAGTGATTAAGTATTTCAAACATTCAGAAGCCTTATTTTGTCTAGTATTTAGAGTAAGTTAACAATAATTTAATAAATTCTGTTTATTCTCTTAAAATAATCCACGTGTGCAAATAGGTTTTAAATAAAACCGAATTAATCCACGTTGCGATAAAAAAAATTGAAACTCTGAAAATATTGTTGTTTTATCATAGATACATAGATATTTACGCACATAGATATTTACATCACATTTTGAAACAGACCTCGAATTAATTTTACCACGCTATTATCAGGTTGTCTATACAGATATGAATATTTGTACCCTCTCAGCAGAAGTCGCAAATCATGGCGATATATTCATCACGAAAAATTAGAATTGATTATGTCGTAGTTTATTACAAATATTCGATTTGCATTATAAAATAAGTTTTTCTTAGAATATTTTCGAAACAATAAAAATATATAATTAATTACACTATTGTAATGAATAAAAAATATTTTTTTTTCTTTGCTTCATTGGAGAAAAAATTAAAAATATGTTTATTTTTAATTTTTTCTCTAATAAATCTAATTTTTATTCAAATATTGGTAGCGAAAATGATTTTTATTTAATATTTACATTTCCTGGAATAAAATAAAGGGCTAAATATTGTGACAGCACATCCGTAAATCCGCAGTTAGTACACAATAAGCAATTTAAAGCAATTATTTCTAATCAAAAATTAATCATAACGTTCCAAAAATAATCACATTTCCATAATGGCGTAAAACTGCTACACTTTAGTAGTTGAACATTTACGTGCACTGCGCGTCGCAGCCAACCATAAAAATATGTTGAGTTATTTTAATAAAATGGAGACTTGTCATTGCCTTGAGCCTCACTGCGCCAAGGATATATGTACCAGGTATTCACATTTTAAATAATCTATTTTAAACTAGCTTGTTTTGTTAAACCTGATTAAATTTGTTTAAATATCTTTCTCGTCGTTATATATTATTACACTCGTGTTACTCGTGTCAGATTAATCATTTCGGATTTTAGTAAGTTTTTCTTTGGTAAGAAAAATTTCAAGGAAATTTTACCTAAAACTCCAGAAACGTCCTAATGGATTTTTACCCTCTTTCAATAAAAACAATATTTTTAATTTTAGTTCACTAACTTGTAAATATATTTGTCGTCAATTTCTTATATAATAGATAGTCTCTACTGAACTTTACAACTGAACTGACATTTAAACTCAATATTAAATACTATCTACGTTCGTGTTAACAAACATTGATACATTTTTTTAAAATGAATTACCGTCAGTTAGAAGCTAAAATAAATAAAAATTCTTAAAACATAAAGACACTCTCAATTAAGAGATGCAAGATACAACTGTTGAGAGCCTGTTTTCTAAGAATTATTATAGCTTAAGGAAACTTTGTAATTAAAGTTTAAACAAAAATATAATTACGACACTAGTAAAAGTTTTTTAAAGACATTTTTAATTTAATTTCGTTACTAAATATGTAAAGAAATTACTGCTGTTCATTTTGTTGAGATGCCTAATATTTGAATTAAGCCGTACAGATATTTCATTTTACTTCTAACAAATTAAATTTTACAATAAATATTACGTAAATGAAGTTAAAATTAACTTAAAATGCAAAATTTTGCACTAAATGCCAAATAGTAATGGTTACTGACACTATTCGCTTTATTAGTCAATTTCTTCGAAAATTGTAATAACGCTCACAAAATAAAAAGCCGCCTGTACATTTGCAAATAACTTTTTAGCTTTTCGTCAAACCCTAACATAAATAATTAATTTATAACTTTAGTGAAGAAATTGTGGTATCTATATATGGCATTAATTAAGGGCTAACTTTAATTTTGTCATTGACTCAGAATTACGGCGAAGCTCGAATAACACAATTAAGCAAATTGATGACGTCATTGAGGATAAATTGGTCAATTTAAGAAAGAATTAAGTCGGAGCTTAACTGCAGGTTTTGCCAGGTTGGCTACCTGCTGTCACGCAACTTTTGCAAACGGTACGATAAGTTAAATTATCCAATTTAAAAGTTTGGCCTAAGATAAAGTGGCAGGTTGCTACAGAAAGAAGCGGTAATGATGGCACATGATTAAATAAGATACGTTTAACCATTTAACTGATTTTAATACTGTTTATGAAACCTGTCTTCCTTTTATCCTGTATTCAAATTCATTTTATGTAGTTTACCAAAAATATGTTTGTCTAGGTACAGCTGCACCTGTGTAACTGTGTTAATTTTTCGCTCTCGCCGGAGTATTTTTATTCACATAATACCTGTACTATTTATTTGCCATTACAATAAATTGAGAATATATATTTTTAGTTTCAAGAAATTTAAGATACATCGCTGGAAAAATTAATTCTATTCAAATATGCAGCTCGCGAGTGAAAGTCAGAATGACTAAAGAAATTTGAGAAATTCATTTTTGATATATCTTAAACGGGAGTACCGTTTGGAGGAGTAACGTTTTTGTCACAGATTTTAAAATTAAAAAATTTTCTCCTGGCTCTAGCGTTATCAATTCAAACTTCAAGGATTCAACAACACGAAAAAATGTACACCTTATATTAAAACTATATTAAATTCGAATTTTTCCTTATATGTGTCGACGTGTTACAAGAACGGTCTTAGATAAAGATTTACATCTGTGTCATATATATTCATGCCAGTTCGAACCTAAATTAGGTAAGCAGGGTTATTGAATTTTAATTTACTTCATATCTCGAAGTTTCTTTTATATGATACCATTTGAAAAGTTTAAAAAAAGTTAAGACGCCTTTCCATAAAAAAGTAAATGTAAAAAAATTCAAACCCGATTCGGTACGCAGCGAATATAAAAGGTGAATAAAAGCCAAATTATATGAGTTAGAGGAATGCATGCAAGCATGGTTCTAATTCGTACCTACAACTAGGTCTCTGCAACGCATATAAATATAACACATTGTGTACAATTATATTTAGCATAATTTCAGTACCATTTGCAACCTACAGGAAACTATGTCATGTCAAGTCACAGCAATCCAATCGTAAGAATTCTCCGGCTATCTAAATTCACACTAACGAACATTTGCTTTTTTACGCCGTTCAAGAAGATCCAAAATATATTTTTTAATTAATCATATGATTTTATTTTGTTGAGCGTTGCGGATACCAAATTATCCGAATTATCTCGATCACCGTATGCATTTTTATAATAAATCTTGAAAAACTTGTTTACAACTTCTTAGTTCACTATCGGATTTTGAAATTTAGAAATTATTTTATGAAGTGAAAACTTCTTTAGGCACATTGAGCGATTTTTGGTAGGGAAAATCTTATGGGTACGGGTCACCGATATGCCTAGGTTAACAGTATATCTGTAGCTATGAGTATGACCTGTTGCGCTTGGTCAGCAATTAACGCATATATGTTTATATATATTCATATATACATATATATATATATATATATATATATATATATATATATATATATATATATATATGTGTACCAAACATTGTATATACCTGACTGTATGATGTGCGTGTTGGATGCTTTTTGGGTGGGTGAAATCTTGTTAGTTTGCATCACCGGTATGCTGTCATAGTAGTATATCTGTAGATATAAGAGTAACGTGTTGTGTAACATTAGTGATGTGTGTATCTATACAAGTAAAATTAAATTGACTACGTGGAAAGTTCAACGTGTGTATACTGTGCATTTTTTAAATTGTGTTTTACTTTGATTGTTATTTTAATTGTTTAATTATACGACCACTGTGCTATACAACAGTGAGTACTAAATATATTAATATTTTTACATAGAAAAATGAATAACAAAAACACAGTACTTATTTTCAAATATTTCCAATATTATTATCAATATTTTTGTTTAAAAATTTGATATTATGTACTTTATATATTTTTTTCATACTTAGACTCTGCAATGCGAGGGGAAACGCACACTTCCGTGTCTCATTTTCTATATTTCATGGTCTAGAATATTACCAACTGGTTTTTCTAACTATGTAAACAGAGATGGAGTCGAGTATTATAACAAGTTTATGAACGAATTAAATTTATTGGGAAAAAACATTGAGATATTACACGCCAATGAAATTGCATTTTTGCACGTAATTAATTGCAAAAGGAACAATTTCATCGACTCAATGGTGTGTATATCACTTATTTCACTAGGTCGTCAACTCATTTTGAGTTGATGACCTAGTGAAATCTCGGGGTATAAACGAAATAATGGTGTTTGTAGAAATGTCAGCGAGATTATTCGATATTTCCAGTAGTTCTCCATAATTATATTGACTGAACAAATTGCAAGTACCGAATTTAATATTGCATGTTTCGGCAATGTGATGAGTCTCCAAGCAAAAAATCTAAATAGTGTCTGGGCCAAGCAATTGTGATTGTAACATTAATTGAAGATAAAAAGAGCACATGCGTATTAAAAATTCGACTGGTAGAGCTATGCTCACAGTCTCATATCTCTTTTGGAAATATATATTGTCTATGGAGGAATGGACATAAATTTCATTTTAAAATCCTTACAAGTACTTATCTGTTTTATATTCTAATTTATTAATGTCCACATGAACCAATATTATTTTATAATATCAGCCTAACTTCTGTCCTCATATTAGATCAATCTGATAGTCTACATACATCACTTCTAACCATGCCCAAAATATAATATATTATTACTACACCTGTAAATCTGGAAATGCAACAGACGGATACTATTCGCATATTGTGACAATAATCAAATGGATATATTATGGTCATAGACGGGATTCCAACGATACTCCCAACCTTAAAACTTTCAGCAATGTTCTATTAAAAACTTTAATTCATATAGCCCAGCCTAGAATTATGTGCAGATTCAATATACCAAGCACTATTTATTTATGCACAATTTATTATACATTATAATTTCAAAAGAAATAAATATATAATATAAGATGCCCAGTCTTTATAATAAAATATTTTACAAGCCAACCTGTGATTGTTGTATTTTCCGAGCTACTGAAAAAAATGTTATTTAGACATTACAAAAATAGAACATTTTATGACCCTTAAGATCAAACGAAGAATACTGTAAAGTCTGAATGTGTCAAGACTAATCGTGAACTTTACAATTTTTATGAGATAATAACTAAAATATTAGAAAATAATCAAAAAATATGAAAAAAAAGTTAAAATAAAAAATAAAAACGTTACAGCTGTGGACCAAAAAGGAGGATTGATTTAAAAAAAAGTCATAGAAAAAATAATTGTAAATAAATTATTGTCCCCCGCTCAAACGAATAGATAACTAAAGGGAAACTAAACGATTACGTGTCCAGACTTATTAATCGTAAAATGTGTTCTTCACAACAGTGATGAGAAAATTGCTGAACTCGAGATGTGAAATATTGTCCCACTATTTATATTTCCTTGACCGGACTACAAAAACTATATTGCACAATAATGTTATTGAGTACCTTTGCCGTTTTAATGGCAATTGATGACTGCCGCTGGTGTAACTGCTTGCCATGCGAGAAGATATGATCCTTTGAAGAATTTTTAATCAACTCTTAGAAGGCAAAATCCTATTTTGTTAAAAAATTACCAAATTTAAAAAACGAACTAGAGACATCGATTTTGGCATGTATGACGGTTCGAATAACATTCAGTAGCAGCAACTATAACAAAAATCCTTTACTTTAAAATGGTGCGATGCGTTCATATAGTGACAAAATAAAGGATTATTGCAGTTGATTTTTCTGTGAGACACTGAAAGCTATTTACCAATATATATCTGCCGCACCTATCTTGACTAGGCGTATAACATTGTACCATGAATACTTACCATGAATACTTTTCAGGCGAATTTTCTTTGCAGGCGCATGAATACTTACCCTTAACAAGAGCTTTAGTGGCTGAGTTTTTGTTCCGAATTTGAAATATCAGGATATAAATATATCGGTGAATATTTACGGTTTCATATGGAATCTACTTTTAGTCATTAGTTTTTAAATAGGACTTTATTCATCTCTATGTCAGTTCAATTGAAAATGTGCAGATTCCATTTTTTTGTCTTTTTTTTAAATTTTCTATATTTCAAAGGAATTTCCAACATTATTTCAACATTAACGTTAAACGTTATCGTTAGCTCGACTGCACCTTAAGAGGAACTTTTACTATAATATTCAGTTCATGATTTTCAATGTCATTTTCAACACGTCTAAAATGTTGCGTTCCTGTAGAAAAGACACAGCATATCTTTTCTACCGGAACTCAATATTTTAATAAGAATTTAACCTAGTTAATCTACAATTAAATGAAACTGCGTGATGTAGTATTATTTCTACTATCTTTAATTTCTTTACCACGACCTAGATTTCGTTGTATTATAACATTTTCAGGTGGGATATTAGCAAAGATATATTAGCAAAGATAGATAGTAGAAATAATACTACATCACGTAGTTTCATTTAATTGTGAATAATGAATTTCTACAAAATTAACGCCAAATATATTCACTAGTTAATCTAGGTGAATTGCGAACTTAAAACTGAAGTTTTGAGATTATTAAAAAAATATTTCCCAGCAAATATTGTATGACAATCAAAGAGAAACAACAAATGAAACATTTTCTGAAATGTGTAATTTTGCTATATTTGTTTCTAAATTTTTTATGTCAAGGCCAAAAGTTTAATAAAAACATACATAATCGTGAAATATTATTTTTGAAGGAACCAATTTAAAAGAAAATTTAAATCAAATTTAAGACTATAGATTTCAGAAAAGAGTTTTTTTCTTGAGTCCAAAATAATTTTAAAAAATACGAAGAAACAATTTTTGTACCAAAATGGACCATTATTTTTTAGACATGGAACAAGAAAGATGCGTATAATATTATTTGAAAATATCTTGTGGGCTTTTTCAGAAATTAAATATATCCTGTATAAAATTGCTTATATTTATGAAGAAGAAACTAAAAAAGGTCTGGCTAGAGATTAATGGGATCTGGTATTGATTATCAGATACGAAAAATTGGGAATACGTTTCTACAAACATCTATGGGACTCCACTTGTGCAAGTTCTTCCTTTTTTCAGCTTGCAGTTGACTACTCCTCGATGCAGATTTCCTCCAATTTTTTGTGTGTTCAATACGTGGCCCCCGTGCTTTATTAACATCATCCCACAAACAAAGTGAAGGAGAATATGTACTTCAGGTCATAGCCCTAGAATGTGAAATCTGAGTTTCTAGCAATATGTTCCGTACGACGCCACTTTAGTGATGCAGCGCTTTCGGTGATGATGGGTACTTTTATTCGTGCTTATGCGTTGTATGTGTACTATTTGCAGCAAAATAACGAAATTAAAAATTACGTGGGAGTGTCCTTAATTCAATATTTTAGCAAATAATTTAACAATACTTTCCCTCAACTTTCATAATATTTTAGTTTGTACTGTTTGTACTTTTAAGTTTCGAATTTAAAAAATGTTTCACAAAATTAATTGCAGTAACTGAAAAACCATTTGTCAATATATAACTCATGCGGTTCTGTAGGCCAGTGCTAAAATTATTATTTGGTCTTTCATTTGTTCATAATTTTCAAGTAAAAGTGATGTTCTAATTTAACAAACGAAAATACAACCTGAATCAAAATGTTCGGTTGGTATAGTATCGTAAAAACAACTATCGGCAAGTGTGTGCGGATTTACTGTCCGCTCTCGACTGGTTGCCATGTTTGCTTATATTGTTTACTTGTGAGACATGTTTCATTTCCAGAATATATTTATGTTGGAGTTTAAATGCAATTGATCCATTTTTACAATTTATATGCTTATTTTCGTTCAATAATAGTTGATGCTAGGTGTTATTTATTCAACTGATTAATTGTAAGACATGAATGGATTTTTGAACAAAAATAAGCATTAGACGAATTTCACTTGAGTTGAACAAATATTTGTATTTTTTTTACAATGCTATCTATGTAAGCGATGAAGAAAAAAATATATATTATCAAATGAATTGAACAAATTTAATGAATTTGATGGTCATGTTATTACTTTGAGAAGAAAATAATTGTGAACATATTATCATGATTCAAGATTTTCATAAAAGGGATGTCTGTCGATTTTTCATAAAATCTACGTAACGTTATTTTCAACTTCAAGAATCTAAGCGCCGGTGAAGAATATATTATGTTTTAATTTTAGTTATCACTCTAAATAATCCTGTGAGCTATTTCACATTTTTACCTTTTTTATTTTTGATCTTTATTTTAAAAAATACCGCCTTTTAGTTCCCGGATATTCTGTCATACAATTTCAAGGTTTCATAAATTTAAAAGGACAAGGCAGGTCCCTCATATGTCTATTCATACGTCTGCCTCTTAGTCGTTTTTCTCAGAAGTTGTTTGAACTTTAAACTGGAAATAGCGATAAAGCATCTTGATCCACATATATCTCAGTAGTTAAAACACAAAAATGTATACCAGATACTTGTATAAAAATTTAATAACCAAGGTGTAAACAAAGTATTAATTTTTTTATTTTATGAATCGTTTATTTTATGAACTGGAAGAACGAGTTATAAGACATTTTCACAATATAATATCTAATATATCTGAAAAGTCAATATTTATATATAGTTTTATAAAAAAATTACAACTAGCTAAAATAGTAACTTAGTCGATGGAGCTTAGTGCGCTGGTACTTTGTGATGATACTCTGAAAATTCGCCATTTATGAGTAAATTAATTATATGTTGTTGTTAATTTTTCTTAAATACTCAAAACTGGGTGCTGTAGACTAAATTCCTTATTAAAGAAAGGTAATATCTGATGGAAACTAAGCAACATCTATGCGCGTAAAAGATTTTAGAATATTAAAAATGGAAGTAACTGAAAACTTTGTGATTTATTTATTGTTTTTCAAATTAAGATTAGTTACTCGCGATACTCCATGAACTATCGACAGAAGTAGTCAGTTAAACGATGTCTCTTTAAAGGCAGTCCTTTTCGATGTCCTTTTCGAAGGCAGTCATTGCTTCTTGGGCTCCTGGAAATCGTGTTCCTTGCAGTCCCTTTTATTCTTGGGAATTAACAGAACCTGCGTGGTGCGAGGTCTAGACTGTATGGTGGAAAGCTCATAATATCTACATCCAACATAATCAAATATTTGATCATTTGTTGGGTTGAGCGGCACAAACCTTGTATTTAGGGGGTTTCTATTGTGAGGGCGTTACTTTAGAATTTTTTCTAGAATAAGAGGCAAACATTGCTAGTATAGAAATTAATAGTAATTTTTATTTTATTTTCCAGGATAATCGTTGCATAATAATCCGTTACAAGAACGATGCGATCATCTTCTTTCCATAAATTTGAAACCTCTATCACATTTGTCTAAGATATCACGATACGAATCACACGACAGCGTTTTCGAGTTCGTATAGGATTTTCTGTATTTAACTCATGCCAATGCCTCAACTTTTCAGTATCTAGTGGTAGATTGCCCTTTTGTCAGTCTTTATCATGTATAACATGAATGTAATCTTCATTTGTCGCTATTGAGGGATGTCCCTTACGCAGATCATCACGGAGTTTGGTACCGTTTAAATAATTGTGTAGGATTCTTAACACTTGAAAAAAATCATACCTTACTGTCAATTTTTCCATTCATCAGTATCTATTTTCCAATTAATTTTTTCCACTAGGTTAGACGGAGTTTATCTTTGATTGATTTTTTTCTTAAATGAAATAATTTTTCCTATTGTTTTACTTTAGATAATAAAGGTGAAAAGTTGATATAAATAGTACGAAGATAATATTGAAAGTTCTTGGAATTGTGATAGTGGTAATAAAAAATTTAATCCAAACTTCGAAAATCAAACTTTTTTTTACCAATTATAGTAATTTACTTGAATTTGTATTTTTTCATTCATTTGTAGTAATTTGAAATCTGTATGCAACACATCAATAAAAATTTCGTTCTATGATTTTTATGACTTCAAGCAACGACAAAGTTACTATCAGTTTCGATTGCTATTTTTTGATGAAGCTCCATCCTAGACTACTTTATACAATCAGTTGAAATAGTAACTTAGGATGGAGTTCAGCATAAACTGCTTAGATTATAATAAAATGGAAGTTAATATCAATAAAAGTATTTTATCCCATTATTCTGGAGAATAATTTTTGTTTATTATATTTGCAATTTTATATTATTAACGAAGACCGGAAAAAATTAGAAATTGTTATAACTTGGACAAAAATGAATAAATATAATTATATTTTGATGTAAGTGATATTGGAGTTATCCGTAATTTCCATGCAAGTACAATAACATTCACTGGCGCATCCAGTTCCAATATGACCACGATAAAAACATCCGGTACAGAGAGCTGGAGAAACAATTCTCGGTGCCCATCCTCATATTTACATACCTTTTTTATGTTTGTCTCTCTTTTTATTGTCCATTTTCGAATTATCATTTAAGAATATTTTGTATTCACAAACGTGCCGCGATAAAAATTAGTGGGCATAACTTTTGAATGCACACATTTATTTTTACCACTAATGAAAGTTCGTTAGGAAAAAAACTTATAAATGTAAATAAATACTTAGCTATTTTTTTTAAGTGGGAAAAACGATTTGCGATCAATGATAAGTAGCAAATTTTGAAAAATATAACGACTCAGGAGATTCATCGTGACTATTATAGACATTAGAAACATTTTCATTGCGTATTCCACTGTTGCCAGGCGGGTTTACCAACCTAAAGTTTGTGAAAGGTTTGCGTAGCACAGCAAAGGCAGGATTTGATTAGAAACTGTTGAAAGAATCGAGAAATTGGTGTTGAACGATCGTAGTATTGCCGTATGTTCAAGACAGATATTTAATTTGAAATGGGTGTTAAATCAATATTGAATTTGAGAAGTCTTCACAGGCTGAAGGTCGAGAATGAATTAAAAACCAACAAAGAAATTGTCAGATAATTCAATAAATTTATTCGGTAAAATCCACTAATGTCCTAATGTGAAACCTTTGTGTAATTTACCGAACTAGCCAAGTACGGCCGAATAAATTGAGAAGGGACATATGCTTGCACTTTTCTTTCAATTACGTACAGCATGTACATCCATGACGATAATAACATCTTTTGTAATATTATGATTAATATGAACAGAGATCTATAGTGCAACTTGCGAAAATACGTTATGGATGATAAGGAGAATACCACAAAATTTTAAAATCTCAACGACGACTTATCAGAAGTGTCGGACATCAAGACTCGGAGGTTCAAATGGTTGGGACATGTACAACATAGAGGAGTCAAACGGGTATTTAAGATGATCTAACGAAAATCGGAGAGTATCTCAGTGGGACGGCCAAGTATACATTTGGTTTGTGAACTAGAGACTTACTTAGGAAACTTGGTGAAAACTAGTGAGTAAGAAAAGTGATCGACAAGGACCAAACTCTTCATAAAAGAGTGGGAGAGTGAAATTTAGAGAAATTCTAAATGTTATTTTTTCCACTCATATCTAACACCAAAGTAATAATGACATTATAAAAGCGTCTTTGTCTAGGAGTTTAGTGCTGTAAAGCTTGCATATTCTTGTTGACCTCGAAAACATTTTAGGAAAGCTGGAAATAATTAGAAATACGAAAAATAAATAAATTGTCTAACAAAGTTTTAACTTTGGAAATTTTCAAAGAAGTCTGTTTTGGCAGAAATGAATTTTCAGTTTTTGTCATAAAAATTCAGAATAAAAAATATTTTTCTCTTAAAGAAATTTTTGAACCAACATTGCTAAACTATTTCCTCCAGTTTCCATTACCTGATTGACGACAAATATGTGAAGCATATAAACTACTTTTAAAGCAATTCAATGAAACACCTCATAAGGTACCTTCGATGAATACGCCAACATAATAATCAATATCTAAATGCCCTTCTCGCCAAAGTAGATATTCAGTCATAAATATAATTATAATGCGCTCTATATAAGAGTTTGCAAACTTATCATATTCATTATTATCATATTTGCTTAATCAATTATGTTGTTCTTTTATGCGTGAGGTCCTTATCACACGTGCAAAGGAGAGACATGAAAGATCTTTGCTTTGTTGGAGGGGCCAGTTTAATGTTATATACGTTACAAATATTCAATATTATGTGATGATAGAATTTGAAAATATTTAACTCAATTGATGTCTGGTTTAGTCACTCTAAATTAGTCATTGTACTTTGTGTTATAGTTGGTAATCTGTATTATGTTCCCGAGTAAAAAAAACGAACTTTCATAAGTTTTATCAAAATAAATTGAATATTTTAAACTTTATCTCGTATTTTCTAAATAAGTTATATTCTTATTTATAAAAAGGGAAAACTTTATTTTGCATAGATCATTATATCTCTTAGAAAAATTGCGTTGTTCAACGAAATCGGTAAAACATATATTTTTAATTTCATTCATTAAAAATATGTTACAAAACATTAATTATTATGAAATCGCACATTGAACCAGATTACCTCTATAATAAAATACAATCAAGCGAATTAAATTTGTAAATATAAAAACCTAGTTGCTAGATCTACATATTAATCAGCATTATTTTAAATGAAAAAATAAATTTCTCTGTAAATATGATGAAAGCACTTATTTTATACTAGTTATCCAGACGATTATTTTGAATATTAGAACGATATTATTTTCACGTAATATACAAATATATTACCTTGTTGATTTTCATTGTCGCAAATTTATATTCTATTTTCGTGTCCATGATTCAGGCTATAAATATGCAAAATTTTATAGAGATTGGTTAAGTAGTTGTGACGTGAAAGCGAAAAATACAATGTTTAGTTACAACAATTATGATTTAAACGTATACCAATAAGTATTCCTTATTAAAAACACAAAAACAAATTATTTTAGTAGGTGATTTCTATGTTTATTTTCAATGCTGCCATAAATGAAGTTATTTTTACAGGGATATTAAAACTGTAAGAAACAATATTAATACTTTCAATGTTATTATGAATAAATTTCTGCATTCGTTTCAAGGATTAAACAATACTTTTTCTAAATTGTACTTTACACTACTTACGTACTTTTTATTTAAACATAATTGTTCTCACTTTTTAATGCGTTATTTGTAAAAGCAATTTACCGTAAATCGTTTTATAATAATATATATTACAATAATATTATACAATTATAATGTAGATATTATACCACATAAACCACTTTTTTATACATAGAGCAGCAAAGTAAAAGAATGTCTATGTATAAAAATACCGTCTAATTGGGTATCAAGTGATCCGTACCCTCATTTTTAAAGTTCCATATGTTGAAATAGAGAAGATATATTTTTTAATTCAAAATTTACGACATGCATATTAAATTTCCTTTTTTACATTTTATTTAAATGATAATGACAACTAAGAAATAAATAATAAAGTAAAATTATATAAATTGTGAGTAATTGAAATTAAACAATTTACACAGATTATTAGTTATTATAAAAGTTTTACTACATAATAAAGTCTTCATCCATTTTACATATTGAATTTACCTATGATTTCTATGACTTTATATTAACAATTATTTAATATTATTAATAATAAATATAATTTTTACTGATATAAAACAACTGCAAATAACTAAACATGCAAAGAATTTTATGCTACTCTAAAATTTCTGTAAAATCGTCGATACCACGTAGGCATGGGAAACGAGATATTTGCAAAAAAAACGATTTTGGTGACTTAGGCGACACAATATTATTTGCGTCTTTTCAGTTCATTTTTTGACAGTCAAAAGGAATGAATTTTTTTAGCTTTACTCCTATTTCAAGATTTAGGCTTTATTTTGCCTTATTTAAATAGCTATTCTCAATTATACTTCATACATATCTTCTTGTTCTTCTTTACAAGCGCAAAAGCCCCTTGCAGGTCTTGGCTGCCTCTACTTCGTGCTCCTTTCAGGGTCTCCTATCAATTGCGACTCGTTTCCAATTACTTATGTTCAACGATTTTATGTCTTTTTAGATGTCGTCCATTCATCTAGAGGGTGGCCTACCTCTTGGTCGAGTACCCTCAGGTTTTTTAATGTTAATATTTTAGTAAGATTACGTTCTGGGCTACTCCATACATCTACTACGGATTACTTGGGTAATTTTTGGTTTTCCGTAAAATTTATACCGTTCAAAATTATATCTACCTCTTGCTCTTTTCTAGTACTTGGTCAACAATATCTTTGAGGACCTTTCGCTCAAACGTATCCAGTGATCGCTGTGTGTCTACGTTTAGGGACAATGTTTCGCTTGCACAAAGTAGGACTGGTAGGATTAGTGTTTTATAGATTTTTAGTTTTCTTCCGACTGATGAGTTTAGACCTCAGCTGTCTTTTCAGTTCAAAGAAGCATTTATTTGCCATTTTAATTCTGTTATCTATCTATGCTCTTAGTTTATTTTTGTCGTTAATTACCATACCAAAGTGTTTAAATTCATCAACTTTTTCAAAGGTGTAGCATTTTATATACAAAGAGGTTTCATAATTTACCATGAAAAGATTTAAATTTTGTTTAGTTTTATCCTGGTTGACAGTTAGACCCATATTTCTTCCAGGGAATTTAAGGGCTTAAAAGCCTTTTTTAACTACTTCTTCTGACCTTCCAATAATATCTATGTCATCTGCATAGGCCAATATTTGTTGAGATATATTACATAGATTTCCCCTTTGGTCTAAACCACTGTCTCTAATGCGCTTTTCCAGAGATAAATTTAATAATACACAGGCAAGGAAATCTCCCCGGCTTAGGCCTCTTTCTGTTATAAAAGGTTGTGATAGCCGGTTTTGGAACTTAATCCTACATCTCAATCTATGAAATGTTGCTCTAGTTAAAGCTATAAGCTTATTGGAGATTCCAAATTCAGACATTGCTTTAAATAATTTAGCCCTCCATATGCCATACTATAATTGACTAATATATATTTGGTCAACACTGGATCTTTGGGTTCTAAATTCATATGGATATTTTTAAATTTCTTTATCAGCAAAGGGTAAGTAAACAGCAGGTTAGCGAATATTTTATATGTCGTATTAAGAAGTTGTCACTTCATACATATTGATTAAACAAAATTCAGGTCTCCCCTGCATGTATGCACGCTCCCTTAAAATAAAATTGTATATAATTTTATATTTTGAAAGAAAGTTGCTGCAATGATGCTGTTCTTTAAAAATAATTAAAAAGGGGATTTTCGAATTCAAAGGCCTAGTCAGACACCAGTGATATCTAATTGCATATTAGCATTTTTCGTGGAAGCAGCAACTAGTTACAACTAGGGAGAATACATTAGACCAGGATGAAAAATTTTGTCTTTTGAGAAATCTTAAATGTGAAAATGTGACTTGTGAAAATAAAAAGAAAAACTTAAAATAAAATTCATTTGGGTCCTAATTGATTTTTAGCTAATTTTTAATAAACCAAAACTGAACCTGCCTTGCCATATGTATTGAAAAATCGACCTCCGGAACAAATTTAATTTTTTTTTATTTTTTACTAAACTAATTTCACGCAGAGAAGACGTAGGATAATTCAAAGTTAAGCCAATCAAATTTGACACGTTTTATGTAAGGACAAACATGTAATATTTGGATACACCCCAAGTGTTATCGTGCTGATAATGAATCTTATTTCAACTTGCATGTCGTAAAACACGCACTTAATGTAAACATATCTCAAAGAATATAATCATTTATATTAACTTTACAGTTGAACACCGAACATAAATCAACTTGCCTTATCTTTTTTAATTAAAATACTTTAACTTGCAAATATAAATCACCCATTTGAAAAAAAAAATAAGCTAATGTGGTTCGCGCAACGGGAGTGCTGTACCGTATTCGAAATGAAGTTATTTCATTTATCATACGTCACCACTAATATGGAATTTTTAACACAATAGTTATTATAATTTATTATAATTAAGTAGGGAAAGTCAAAGTTCTGCAAAATTAATTTATGAAAAAGTACAAATCGATGTTGTTAAATGATTTCGTCAGATAGCTTACAGGCATGCCCTATATTTATATGTGTATATAAATATATATATATATATATATATACATACATATATATACATACATATATATATATATATATATATATATATACACACATATATATTTGTTTTGTATTTATTAACAGATAAGATTCAGATATTATAAGCCTTTGAAAGTACATATCGGTACATACATACATACGTACAGACAGACCCCGATATAATTCGTATTTATACACTATATTTTCTATGAAAACTCTTTTGTTTCATTCGTTGGATGCTAAGGCAATACTTTCACAATTTAGATGAAAGTAGAAGGAATATTAGTAAAGTACGATGAAACGTAAATATTGAATACGGCACACGTTCTAAACGAAATTTTAATTTTAATATTACTTTATTATGACCAATTTTTTGATTAATAATAAAGCCCCGTA
Source organism: Druceiella hillmani (assembly GCA_039881145.1). NCBI lineage: Eukaryota > Metazoa > Arthropoda > Insecta > Lepidoptera > Hepialidae > Druceiella > Druceiella hillmani. The sequence continues at coordinate 11,373,177 of JAYKKI010000047.1, read as the reverse complement.
GACCCCAATTAATTATTATTGCTATATCTGTTTGTCTATAAATCGTAAATATTTGGAAATAAAAAAAAACTATGAAAACAAATAAAAAAATAACCTATGAAAACAAAATGCAAAATAATGTTTTTTAAATATATTTTTAATTGATAAATAAATATCAGGTTTATCTTCTTACAAAATGTTATATTTTACCAATAAGTCATAAATGTTTAAAGTCATCAAAATAACCACTGCATACTTTTTTTAGTTTTAATATCTTACTTAAATTAAAATAACTGAAATTAAGAGTGGAAACGATAATGTGTACTATTAATTTCCTAAACCATCTTGGTAATTATGACTCATAATAATTCAAAAGTTACTAATAAAATCTCACACAAATACATTTTTACATATTAATATATCTATTTAATTTTTTGCGTGTATATATAACTTTTGAAGTATAATGCATATCGCATAAATAAACTAACTGTAAATGAATTTTATAATTTAACACGATATTGAATACTCAATACGAAAAATACAAAGTAACTAGACTGCATATTTTTCTCTATTCAAATAAATTAATACTAAACATAAAAATTAATATAGATTTAATACGACGAAAAAAATGCAACTTGTTTACTGGTTTTTTGAGACACATCGTGGCTTAATAACTGGCCAATTTCCCTTGATTTGCCATTATTTATTTTTATAAATAATCTTCGTTTCATGCCGGTAAATGTTAGCATGATTGACCGGTCAATGTTACACTATGCTTCATAGTTGTATACTATTCTTATCCACATTAAGAGTCAGGATATATAAAACATTCTCTATACTGCTAAAGTCATGAGATGTTTGGGCTATGTAAAGTTCCTTGTGAACGAAGATTTCCCTTTTTTAAACAAGGTGATTGATATTCTTGAAGAATCATGAACATTCAGTAAAATAAACGCTGGAACATATACAGTAAATCTTAAAATAATCTATACTCCAGAAAATTTCTGTTACTGTGTTGTAATTCACTATCTTTTTCAAGCAATTTTGCTATTCGAGACTAAAGTTTTATCCGCTCCTAAGTAACACGATTAAAGAAGTTTTAGCATTTGAAAACGATGGGGACTTATAAAAACATAAAGCATGCATGCAAAAAGTCAAACTTTTTTTAAGCAAGTTGCATTTAATCACAAAAATCGGGTAACATTTAATTATCTCCTAGAGTGTATATGTGACAGGTATTTCAAAAAATAATATGGTTAAAGAGGGTTATACCCTGGTATAGAGGGTCCGAATAAAAGGGTTAGGCAAAAGCAGAAAGATAAAAAATCTTAAGGTCTATCTGAAACACCCGTATGTAAGTTTAGCGCTTTTTGATAAATTCTGAGTTATGATTTTTTGTGTTTATTACCAAACTTGTAGATGAGGACAATATGCTTCTTTGCAACATGAATATATATGATGGAAACTTCTTTTTTATCAACTAGTTGACTAACTAATTCAGGTTAAAAACAATTTCTGACATAAGTCCAGGCACGGTGCCCAGAACAAAAGATTTTTAATTTAAATTCTCACATCATTTTAAAAGGAAAATATACCTGACTGAATAGTTCATCAAACTTTTTTCAAAATCTACTTTTAAAACTTTTCTATTTCATCGGCTTTTGATCCAGTCATTTGAAATTGTTAATATGATTTTGCGATTTGACCCTGAAACTGAACCGAAAGTGTAAGCGAACAATTATAATTTTTACATAATTAGGAAAATGATTGAAATTAAATTAAAATTGGAAGAAATTTATTTATTTTGAAAAAATTACATAAAATTTATAAAATTGTTAAGTGGTTTTATGTTTCCTACCAAATAATTTCACTAATAAATTATTTTTTGCTCTCTACTTTACTGGCATTCTTATTTCCTGCTTCACTCTCATTCTTATTAAGCATTCTTATTACTCATATATATAAATCCGAATACATCTTCGTTTTAATTATGTACCAACCACTTCAAAGTATTATGAAACCATGAAATTACCAGGAAGTTCTGGTTTAATAAATTAACATTAATAATCTGCATTAATTAAGTCAACATAAAATAAAATTAAATAATAATTATTAACATAATTTTCAATATAATGAAAAAATGCCTATAAAAACACAGTTGTTAGCTTACGATTGCGTAAATTCACGTCCTTTGGAAAAAGTCGTATATTTCTTATACCAGCAATGAAATGCTATTGTATATCAATGTATTACTGAATTTATATACTTTACTTTAATTTGAAAAAAACACCTTCAGTAATTTACATGTATCTTACTAATATTATAAATGTGAAAGTTTGTAAATTTGTTTAGAGATTTGGCTGCCAAAGGCTTAAAAAATACTGTTTGGATTTGTATGAAATATCTCATACAGATAGTCAATAGCCTAGAATAGAACATAAGCTAATTTAAGAAAAAAATCAACACCTAACATGGAGATGAAGGTAAACATTTCACACAAAAAATGCTGCCAACATTTCGGTGAAATTTTGCACACAGATAGACAACGATCTGGAATAGTATATAAACTATTTAAAACAAGATCAACCCATAAAATGGAGGATGAAAGTAAAAAATTCACACAAAAAATACTGCTTTGATGTTTATGAAATTTTGCATACAGAGAGACAATGACCCAAAATAGGACATGGGCCAATTTAAAAAAAAATGGGGAAAAATGGGGTATGGAATTATCCCAAAAATGGGGGATTAAAGTAAAAGTTCACGCAAAAAATATTGCCTGCATTTGTGTGATATTTTCATACAGATTGTCAATAACCTGAAACAGGACATAAACTACTTACACAAATTAACCCCTAACATGGGGGATGAAAGTAAAAAGTTTACTCAAAAATACTGTCTGGGCTTGTATGAAATTCTGATAAGGACAGACAGTGACCCGGAATAGGACAAAGGCCATTTTTAAAAAAAATAACCACAAAAATGAAGGATGAAAGTAAAAATTTCACACAAAAAATACTGCCAACATTGCGATGAAATTCCACATACAGATAGACAATGATCTGGAATAGGTCATAAACTATTTAAACTGAAATCAATCCATAAAATAGAGGATGAAAGTAAAAAGTTCAAGCAAAAAATACTACCGGGGTTTATATGACATTTTACGTACAGATAGACTATAACCTGGAATAGGACATAGGTTACTTAAGAAAATTAACCCCTAAAATGGGGGATGAAAATAAAAAGTTCACCCAAAATATACTGTTTTGATTTGTGTGATATTTTGCATAAAGATAGACAATGACCCGCAGTAGGATGTAGGCCACTAAAAAAATTAACCTCTAAAATGGGGGATGAAAGTGAAAAGTTCACTTAAAAAATATGCTGGGGTTTATATGAAATTTCGCATAAAGATAGACAATGACCTGGAATAGGACAAAGGATACTTAAAAAAAATCAAACCCTAAAATGGGGAATAAAAGTATTTTGCATACAGGAGGCGATGACCCGAAATAGGGCGTAGGCCAGTTTAAAAAAATCAACCCCAAAAAAGAGGGATGAAAATAAAAAGTTCATGCAATAAATACTGCCTGTATTTATTTGAAATTTTCGATACAGATATACAGTAATCTGGAATAGGACATAAACTATTTAAACAAATTAACCCCTGACATTAGGAATGAAACTAAAAAGTTCACGCGTAAAATACTGCCTGAGTTTGTATAAAATGTTGCATACAGACTTGAAATAGGACAAAGGGCACTTTTGAAAAATCAACCCCAAAATTGTAAGATAAAAATAAAAACATCACGCAAAAAATACTGCCTGGATGTGTGCGAAATTTTGCAGATAGAATAGGACGTTACTACTTAAAAAGAAAAAATCGGCTACTAAAATGGGGGATAAAAACAAAAGGTTCACGCAAAATGTACTACCTGTGTGCATGCGTGCGTGTGTGCATGAGTGCGTGCATGTGTATATTTTTTTGTCTATCCCACCATGAGCAAAAGCTGTTTTTCCATCAAATCGTTTGATTACATTACATTGCAGCTATACTTAATAAAATGTAGAAATCTCTTGATAATCAATACCATAAACCTCAATAAACCACCTTGCACATATATACGAGTAAGTGAGCTTTCTACCCTTTAGCTATGCCATATTTATTTACTTTAGAGCAAATATCAGTTTCATCGTGATAGTTTGCTGATTGTCTTTATCAGCCAATATCTAGATTTCATCTTATTTAGGCGCTTCTAATTTTTACTTAATAAATTTACAATTAAATGAAACTACGTGATGTAGTATTATTTCTACTTTCTTTAAGTTCTTTATCACGACCTAGGTTTTGTTTTATTACATCTTCAGGTGGGCTATTAACAAAGATTTACGAATGATTTTCTATATGCATTTCTACAAAATTAATGTCAAATATATTCAATATCAATAAATCTAGTCCATTCAAGTTTCTCTTTACAAATAATTGCTCATTTATATGTCTCCACTACTAACTGTCAGACTGAATTTGCTCGAAATTTATGTTCAATTTCGATTTATTCATCTGTTTCCTCTTCTCATACATTAAGCGATTGTCATGAGGAGTTGGTTATTCTCACTGCCAAACTTGATATATTATCACTGGACACTGTTAAAATACGATCAAATTGTATCAAATTTACATCTTTATTGCACTTATCGTTACATAGAACTTTAATGTAAATTACCTTACTTGATCTTTCTTTACCTTCAATAGAAATCTTTGCTATATTTCTCCGAATATCTGGAATTTTTGCTTCATCAAAATTACATTTCTTAATATTTTTACTTTATATGTTTTCATATCATAATCCTATAGTTACCATAACCAACTAGAATTAGCTTTCCATTTTTTGTCAAGCTTGTTTCTCAGCAGTTTATTTCAATGTTCATATCCTTTACTACCAAATAATTTTATAAACCATGGACCTGGTTTTACACTATTCCAGTATACTTTGTAATTCATTGCTTGAACCAAAAATTTCAATCGCAAGTTTCTTGAATATAATCTTCACCCGGAACTATACAATTGTACATATTTTTCTATCGTCTCGCTCATGTTGTTCAAGTGTATATGGATCAGTGCACTCGTAAATAATTCCATCCCGATCAAAAAATCTTTAAACATTCTATTTACATTTTCAATACAATTATAGGATATGCAATATTCTAACATTATTCATAAACTTATGAGTTCTGATTGCATTATATTCCTTGGAGCATTAAAATTTATTAATTTTTTTCTGTATAAAATATATATTTATGTATATATATATATATATATATACATAAATGTATACTTATATATATATATATATATATATATATATATATATATATATATATACTTAAATATATACCCCCATAGACATCGCTATATGCTAGGCCACTTGGATTTAATGGACACCACTTAGATTTCTTGAATGGCAATCACATTTGTTTGCCTTATGCACACGCTTCATTTACAAGATTACATTTACTGTTCTCTACGTTTAGTCCTTTCACTACATTTGTATTACATACGTCATGTTTATTTAAGAGAAATTTCTCTTAAAATGAACACGACCTAACCTTTCGTGCTAAGTCTGCAAAGCACATTGTATTTACATATTTCACTCACTGGCTTGTGTCAAGTATATAAAGTAGTTTTGGTGTAGCACACATTACCAGTCTACTGTTTAAATAAACTCTCCCCATTTTAAATATTTTATGCTTCCCTATACTTTCCAGGATGTTTTTTCCCACTGTCCGTTAATATTCTATTCATTTAGAATATTTATTTTGTCATCTATTTTTGGCTGTTGCTTTTGCCCAAGATTAGTTTATTTCCACTAAAATATTTAAGTTCTTTAAAATAATTACGCGCAAATTTCACAAACTAATATCCAAAACCCTTCCAATTCGCCCTATCCAAAACCAACTTGCACGCTGACCTTTTTCACCTTCTGCATTAAATGCTAATATCGAACCATCACCGCAAAATCTTCTTTGATTGTTTTCAGGCGCACGATAATCTCTGGCGGAGTGACAACATTTGTCACAATTGTAACACATAAAGCGATGATAAGTTTATTATGCTGTTAATCATAATTGAAATATTTACTGGGCACTTCTGAGTTTATGGTGAATCCTCCTTTAAGAAATTACTTTCTCTTATTCTTTGGCTTATCATCGTAAAGAAGTGGTTTATTTTCTTCGCCCCATTCCAAACTAGCTTCTTTATCTAATAACCACACAATTAAGTTTGTTCTTTTTTGTTTTCATTTTTAATATAAAGACAGCCAAGCTTAACGCATGGTTTGGAACTTAAAATTCGAAATGGCAGGTAATAATATTTTTGTAATGACAGGCGCCTCACTAATAGCTCTCCACTTTACTGTTGTGTTGAGCTATTGTCTTTAGAGGCCGTCATGTATTAATAATATCTTTCGTTTTATTTAGTTCACATATTAATTGAATAATATAGAAGATAATATTATTACCTTCACCTGGTCCTTCGTATAGTTTTCAATCAATGCAGCGTGTTTGAATTTTATTAACGAAATAAAAATTAACATTATCATCATCCTTCTTGGGATATTGACTTGTGTTTATTTCTGATTGATTGTGTTGACTTGTGTTTGTTTCTGTTGATTTTGAATTAAATTATTATTTCCGTTGTTTGAAAGTTCACATTCTAGGACTTTACTATTCTGTGTTGAATAAATTAGCCAAACTTGACGAGTAATAGTCCAATTTTTAGCGTAATGTTACTTTAGTTGGTTTAGTGTTAAATTATGATTGTATTAAGTTTTTATTAGTGTGATTCACAAATTGTCTCATTTTAATGAAAATTCGCTTAGGTAGTAATTGTCTCTAATCCGCACGTTTTACATGCGGATTGTAGACAATTTCTACCTAACTTCTTACTCTTTATTCTTTATACTCTTCTGCATGCAAGAACATATAACCATCTTCTCGAGATTTAAAATTACTTTATTCCCTTTAGAGAAGTGCAAAAAAATTATATGTGAATTCTATATGGTGCAACATCAGTTGTGTATGTTATTTTTTTTTTATAAATTAAAATATAAAGACAATCACGGCGCGTAGGACGCAAGTCGATTTACATGTGATTAAGATATTAACAACTGACATTTCTATTATTTTAAACGTTTGCGTTTAAATTTATTTCTCACCCTGTAGGAAAAATCATGCTTATGGATTCAGTGACGAATAAAGTTCTGTAAAACTGAAGCATTTATTCATGCCCCTAATAAAAATAAATGGTAATGACTAATCCATTTAGTTATATTAACTTAATTTATTTATTTGACGAATGGTTCTATGTGTTTTAGTTTTTAACAGTTAATGATGGAATTGAAATACGAAATAAAGTAGTTATTTAGTTTTTGACGAGTGAATACAAGTTCCAATAACAAAGCAATAAAAAGAAACAAGTTATATAACGAAACAGGCAGAAATCTTATCAGATGAATAATTGGTGAATATTTCAATCATTACGCTGACGTCGCATTTTCTATTTTTGTCCTCAAAATTTTACGCTATATATAGAAAATTATTTAATTTTATCTAATACCACTTCGAATAGGTCTTTTTTATTGTGCTCAATTTATTTGAATATCCAAACTCCAAGTTCTTTTAAATATGCATCTAGTATTATCGGTAATGCGGCTGAGCACATTTTAAATTTTTTATATTTGGAACGAATTTTTCAATGGCTTTTCTTCTATGATAATTTACACTGTAATGTAAAGAAAAATCAAACTGTAGTTGAAATATTTTTTTAAACTAAATCACGTCCATCATAGAATTGAAAAATAATATAATAAAAGAAAATGAAGAAAAAGATACTACATATGATTCCGAAGACATTTTCACTTTTATTCTATCATACAAATTAACAATAATCAATTGCATGTCATTACATTTATAAATAAACCAATCGTGCTACCACATCTCCAAAGTGAACTTAATTTCAATTTTTGGCCAACTTTTTGATTTAAATATTTATGAAAATGAGTAGAGTCTATATTATAGACATGTTTGGCCTACTTAATAATCTATGAAATCTAAATAACATAAATAATATAGATGCGAAGCTCTTCATAATATATATATATATATATATATATATATATATATATATATATATATATATATATATTTGTTTAAAACAACCATTGCAATTAATAATGCAGCCAGATTGATTCGCATTATAACTAAATTTGTTATGATCTTATTTCTGAAATAAGGAATTAGGTGAAAAGCAATGTACAACACAAAAGAACAAGGTCACTTTGCCACCATTGCTAGTAATAACGCAGCCAGATTGCTTCGCATTATAACTAAATTTGCTATGACCTTATTTCTGAAATAAGGAATTAGGTAAAAAGCAATGTCCAACATAGAAGAACAAGGTCATTTTACACCCAGAAGGGATTTGATGGAAGAAAGACAAGGAAGGTGTTTTTAATGGAAATGTTAGTGACTCAACACGGAACACTTCGGAGTTTGTGTGCGGGTGTGTATATGTATCCTACGTATATGTATCTTCATAGACTTATAAAATCTAAAGAGGCCATCCACTTGGCAGACGAGTTTTTTTCAGTTTTACAGTAGTTCAGGAACAAAGCGCGTTACTAGGTTCAACACCAATGGATTATCAACAAAATGTGTGAACTCATAAAAAATACATGCAAAATCAAACCTGCCTTTCTTCTTAATAAGCTTATATTATACCCCACTAGATCGAAAATAATCGTTGAAATATAAAACGAGCTAGATACATGTGAATATAAAATATATGATTTTTTACAATTTCATTTGTTATAAGTTTGCAAGTTTGGCAGAAAATAATATCACTAAATTTGATTAAATATGGGAATGAACCAAATTTGATTGTCGTGCCTGAAGAAGCTTCCTGAAGTGCAATTAAGAAGTAATTTTGAGAAGATATTTGTTTCTTGACATGTTCAGGAATTTAATTTTGAAACATATTGAGGTAGAATTTATTTAAGAAAATGGTAGGCATCTTTGCTAATAGCCTACCTGAAGATGTTGTAATAAAATGAAACCTAGGTCGCGGTAAAGAACTTAAAGAAAGTAGAAATAATACTACACCACGTAGTTTCATTTAATTGTGAATAATGAATCTCTACAAAATTAACGCCAAATATATTCAATATAAGAAAAGGGTGTTTAGATGTTTGTTACTCGACCGCGTCCAAACAGCTAAAGGTATTTTAAAGCAACAAAGTATGGGCGTACTTTATGATTAAAATTAATAGACAGACTATTTTAACACAAGGATTCACATAATTCTTTTAGCATGGATCTGGCTCTTTTTTTTGAATAATGAAAAACTTAGCATCATATCACGTCAAGAGATAATAAAAGTTTATATTAAATATATGATTTGCATGTATCAAGAGATTAAAGCATGGAAAGCATGCCGCTTTATAAGCCATGGATAAAATTTAGCTTATTATTTACAGTTTAAGTTTATATAATATACGTGTACTGTAATAATGCTCTGCAATTAAACCTTGGTAACTATCATTTGAAAATAATTACAACAAACCAATTATGCAATAAAAATAAACAAAATTGATGACTATACAAGGAATTAGCTTTGGTCGGTGGCTTCATTCCTGTGAACTTTCCATCAAAGTGGCGTTATTTATGGAGCCAAATGATCTACAAGTAATGCCAAATGTTTTATCGATTTAATATGCACACCATATCGACATGTTGTAATATTAAATTTCTATCAGTTTGTAAAATACATAAAGTTTCGTTCTAAATAAATTAATCTGTTTTTAAATTTACAAAGTAGTTTATGTATTAAACTGAATCAAAATCTCTTCTTCTACCAAATTTCGTGTAAATCTGTTAAGCTCGTTAAACGTGATTGGGCAAAAGACAAAAATTTACATTGAAAAGTGTTAGTTTATCAAGTGTACAAAGTCTTACGTTGTTAGTGATCATGCTCCCAGTTTGTAATCCGTGCAGTGGTATTTTACAAACTGGTAGAAATTTAATATTACAACATATCGATAGGTGATATGGTGTGGATATTAAATCGATAAAACGTTTGGCATTACTTGTAGATGAATGTTGCAACAATCTCATTTGGCTCAATAAATAACGCTACTTTGATGGAAAGGTCACAGGAATGAAGCCACCGATCAAAGCTAATTCTTTGTATAGTCATCAATTTTGTTTATTTTTATTGCATAATTGGTATGTTGTCATTATTTTCAAATGATAATTACCAAGGTTTAATTGCAGAGCATTACTATGCAATTACTAGCAAATGGTCACTGCCATTTGCTTAATTTTAGAAGTCTAGACAATAAATAATCTAAAGTATTTTCACATTTATAATATTATTAGAGATTCAAGCAGATAAATTGTAAAAATACGGTTTCAAAAAATATTCACATGAACATTGGTTCGTCTAAAGGTAATCATAGCATTTTAAAACAATTTTTATTAATTTGTTCAGCAATTTCCTACGCTTTTCATGCGAGAAAAATTGCGCATGTTACACATTTGAAGACCTACTAAGTTTTTATTCCTTTAGAATTCAGTCAGGAGATCGCCCCTAATTAGATAACGATTATACTCTGTTACTAACATAGTTACTAAAATGTAATTAAAAATAGATCATTATATTGAAAAGATTTATTAAAAATAAATTTCCATCATCTTGTGGGGAAATCTAAAACTGCATAGTTCAGTTTGTCATTTAAAGAATTAAATATATATCGCTGCCAATTAATTAAGTAATAGAGTAGAATGATGATTCTATTACAGATGCTGAGTAGACTTCTAAGATATGTCTGATGTACATACAGCCATATCCCTATCACCATTTTCTTATATATATATATATATATATACACATATGTATATGTATATATATATATATATATATATATATATATATATATATATATATATATATATATAGATTAGAATGTAAGGTTTAGTAAACATCAATTTATTGCTGCGATTCAATGCTTAAATTGCAGAAATATTAGTTTAAACTCTTGTCTCACTAGATAAACGTTGACGTACGTAGATTTACATTTTGTGTACCAAATTTTGTGTCAAAAACGAAGTTAGTTTTCAGTTTACAAATACATGGCAGGTTTTATTGACAAGGGTCATTACAACGATCTCGTCTGGACAGAGAAATAAACAAAGGAGTTTGCGAATGACAGTGCTATATTGTTGTTCAAGGGTTCAATGAAAACATTGATACTGTATATTTATATTTTACAAAATTAGTCAACACTGAACAAAAAACAGGGAAGAAAAAGAAATAAATATAAATACATTGATGGCAAAAATCTGCACATAGAATTTAAAAGAGAAACGAAGAAAATGAAAAATTTGTAAGAAATTAAATTTGAAAATACTTTTTTCAAACAAATCATAAATACACATATTGTCAACCCGCGGAACACTTTAGGCTATATGCACTTGATTAACATATAGACAAAGAATTATTATTCATAAAGAGAGGTTTTCAGATCGAGGTCAGATTCACGTAAGGCATATTAATTAAGGCTCTGGATTAAAATAAGGGATACTCGAAAAGGAAAAATGGTGCAATATTGAAAAAAAGTAAAGAATTTGATTTTAACCTGTAATTAATTACGTTATTCAAGAGTAAATATGAAACGAATATAAAAGTTATGAAATCTTTTTAATATAAATTAATTAATTAAACGATTTTCCTATCTATGTTGGACTAAATTGAATTGAATACACCTGCCGCAGCATTTTCCTAACCTAAAAATTTTCACAGTAAATAGGAACCCCGTTATTATTTACTCAACCATGTAGAAACTTTAAAATTCCTCATGCCCATCTGAATAGAAAACTGAAGCCTATTTACATTTGACATAGAGTATAATAAAATTCGTAACTTCCATCTTACAACTGATAGTATTTTTTTGGAAATTTCGAAGACAGAATTTTAAAAACAATCCTTTGATAGTTGGATTTAAACACCGATGATCTTCTAACTCTAATTTTGTTGTTTGGAAGAAACAATGAATTTAAAAAAATAAAATAAGTTATTACGAAAATATAGTAGGAATAGTTAGGAGAAATTGCTGACCAGTATGGTGATACGAGTTATCTGATTAATTGATTGTAGCCAAACCATAAACAACAGTAATAATTTTGGAGAGAGTGTTAATAGAGGGTTAAAAAGATTTTCAAACTTAGAGGTCTAGTTCCTGTAGAGTATGACATATCAAAATTGTATATTGTTATTAAAATTTCTAAAACGTTCGTATCTCGTAAATAAGGCAGCATTCCCGGAACGATCTCAAATATTTAATATGATCAACTTGTATCTGCTTTATAAGTGAGTACTTTGTTTCGTGTGTTAACTTGTTTTTTGTCATATAATGAGATTAGTTTTATATTTCCAATAAAATTATGTAATTATTACAAAAATTATGTATATGTTGGCGTGTGCGTGGGTGTATGTATGTAAGTAAGTTAGATCAATATGTACGTAGGTACGTATGTGTACGTTTGAAAGCTTATAAAATCTGAAGGGAACGTTTGATGGAATAGCGATATTTTATTTTACTGTGTTCTTAAAATGATAAAATCTCTGAAATCTGATCTGCTATTGAATGGTACTACGGAAAAATTTTAAACTATATCCTACAAAAATTAAATAAAACTAATTAGATTGGAACCGGACAAATCGCATGTAGCATATAGATGATAGCGATTGCTGTGATCGCAAAAATATATTCAGAAATAAATGCAAAAAACTTAATTTTTCGGTCGTCAAATTTCACTAAATCACTATTATTTTATAAAATTCATGTGGAATTCGAATCAGTTATTAAATTTCGGTATTAGTAAATTGCGATATTAATTTTTTATTATCAAAGATCAAATTGACTTCAAATTTATATTTAAAGCTAAACTAAATGCCCTTTTCATGAAAATTCTGTCTGGGTTTTAATCCATACCACTCGTTGACATTAATGAGTTGAATTGTACTGTTCTGACGATTTACTTTTTCAAGAAGATCATGAATTTTTTTAACAATGTCAGCTGAGCAATAGTTATAATTATAGTTATATGTAAATAACTCCTGATTGCGAAACGATATCCCACTAATATATTTTACGTCTTTCCTTCGTTTTCATCATATCTGTTCAGCATATTTTGACACGATCAATAGAGGAAATATACGGCAAAGAGTGAATACCTGAGGTAGACTAATATTGTAAATTTCATTAAAACCAAAATAAAATCATCAATGAACGTCGTTGATTCGAATACTTGTTATGTTGATTCAAATACATGGTATGAACCATTTGAAATAATTGTGCAACGTACAGCTTTGATCAACAACGCGATTTTTATTAAAAATCCTTACAACTGTGATAGTCCATTGAATAACATACTTTGCAATAGCTTTAATATTAAAACAATGACGAGATGAATTTAACTTAATTAATTCATGTATCAGAAACAGCTCTCTTATTTTTCTTATTATCCAAGTTGATATAATTTAAATAAAAATATTGTATGAAACTTTTTTGACAATACAAATACAAGTTGAGATATATGGGTGATTTTCAGGAATGCTGAATAGTGTTCAGTTAAGTTCTGAAAGATATACTCTGAGAGAAGTTAATACAACAATCAAGTCAAACAACATAATAACCTTGTGTTAAATATAATTTGAATAACAAATTGTTACTTAACTAATCTAACGCTTTAGATGTTCATGGATCCTTGCGGGTATTGTTAAACGACGATTTACGTATTAGAATTAGCTGCATACTTCTTAAACATAATTACCAATATGGACAACAGATATTGATGACCTCTTCTTAAAATCTTAGTGGTTTATGATAAGCAACGGTCGATTGTTCGGGTGTCATTTCAGGACTAGACTGCAGGGTGAGTTTTTTTTTATTTATTATGAAAGAAATTTAAATTTTTAATTAGTTTCCGGAAAAAAGTGTCGTTAGTTTTTATAATACAATTTATAAAACAAAATGTTAGAATTGGATTCCGACATGAATTCACTTACTTCATTCCAGATAAATTTTCATAGTATACCTGTAATAATTTTAAACCAGTTTTTGTTATAGACTGACTGCTGATTATATAATTGTTTCACTAGTCCAGGGGTCAGAGAGCGTGAATTGCACACCGAAGGACCAGCATTTGAAATTACCGCTACATTCAGCGCTCCCTACACCACGACTTTTTCGTTCCTGTTCGCCTGTGTTATAACTTATTCGTTCCTGTTCACTGATAAGCGAGTTATTTCTTCGTAAATGCTGAACATCGGCCAGTAAAATCGAAGTCGCAAATAGTGAATAAATGTTGGGGTAATATTGATTTTATTTTTGTACCAATATGTTACTATGCTCAAAGATACTTGTTTTTATTAAATATTTATGTAAACGCTAGTAGACATATTATGTTATAAGCTAAATGTAAGTTGCAGAAAAAGTATTTCTATATAAATAACATTTGCGTCAGCAATACGTGCATTATTCATTTCAGAAAATGTGTTGTATGTGGAGGAGTTTTTCGTTTCCATTTCATCTAACTTATCGATAATGGTTGATTCCGGTCTCTGATTTATCTTGTGTTTCCAATTCAGTTTCGGTCGCGCTTTAACTTTGACTTTGTATGTAACTCCGAAAATTTTGAATTTTTTAGTGCCTCTTGTATGTCTTCCCAAGAAATATGCTGTGATCTACATCAAGAATTGATTTTAAATTATGATTTAGCGATGACCACTTGAAAAAATAAACCATGAATAAATTTTAATAAAACTAATAAATAAACAAACAAAAAATAATAATCTTCCATTAAACTAACGCAAAATATTTTATGACACGAAAAAGCTCAATAGAAAATAGTAATTTTTAATCTTTAACGCGAATTTCTTTTACTCATTACTTTGTATCTTTCCACGCCAGATACATTCATCAACAGCTCGCAATTTTTTTATAATTCTTTTATAGAAATATTGATATGTAACGTCTTTTAGATTATACTGAACTATTAAGAGATGTAGTGGAGGACAGAGAATCTATTTCATTCTTTTGTTCATTTTGCTCTCATCAGGGATAATATCCTTTCTATACTTGTATTTTGAGCGTAGATTGCGAAAATTAGCTGACAGATCTTTGACAGCTCTAGCAATCTGGCAACAGTAAAGCTTTTGAAAATTGCTACTTATTTTTTATGCAACGTCATACTAAAAATATCGTTTTGTTAGAAGAAAAACGAATTGACGGTATTTATTTCATCAAACAGCTTTACATCATCGACAACTACGCTTTTGCCATTCATGTATTAAGTTGAACCTCCTATAATATACTCAAAATCTATTTTTCTGCCTTTTTTAACTTCAATCCATTCAAAAACTTCGAATTCCGTTAAATAAATTATCTATTTAGCGGGGTACTCAATATGAGTTTTATAAAGAATTCTTACATCTTATCTAAATATCGCTTAATTTTTGTGCATCCTTTCGCCACCGATTTCCTTATTTTAAGCGACGTCAAGTTTGAATCTACACTATATCTGAGCTATACTCGAGTATCACGAAGTATTCTAATGACAAATAAGTTTACGTCGCTCAATTAATATTTGAAAAACTCTTTTATTATCATAGGGACAGAAGCAGTCATTGCAAAATACTGTTTTAGAGGTTTTTATATTTAGAAAACTCTCTCTATTGCCGGAAGTAAACTCAGACTTTCGTAACTATTTTGCTGTAATAGAGTAGTTTGTGATAACTAACATCAATATAGCTACAAATTTCTTTGAATGCTTCAATGCGGACAGTGTACACTGAAAAAAAAAGAAAAATAGTTGAAAATATAAATGGTTATGGATTACAAGTCTATATTTAGAGTATTAGTACTATGTTGAACGCAGTTATGGAGTATATGCGCTGGGCATCCTCATCCCGCAAAGTCTTTGTATAAGAAGGTTTTCAACTTAAACCACACTTTCTAGGTGGGTAATCATCGGTTGATGCCACCAAAGTTAATATTGGCGCTATAGCCAGAGAGACACATTTTTCAGTAGCTCGTATTTCTGGAGAATTGTGTTTATTATGTCTGTAATAGTCACAGTAGTTTTTATTTGGTGTACTTCCAGAAGTTTTGCTATAATGCCTTCTTGCCAATCATAAATCTTTTTTCAGCACCGTGGTTACTGATTTTTATAGAGATCCATAACTCATGTCTTAAAATGACTTCCGAATTTGTTTTATAACCCATGGAATTATGACATTACGGACAATGGCTTCCGTCTTCATCCGAGCACATGACAGAGAGCTCGCCATACTCGAGTCGGAATGTGACACTCTTAAGGCTGTTAAGTGCAGTCTATGGATTTTTAAGATTGATGGTGCCTTACCACCGATTCTTTTAAAATTGCTACTGTACTACTCTTTGTCTGAAATACAGCATCAATTTTAATGTTTGGAGTGCATCTGGCCATCGTTAGATGTTTTCATATTTTGATATGTTTTTCAATATCTCCAGCTACTTTTTGTTTGATAGACACGTAACTGTCACAAATGGTGCACTTAACTTCATTCAAATTTCTTCCCTCGTAAATATATGGGTACTTGCCTTAAAAAACGTCAGTAAATATACCTAGTCGCTAACTGGTCGAAGCTATTTTACCATAATAAAAACGCACGCGACCTCTTTGGTTAGTAAGTTTGCTATTTTTTTACTAGGCATTCCTTGAGTCAGTTGCTTGACGCTGGCTGAAAAAGTAAGACAAACATATTACTTGCATTATCCATGGGATTGCTAAAGCAATCATAAATAGATTAAGAAACGAGTTTACAAATAATGCCAAAAAGTGTTTTTGAATGCAAGGTACTTTCAAGTGTTCAAAGAAATGCATCCTAGTATTCCGTTGCCGCTACAGCCCGTGATTATTCGTTACGGTTTTTGAATAGAAGTTGTGAGCTAAATTAAGCAAATTTTAATTTCTTTAGATTGTGAGCAAGTGTCGCAGTTAGTAAGTGTAAGGTAGAATTCATTAAAATGTCTAATAGGTACACAACCCTATTGGTACAAAAATATATTTAAATATATGCATTTCAGTTTGCTCTCATTACGCCTGTAGAACATGAAAGCTTAAGTGTGAACTGTTCTACTACATCATAAAATCCCAAGTTCTGCAGGTTTAAATAGGAGATAACCGAGATAAATCTCAAATTGTAGTCCTGGACACAGTTCGTCCCAGGACTACAATTTGAGATTTATCTTGGTTATCTCCTATTTAAACCTGCAAAAATTGGAATTTTATGATGTAGTACAACAGTTACTGGATGACAGAGACTGGATGCATTAAATTCTAAACCATTCTCAACGTACCGATATTAGTATAGTTTAATATTTAATTGAATGGCAAGTTGTTTTTTGTCTCACTCAATCTGTTCATTATTATTTATTTACCTAATTCTATGAATTTTGCTATTACTTATTTTGGTTATTGTGTTTCAACTAATTCTACCTCAATTAACTTATTACTTCCGTTACTGCTGTCCATGCGTACTATTAGCCAATTTTATGCCATATTTATTTTTCTGTTCGATGTTAAAAAAATTGTCACTTCTTACAGTGTATTAAGTTAGTGTTTTGACTTTTTCTAGATATAATATTAACATTTTTATGTGAATAATGTAACAGAAATGTGGTTGAGAAATAAAGGAAAAGATTTGATATAAACATTTTTTTTCTTTTTTTTCTTTCGTGGTTCATCCACCTTCATGACAAATTTTATGTGGAGCAAACTAGAATTTAAGGACACTGATATTAAAAATTAATTCTTAACACAACAGAAAAAACATTAAAACAATTTATTTCAAAATCAATTCAAGTACGAGGCCGGCCGAAAATTTATTATAAGGTTAACAGATTAAATAAAAAATTAACTCCCAGTCCGGCCCTGGTATGTCCCCCAAAATCACTATTTGCTGATTAGATTTAAACATAAGAACTATTTCTTTAACCTTTAATTGAGATAAAATTTACTTTTAAATATATCAAGTTCGACCTTTCTCTAATTTTTTTCACCAAACAAAATATAAACATATTTAAGCGAATGTTCCTAGGTTGATTTTATTTAAATGCGATATATTTTTCTTTGAAATATTTTTTGTGCGCCAAATTTGACCAAGTACTTTGTGTTACGAGACGAGCTAGTTCGTCAGGATTTTTTATTTGATCTTTGATTCTATAATGTTAATAGATTGTCTATGAACATAATCTGACGTACTGATTATATAAAATATGGTTTTAAATATAGCTTTTTGAAATTGTATTTCCAAATATTCCGATGTTTCAACGCAATATGTCATCAAAATAAAATACATTTAAAATACCAAAGAACTCATGAAATAAAATGAACAAACCATACTTTAAGTTTTTACCAGAATGTCAGAAAAATACATGAAGCACGTTGGTATAAAATTGTTTATAGATCCATGAGTACAAATTATAATATCACATACAATCACCAAATTGAATTAGATTGGTGTGAAAAATGACCGTCGTCTAATCAAGTTTTCATTCTCTCAACCCTCGCGGTTGTCATTAAGTCATTTGTTTATATTTCTATGAAAATTTAATAAAGTTCAGGATTGCTACGATTACACATAAAATCGATATTACGAAAGTTTTTTGTTTATATTTCGATGAAAATTTAATAAAGTTTAGGAATACCATGATTACGGGTGAAATATACTAATCGATATTAAAAAGAGACACCAATTCAGGGGCGTTTTATTTTAACATTTTTTAAAGTATTAATTCGATGAGCTCAAAGCAAGCAGTTCAAGCAAGTAGCTACGTAATTACAAATTTCCTACTACTAAATTAGAAGTAGGAAATCTGTAATTAGGTTGCTACATTGTACGAGTAATCCGACGTAGAAAACATATAAATGGTAAAGATAGGTTTTTCACTGGTTTATCTACGGTGTACAACAAAATCTTACCTAAAAGAGGTTTATTCGTTCGAAAGTTACATGAAATATATATAGAGAGCAAAAGTATATTTGTATAGCCGTTCTAATATCTAAAATTTGGGACTCTTGAAAAGATAAATTGCATAATAATGAATAAAAATTTTAAAGAGACCATAAATTAAAATATTTTAAATAAATTTACGAAAAACAAAAAATTAAGAGTATTTACAATAAAAACCACGAAATAATTTTGAAAATAATACAAACTGGTAAATCCTCATTTTAAACATAATTTCACAACTACTTTGTTGGCTACCCCTGCTTTCAACAAAGTTTGATAATATTGGGCTCTTTTATTAATTTTACATACAACTACAGACTTAAAGTGAAAAATACTATTGATAGAGGAAGAGAACCTTTGTAAAATAGAAAAGAATTGTAGTTAGCAAGGATGTCTTTTTATAAATGTTGGTTTTGTTTATAAAAGGATACTGAATGATAAGCATGTTTGAATGGAAAAATATAATTTATATTTACAACATGAGGGAACTTAAATTATTTAAATATAGTGACGTAATATTCCTGACTGCGGTACAAATTTATTTTCAATAACAAAATTTACGCAAATATAATATATTCACACAATTGGATGTATTTAATCTCACCACAGTAAGCATGACAAATTTATTTTCCGTTATTTCATTGCACGTTAAACATTCAATATTATGTATATTTTTTGCAAAAAAACGGGTAAAACTTTCTTTTACAGCTACGGAAATCTTAAAAAAAGAGGTTTTATGTACATTTGAATAATCAAAAAAATTTGTCTGCGTATTAAAGGATACTAGCAAGTAATATAAAACGTTCTAAATTTATTTATAAAAGTATTTGATTGGAATTACAAGATTTGTTAGCGCTATGTAATTAAGTATTGTGTCCTTTATTTAAAAATAATGTAATTTCAATTATTAATATTGCTGTTAAATTGTTTGTCTATCGTTACAAATGTTATAACGTACCGTGCCAACAGTAATCGCTGGTAATATAATGATGAAGAAGATTGTACTCAATATTATGTTTCGCAACGGTTTGGTGTAAGCTATTTTATTTTTCAGAAGACCTGGAAAACATCTTGATTTAAAAGGAGACAAAGACTTGAAAAAGACGATGCACTAAGCCCAGGCATAATCGATAATTTGTAAGCCAAGCTTTACCCTTGGATTTTCTGAAACCTCACAACAAAATATCAAGATTAATACAATTGACATATTTTTTTACCTAAAAATTTAAAAAATGCACGACTTTTGTGTAAAGAAATCCTAACTGCCCTAATTTCAACTATACTATGATGTTATAAATGTAAACGTTTGCTTATTTGTTTGTCTCGCTTTGACGACTCAACTGATCTCAGAGAAATTTTACATACTTACAGTCATCGAGTTGAACTTTTTGTTCCGAAATACAATTATTTCTCAAATTAAAACTATCACATCGTCAGGGAGAACAGCGAGTATATTAGTATATATATATATATATATATATATATATATATATATATATACATTCATATTTGTGCGTGTGTGTTTGTTTCAAGCCACTTAGCCATTTCATAACATTATATTTAAATTTCACCACTATTTTTCCTTTTTCAACGCGAGTGAAGCCATATAAATTCGGAGTAAGATCCCTGTCAAGTAAGTGTGGATCTGGTCACTGATCATACAAAACCGTTAAAGCTATTGAGATGGATTAATGTGAAACGTCTTAAAGTTCTTGAAGTAGAAAAGGGCTGACGTGTATAAGTAGGGCGTGACTTCAAATAAATCTGATCCGATAAAGTATAACCGATTATATTTAATTTTCGCTGATCGAATCGGAAATGTATTTTGAGAGAAATTAAATTGTTTTGTTAACCTTAGATGTTTAATTTCGTTGTTTCAAAATCTTACGAAAAAAATAGTCGCAACATAATATAATCATCCAAATATAATTATGGTTAAAACAAATAAATCAAATAATTTGCAACATTGGAAAGCAAAATCTAATATTTTTTTAGATTTTGGATTTTTAAGAAAACACTCTTAATAAACTCAACTCCAATCATACTTTAAAGGATTGGGTTCGTTAATCATTGTAACAGTATTGGTCTATCAGTATTGAGCCGACGTACGAGTGTGGAAATTACATATTTTTAATACAGATTATTTAACCAATTTTAACGATATTTTCAATAAAATAATCGTCTAAGTCGTGCCGTGACTCGTATAAAATTCAATTCTGTAGGTATACATATATCGTTAAATAGCTATTAAATTGACCAAAATAATTTTAAATAAAAATTCTTATCAAGCGTTTGGATTTTTTTATTTTTCAAATTGGCGATTGAAAATTGGAGGCACATTGATAATTATTTTGAAATTTATTTTTTCGCAAACGAGACTTTTAAATGAAAAATGCTAAATGACGCAATCATTTTGGAAGATATTTCCAATGACAATTCACTCAAAAGGGTGCGAAAAATTTCTTTTGATATCATTTATGTCTAAATATAAAAAATGTTTTCAGCATCTCGTGTGTTAAACAATTCAAAAGAATAGGGTAAATTTAATTATGGAGTGTTTGTGAAGTCATTGTGGAGAAATGAATATAATCTAAGTGGCAAAGATCCCACTTTCAAGGATAATTTAGTCGTGAAATTTAAAAATCAGTAAATTATATTTTATTGCGAATAACTATATACATTTGAATTTATGTCTCAATTACACAGATGATTTCCATAGACTTTGTAGTCTGTGTTTGGGAGGTGACAATGATATACTTTTATCAAGAAATATTTCGTTTTACTTGATTTTTGAAAATTAAAAAGTGTGGAGTAGATTGTGTTAGGTTACCGCCGTTAGTATTGCTTTACTTAACTGTGTCTTTATTGGAGAAAGCAATAAACGCAGCTTCTATTTTTCGAGGAATTATAATAGTTTCCTTTAAAGGGTGCTTTACTAGCACTTGACTGGTTAAGACGTTTTCTTCCTCTATAAGCTCTTAATCTTTCAGCTGACATAATTGATATATTTCGGAATTTGTCCCTGCATGAACTAGAGGTTTATATATGTTTTCTCGAATTTTTAATATGTGTTTTCAGCATATATCGAGCCATTACAAAATTTAGTGATTATATTTGTACACATACTTTTAAAATTATACATGGACAAAAACGTATTGTTCATTAATAACTTCTCTATAATGCTTTATAAATTTTGCATCGACTGTTATAAAATACTAGGACGATCGGATTATAAGTTTTCATGCTATGACTGCATGGGACGCGGGGAGACGGTGAAGGGAGCTCATAAAGCGTATAATAAATTTTCATTATCAGTTGATCTAAACTTACGCAAGCAAAACAAATCCAAAAATTGCATTTTCCCAAAATAAATCACTACTAATTGCATGACTCATGAATTATTGAAGGTGTGATCTATTCATTATCCGCATTTAAAAATGTATTTGGGTAAAAACAAGAATCTATACGATAGGTATCAATATATATTTACATAGTAAGAGTGAATAATATTATCTTAATCGTGAAAATATTCGAGTAATCATCTTAATTTTTAAAATACTTTCACGAATTATAACACTAAAATATTTTTCAGAAAAACAAAAAAATATTTGCCTAATTAATAATTTAATAAAACAATTTAATTTTTAACGCTGTCATTCTAAACTGTTTAGACATGTTTAATGCTATGATACAATATTTTCACAATAAATTTATTTTTAAAACGGAGCACTATTTTTCAACTTTCCACATTATTAGGCGGCGGCGGGTCAAAACCCGTAGAGCTATTATAAGCTATTGTTTGTTACTATTTCTTATTTTCTAGATCAATGTAACATTCTACAGACAATTTTATATTAATGCCAATATTAATATATCCATCCCGACTCATATTTGGAATTATCAAAAATAAAACTACGCGTTAAGAAAAATAGGGAAATTAATCTAAAGATTATTATTTTGAGGAATGAAATTATTTTTGTTACAGAACATAGAGCTATGCTTTAATTAGTATGACTAATTTTGTTGAGTATCCATTGTATTTCGAAAAATAACCTCAGCAGCTTACGAATAATAGTGGTTTATGGTTTTCTCAAAAAATTCCTGAAAATAATCAATACTAATTTTCAAAATAATCTGGCATATTTAATTTTGTAATATTTGTCATTATCACAAAATTATTTTAATAATTTTTCCTGGTTTGGAATAAATACCGATATCGAGTATAATAAATTGCACACATCTCTAAGGAACCTGACCAACAACACAGCGGTGGACATGGAAGATATCTTAAAGAATAATGTCAAAAAGTTCAAAACGTGAGTGAATGAAATTAAACGATGTTTATAACTTTTTCGTTCAATATTATATCCACACATTCATTTCATTATAGAGGTCAGAGAGTCAGGAGACCCACGAAATATCTAATGATTCTTTCATTCCTTAAAATTGGGAAGCTTTTGAGCTCCCACTTTTCCTAATTAGAAAAGTCTTGCTTAGTCAGCAACAAAGTTATAAACGCACCAAAATGTTTAAGTATACGGTAAACAGGTCAAAGTTACAATTTAAAATTTTAATGAACTGACGAATCCTAGAATATTTTTTTAACATTAGAGAAGCATAAACCTAGAAATAGCATAATTATTATCGTTTTACTGTCAATACTGAATAAGTTTGTTACAGAATATATACGTAACAGCAAGTAACAGCCTAACTATCATCAAAATATTCTATCGAAAAATTTGCAAATAAACTTTGTTTTAGTCCAAATCAGTAACATTATGTTAAATAAAAATATAGTAAAACGGATGGAAAATATGATTCCAATTAATCTTTACAAATTTATAAACATTGCAATATATTACATATAAATTCAAATATTAAATAATATGAAAAAAGGAGCCTTTTTTTGCGGAAATACTGCGAAACAAAACTTTCATTCAAATAAATACACACTAATAAAAATATGACCAGGTCACAATTTAAACCAAATCAACCAACGTCGCATTACGTCACAAACACGCTTGGATGATTTCGAATTTATTTGTTTGCTATTATTTATCAAAATACATTTCTATATATAACCAGAAATAATAGGTCATAGAACAATACGATTAGCCCACAATATTGGTTCAATTCCAATTAGTTCTTTTTTTAGTATTTATAGGACAAAAGTTTACATTTTTTGGTGGCATGAGTCAACAGCGGAACGGATTTTCGAGCTTGTATACTTATAATATTGGATATTATATATACTTATAATATTTTATTTTATTGATTTGTTTGACACTCACTGTGCTGACATTCGGATTCTCCTATCACATTCCTTTATACAAGACTTTAAAAGCGCACGTATATATGTACATAAGTTAGTCGTAACAGAGTCTTACTTTCGTGGTACGTATGCATACATACATACAGACTCTCATATGATTTATATTTATTCACTTATATTTCCTATTAAATCATCCTCCTTACCTCATTTTCATTGACCCCCCCCCCCTCCTCAATCCTAACGATAAATATAATTTAATAAATATAATAAAATTTTAATATTATGATGAAAATATAAACGAGACGTCGAGTCAATATTTGTCTTCTAGACAATTTGTAGTAAAAAAAATAAAGATTCTAAAAAAATTTAATTAAATATTACTTCCATGTAAATAAAAACAAAATTTATTCTCAAATATTTCCTGGCGACAGCCGTGTAATTATAACGCTTTTCCATAACGGAGAAAGGTATTTTCATGTATATTTCTACACAATAATGCTGCGACCAACGGACAATCTCACATTAATGACAGCTAAGTAAAGTTGTGATAGATTATTCATTTTTCGTGCATAATTTTGGAGTGCAAATATTATGTGGGTACAATATCATTGTTTGAAACATTATATTTAATTAAATGAAAAAAATTTCTCCGCACAAGATAATTTTTAAAGAAAATTTTAATAAAAACCTAGCAAAAGTGCTAATCACATCTAATATATGAACTTATTGATAGAAATTCCTTTTAGATTTAGATTTTTTAGTTTATTTATGTTATATATCTATATTATGTCATATAACCTACGATTATATCATTTTTTTAAATTCGTCAACTAGTTCTTGAAGACTAATATGAATTAGTACAAAATTCTTACTACGTCAAGTAATTTTTATTCCATAATTAGTTTCATGAATATAATTCTCTCTCCTCTCAAACAGTATTCATATTTAAAATAAAATATTCGTCAAAGATACTTGTTTTATAAGAAATAAAGTCACGAAAATTAGACGCCAAAATTGTCAAATAAAGGCATCAAAATGGATGCAGAAAACTGCACCACACGATGTTGTTCCAGGAGAATGTCATGTTTCATTTCGTTGTTACTAGCAAATGGCGACACGACAAGAAGCAGCAACGAGGAAGCGCTTAGCGAGGAGGCGGATGTTGCGTACAAAAACACACCTGTTCGTCTTACTGTACACAGAGCAGCGTCGTATAATAATAAATATATTAGCATGATAAGACAAGCTTCCTGTAGGAAAAATGAATATACATAAATATATATATATATACATATATATATATATATACATATATATATATATATATATATATATATATATATATATATATATATATATATACATACATACATACATATATATATATATATATATACATATATATATATTCTTCAATTTTTAAGAGGATATGGGTTTACGTTCGTGTGAAAGTGAAAAATATCAAAAACATTGTACTTTTCATGATTTTGTGCTGTTAAACTCCTTATAATCTCCCATCATATTGCGAAGTGGCTCAATTTCAGTGAATTAATAATATCTTCTGAATAAGACGATAAAATGTATTATTTCACCTCTTTCTTAAAACATTGTTTTTGCAGTAAGGATGATTAACATATCGACTGGACCTTTTAAAAATTAAGTCGTCTTATTAAGAGGTTTTAAATAAAGAGGAATTTTCCATTCAATCTTATATTTACTTTTGTGTCTATCCAAGCATAACTTCTGAAAAAAATGCCTCAATTTAAACTAACCGTTTCACATTTTTGAAAGACCGCCGCGTTGAATACAACTTACGAACATGCAAAATAGAGGGACATGTAATATATTATTAGAAAAACGATATCCATGTATACAATTCTATTTTTCGTCGATTTCAAAACTCGCAAGAAAATATTAAAGTTATTCCAAATGTTTACTTAGACCAGTTACTGTTCTCGTAACGGCGTTAATTACTAGGCATTATGCAAATAGAACCATAAAAATGATTTACTCACGAATTTTAGTGGGGAACTAATGCGTTCAATGTTTCATTTCGGTTTCTGTGCTCCAACTTATTGCACGTAAGCATATCACTTTGCTAATTATTGTATGTAATAAATAGTTGATAATAGGTGTAAATAAAAAGAAATTGCCGACCACCATTTTTTTATTATAGCTGTAACTAGTTTTTTAATTCTGCTGCCAATGGCGCTTCGTGTTTACCCAAATTCTAAGAGGTGCGTTATAAACTAACATAGTTAACCACCCGTAACCCATATTGTTGTTTTATGCATAAAAAACCTTCCGGTATAAAAACTCTTTATGATGGTGATACTATAACAAAATGCTACTTATAGAACTCAATATATAAGAAAAAAGACAGATCAACAAACGGACAGACAGGTTTTTGATTGTATAAGGGCGCTTTTTTGAGGGGTGCAAAAATGTAAATAATTGAAAGGAGTTTTCGTAAGTATGATTACCCTATCATAAATAAATAAATAAATAAATATATATATATATATATATATATATATATATATATATATATATATATATATATATGAATATGTATATTGAGGTTCAAACTAATAATCATATAGCAATACGCAACCTTCGGCTTAAATTCAAGTATTACTGGAAATTATTGATGTGCAATTTCGATGTGTAAAACCGTTAACTAATTTTATCACTATTGCTCCAAACTGGATAGGTTGAAACGAAAATTTATACTTCCTACTTATATTTTTCATTATATAAACAACTGTTTCATACGTGGTAACAAATACATTATACTTATTTTCAGTTCGAAACATAAGTCATTCTTTCACCTTTAAATATTATATTTCGTTTTTTAATCAAATAATACCCCAAGTCTTTGCTTATAAAATGTTTATAAAATATAAACTATAAACAACTAAATGAAATCAAACAGTCGAATCGCGAGTTCGATTGAATTTAATATTCCGGCCTCCTTTAAATTAAATTATTTTTAACAGACGTCAAAAAAGGAGGAGTTTCTCAATTCGGCGGAATCTTTTTTGTGATAATACTTTACGGAGTGGACCGATTTTGATAATTCTTTTTTTTTAGTTAAAAAAGATTGCTGTAGGTGTGGTCCCATAAAAATATTATGATGATCTGATGATAAAATCCGGAAAATAACGATGGAACTCCTTAACAAGTGGCAGTAAATCAATTATTATTCAAGATATTTGCTATGGATATTTGTTATTTTACAAAACAACTACACCACTTACCAGGTCAGGGTCTGATTATAAGTTCTAGAGACGAACAATGACACTCCTCCGATATTAGTAAATCATCGCGATTAAAGATAGTTGCCACTAGTAGTTGTTAATTTACAAAATAACTATTGTCGCTAGCGATTATCATCATGACAAAGCAGCGTTGAAAATTTAACCAGCAAAAAACTATAACTCGAAAATTTTGAAATTGAAAATACCACGTACAATATCACACAATTTTATTTTTATTTTATACTATTCTTTTGTTAATGAGTTTTAGACACTGGCCAATAGTTCTAAATATTTCTTATTATTAATAAGCCATTATAAACAAATATACAAATCGAAACATCATTCTCTAGCAATAGCAAAAGAAAACCAAGCCTTTTATTTTTCCAATAACCCACTTTTTTTTAATTTGATTTTTTAAAATATATTTTATAAACACGTGCAAATAAATGTCTCGTTATAAATATTCATAAAGATAATATATTTAATTAAATATTTCTCAAGCCAAGCGGTGACGGATAATAAGGAACAATTACTAAATGGAATTGCAAGATCAAAATCTCTGAGATGTAATCTGTTAACACATGGTAGGGGTATTTAAGTTTCAGATGAAGTAGCCGACAGACGTTAAATAAAAATTGGAAATTTAAAATTGTATTGAATATTTTACATAATGTTAATTTACTAAATGTCCACTTCGAAAATAACAACAGGACATAAATTACAATATTTTAAAGTATACAACATTAAGTCATTAAATGACTAATTCGTAAAAACAATAATTTACAAAGCTTTATAACTGCACGAGAAATTTGACTCGAATTGGTATACAAAAACCTGACAATAATGACAATAACATGTTAAATAATAACATGACGTCGAACCTACTAGTAATTTTTAGCATGTTCTATGTATTTGTCATTGAATAGAAGTTTCAACGACAACATAATTTGCCAGTAAATAATGTACATTTCAGAAAATATGAAAAAATATTCAAAATTTTAAAATTATTTAACATTTTCAATTTTAATATAGGTTTTCCTATTCAGAATAATATCATATTTACAATAAGAATACATATCATATTTAGACATGTCATATTTAAAATAAGGTTCATATTTAAAACATTATGTAAAAAACGTGACGTCAATTCTTTGTAAACCGTGCAACAATATTGTTATTGGTATTTGGCTAATCTTGAAAAACATCTTTCTGATAGTTTTTAAAGATTTTTTTTTGGGAATAGTAGATTCGATGTAATATTGAATGGATTTTATGATTTAAAATGAAATGTTTTAATTTCAAGTTTGTAAGTAATTAATTCGGTAACGATTACGACTTTTAAGAAAAAGTACAATCTGTACATGGATTGTTAAAAATCAATTCAAATATCATTTGTGAATCGTTATTGAAATTAGGCTAACGAAATTGAACTGAAAAATTAACCAAAACCATGCCTACCTCATTTCGCCTGCAATTTTACGATCGTAAATAAACAGCGTAAACTCTGAGTATGAGTACATAAGCTCTCGTATAAAAATTATCAAGTTTTTCCTCTCCTTCCCCCTACACATTAAGAGAAAAATGTTCAATTGTACCTTACGTACTCGATGGTATCTTAAGAAAAATGTTCGAAATAAAATTGTTTCTAGCAGGTATTTGTTTCGCTTTTCGTTTTGCCATCAATAATTTTAATATATTTTATAGAGAATTTATTAATAATTAGAAAGCAAAAACCAGAAATGATACTATTGTTGTTGATATGAAATAATACAAACAAAACCTACTACCTACTTCATCCGTTAATTTTAATAGGTTTCCAACCGTCAGCCACTCTTAGTGTTTATTTTGTATTTAGTTCCATGTAATATTATTTTAAATGAATCATAGATGTACTAACCAGAATATTCGGGACGAAAAAATAAAACTCTAATATATATATCTAGTTAACGCCTCAGGATGAATTTATCCACTGGTATATTTGTGTAAATGAAATAAGGTCGACAAACAAATACTATCGTTGATTATTTAAAGGCTAATTGAGTTGTCATTACCTCCGCCTGGCTCACCCGTGACTGGCGCATCGCTTCCTATCGGCGCCGCAAAAAGAGAAATGGAAGATAAAAACGCGAGTCATGACAGTTTTTAAGTGTTATAGGGGAACTTAAGATCTAGCAATATTTTTATCGTCGTTACATATTATTTTGTTTTACTTTCACTTAGCTGAAAAATAAAAAAAAACTTTAATGTTTTTTATTTTATTTATTTTTATAATAATTTTTGATACATTATTTTATGCCTTACAGTCTTTGAGATTTACCTGGTTTTGCAAACCAAAAACTATTGAGTGGGGAATCGGGTAAAAAAATATACTTATATAAAAATTAGAATAAGTATTATTAATAAGAAAAAAATTTGGCGTTGATTTTGTAGAAAGTTAATTTAACTTTTCACAACTAAATGAAATTACATGATATAGTATTATTTCCACTTTACTTAAACTCTTTACCACGACCTAGGTTTCCTTGTAGGAAAACATCTTCAAGTGGGCAATTTGTAAAGAATCAACGAAACCCGGGTCGTGGTAAATAATTTAAAGAAGTAGAAATAATACTACATCACATAGTTCCATTTAGTTGTGAAAAATTAAATCAAAATGAATTTCTAAAAAATTAACGCCAAATATAAAAAAAAATTCATAATTTTGCTAATGCCTAATGTCTTCTGAATATTAATATTCTGTATATATTATAGAAGTAAGTGTACAATGTGCGTGCCGCTAAAACTCAGAAACGAGTCCCGGTAAGATCAAAGGAGTTATATGGTGTAGTAGCCCACCATCCCCCAACCATGAGTCCCGTTTTTACCTTAAAGGCGTACTTGAAGGCTGGAGGTTTCGCTCTCTAGGAACTTCTAGAATAGTCCAAAGCATTAGAAAGTATTCGAGAACATTCTATAACATTCCAGAACACCCTGTAACATTCTGGAATATTTGGGAATAGTCTTAAAATTTCGCGAACATCACAGAACATTCCTGATTATTGTGGAACATTCCAGAACATTCTTGAATGTTGTGGAATGTTCTGGAACATTGCGAAATATTTGAAACATTTTTTTGTATGGGTGGGGTTACCAATAGGGCTATACAAAACAAGATCCGTCGTGGGTCCGAACGTCAGTATCTTAACAGTGAGTGAATAAAAATAAACAGTGAAATGTGAGTAATCAAAATGATATAGTGATTGAATATAAATCGAACATTAATTGTAAAAGTGTTTAATATTTCCCACACGTAAAAGAGGAAGAGATCTTGCCAGTTTTGAAGCAAAACGGTGAAAACAAAAAGAACAACAAAAAAACGAAACAATCGAAGAGTACGAAGCGTGTTTACGTTTCCAACGAACGAGAATTCGTACCGTGAGAAGCAGAGAAATCGAAGAACAACGAAATGAACGGACTGAAGAATCATTAACTGCGACAAGATCTTATAATAAAAGACTGCGAACGCAAGCCACCCATGAACATATCACCCTACGAGAAGTGCGGACGAGGATAAGTAAACAGTACAACCTAACAAATGGGGTATTCCACTACGAAAAATACAACAATTTTGCAATGCAAAAAAATTCAGTAGAAAAACACCAGCAATTTGTTGCATGAATGGAAAAATTTGATTGTCACCACTGGAAGCTCATCCACAGAAATTCCTACATTACATGACTAGGGAAACTTCAAAATCAAAAAACTTTCTTCGAAATATAAAATCGTACAGCGCGTGCTTTCAAATTACTTTTTTGGTGAACTTCAATAAACCCTGATATTTGATGACTATAAAGTATAATTTGAGCCGACAAGACACCACCTGGAGAACACGAATGTCTATTTAATGCATCGCAGATAGATGAAGTCGCCATCGTAATTGTGAACAATGAAACATAAGCCGTTACATAATTGTACAACGAATAAGAGTAGGATTAAAACGCATTGCAGAGCTACTCCGTTCATATGATGCCCTGCAATATCCATTAATATTTCTGCACGGAGAGGACGGATATCATTTTAATGTGAAACAAGTCCAACCTGAAACAGGCGTAGAAACAAAAAAAAAGTTATTTCCAAGGAGTTTTATGCTTACCGCTTAATGATCAGAGGCAACGAAATATTCAATCACATTGACAATACTCTTCATTTATAGTAGATCTGAATGCCAAAATAGAAACGGAACGGATGCTTTACATAAGACTGAATCAGAGGAAACCACGCACGGAAGAATACATTTACCTTCGAAGCGCGATCATAAATGATTAAAACATCCTACATAGAAAGTCCAAGACACACGCATGGATACCATCAAGATGCCATGACCTACTTAAAAAATATGGATGATCTGACCTCTTTATAACATTCACATGCAATTCATAGTGGCCAAAAATCAATGAACAACTAAGATACGGACAAGCTTCCATGGATCGCCACGACATAATAGCCCGAGTTTTCCGACAAAAATAAATGAGATTTATTGAAGTCATCACAAAATACATCTTTGGAACCGTTATATGGAGAAAACGAGGACTGCCTCACTCCTACAATCTCATACGGCTACACGATAGAATGCATCCCGCTGATATTGACAAAATCATTGGGAGCTGTACGACATAATTGTGAAAAACACGATTCACGGGACATGCGGGCCATTAAACCACAACTCGTCATGTGTGAGTGATGGGAAATGTACAAAAAATACCCAAAACCATACTTGTATGACACACAAAGCAGAGATAATGGCTATCCCAGATACAGAAGACGATTATCCAAAAAATGTGGCTTCAAAGCAAAAGTACGAATACAAGGCAGATAAGAACTGGAAATAGATAATCAATGGGTAGTACCATATAACTCAATACTTTTTCAAATGTTCCAAGCACGCATTAACGTAGAATACTGCAATTCAGTGAATTCCATTAAATATGTCTGCAAGCATGTGAACAAAGGCAGTGACATGACAATATTTCAAATAGTCAAAGACAGCAAAAAATAAAAACATAAATGACAAGATTCTCATATTCAAAATGGGAATATACATAAACAAACAGCATGGCGGATTTTCGGTTTTTCCATACACGGACGCAAACCAATTATGCAACATCTAGAAATACATTTGGAGAATAGACAGAGTGTTTACTTCACAAAAATACCGCCAGAAAAATTCCAAGCGCACGACCTAAGAACACAATATTAACAGTTTTAATATTGTGTTCTTTATTAACTATGCTAAACGCATCCATTCGCGAAAACATTGCTATGCGTCGACGTATCTACCTATTATACGTGGAACACAACAAGCAAAACCTTTCAACGACAAAAACAAGGGATTCCAGTAGAGGATCATCCAAGGATTATGAGAACTAACTCGAGACTGAGTATACATCGTACATCCGAAAAAAATTGAATGTTTTTATCTCTGGATGTTGTTACACAAAATACAGGGGCCAAGAAGTTTCACAGATCTCATGACTTGACGATTACCTATGCCAGACGTACAGAGAAATATGCCAACTTCTAGAAAACGACAACCGCTGGGAACTAACACTACAAGAACCCTTACTCACAGCCTTAGCCGGACAAACCAGAGACTTATTCGCCATAATACTAACAACATGTAACCCGTCGAATCCAAGACAGCTACGGGACTCTTTCAAAGAGAGTGTATGTAATGACATACTGTACCAAATCCGATAAGCTCATCCAGAACTGGCCATTGAATTCAACGACGACATCTTTAATAAAAAACTCGTTCGCCTAGAAGATAAATGTTTAGCAATAGAAAAGCAGGCCTTAGTACAGCTTGGGATGACAGCACCACGACAAAATGCTTTTAGTGTGTTAAACTTCGAAATTACAAAAGAAATAAGCTACAATATCAACGAACTACTTCAATACATTGCTCACAAGAAACCACTCCTGATGATGAATGACATGACTGAATGACATGATGAATGACAATAAAAAAAAATTACAATGTTATGTGGACCGGATCAGCAACAACGCTGGCGGGATTATTTACTTGTACACCCCAGGCGGTACTGGGAAAACTTTTCTTATAAATATATTGCTAGCAGAAATACGTGCTAAATAACACATTACAATTACACTGGCATCATTCGGCTTGGCTGCCACACATCTCAAGAGAATCTGGACGGGGTCAACTTACAAAACAAGCTAAAATTAGCTTCTAGGACGAACGCACAATGGTACATAAAATCAAAAAAATCACTAGAAGCCAGGAACAGAACATTACAAGACTGGCGAGGAAATTCTAAAGTGATGTGAGGAACTCTATATATACTGTCAGGAGATTTTCGGTAAACATTTCCAGTTATTCCCAAGTCAATACTAGCGGACGAAATTAATGCATGCTTAAAAAATCACATCTCTGGCCACACATACAAATACTGCGACTAACAAAAAAATATGAGAGTTGAACTATCGACATAAAACACAACAACAGATTGTGCTCAAAAACTATTACAAACAGGTGAAGGCCTATTGTAAAAGTTTTTGAGCACAACGTGTTGTCAGGAGGATATGTATCCTACTGACCAGACGACCGGCCTCATTGAACTCAACAGTGATTTCTGCAATATAGCCACTACTGAGAACCAACTCATCGACCAAATTTATACGAACATTGTTCACATCTATACCAATTCGGAGTGACTATTTGTAAGGGCAATTTTGGCAACTAAAATGAATATTGTCGACTATATCAACTTGAATATTCAAAAGAAAATTCCCTGTGAAGAGAGAATATACAAACCGATCGACACGATAACTTATATGTTAACTTCCCTACTGAATTTTTAAACTCTTTTCAAGTACCAAGAATGCCATCATACTGCCTTCGACTGAAAATTAGATCTCTGATCATATTACTCAGATCACCAAAACTATGTAATGGAATAAAAATAATCGTCAAACAGCTATTAATTAATAACAACGAAGTCGAACTTATGACTGAAAAGGACAAAGGACACAAAATTTGTATCTCCAGAATACCACGGATCTCTACTGAACTGCAATTCCAATTTAAAAGACTGCAATTCTCAATCAAATTGACCTATAGTTTTATAGTTAACAAACCGAGAGGGCAAACTTTAAAACATTGCGGAATAAACTTCAAAGAATCTTGCTTTTCTCACGGTTAACTATACGTAGCTTGGTTTCGAGTTGGAAATACAAAAATATTGTTAACCATTTAACAAAATGAAAAATGTTGTTTATGAAGAAGTATTCTAAATAGTTAGAATGCTTTCAATAAAACAATTTTACCTCTTATGTTTTAAAGTTTATCCTTTTATTCCACCACTATCACACAATCTCATATCAACTCCCTGTCGGGTACCCCAACTAGTAATTTATATAATTATTACTGCCTAATGAATATACTGATAGTAAAAACAAAATACACGGATACGGTTATATGCAATAAGGTTGTCCAAGCCAACAATTAGATATATTATTAATTTATCAAGGAATATGTATATATGTATATATATATATATATATATATATATATATGTGTGTGTGTGTATATGTATGTATGTATATGTGTGTGTGCGTGAATGCATGCGCGCGTGCGTGCGTGCGTGCGTGCGTGCATGTGTGTGTGTGTGGTGTAGTTGGCCAGGTCATAATAGTATCGTAAAAATCTTTAAATTCATTGTGAACATTTAGTTATTTTTCAAATGTCATTAATTTTTTTTTTCATTTATGGGTATTTTAATGGCATATACCTTAATTTTTGGTATTTATCGATTTGTTTCCAACTACTAAAATATCCATAAACGAGAAAAAAACAAATGAAGCATTAACAAACCATAGATAAATTCGAAACAAAGTAACATTTATGAAACGTTCGGTGTCGAGTAACCTTTACGATTTGAACTGTACGCAAAGCTTGTGTATTGTGATATCTTGAATGTAGTTGAGTTATTTAATGAGTTCAATGTGGTCGTCTAATGAAAAGATTTTTTATAATTTGTGTGCTATGACTTTTTAATATCGAATATGTCTTCTGAAGTAATGGTATAACTGACTAACTAAAATAACATTTCTAACTCGTTGAAACGATTGGCTCTATTTTACGACTTTTCGTTATCGACTTATTTAATAAAGCATTGAAACAGTATACGGAGATATTTGTGCAAATCGTATTAGACAACGCTTCGTCAAAACTAATAATTTAAGTCGGAATGAATATAACGACGCAATGAATAAGGCAAGAAATAATGTTAATCTGTTTCTGACATCCAGGTGTCAAGAAGAAAAAGTGGATTACACAATGCGATCAAATTTATAACAACTTATAATTCGAAAGAATTGACTCATTTTCGATTCTTATTTCCTTAAATAAGCTCAACAATAGTCCACAGATCGTCGTGATAATCATTTAAAATGGCGTGAAGCCATTTAACAAAGGTAATGTTCATTTAGAAAACTCATTACCGGTAGCCTAAATACCGGCAGAATCAAACATTTTATTTTCATAGTACTACTGTGTTCGTATGATATATATATATATATATATATATATATATATGTATATATATATATATATATATATATATATATATATATATATATTCATATAAAACTTTATGCTTAATTTCCATAATACCATGCATATTAGAGACAGAATAATAGCTACGATAACATTTCTTTCGTTTTGAAGAGTTTAGCAATATCGTACGATTTACAGTAAAACAATTGAGAAAAATAGGAATTTTAAAAAATACTAAAAACCCTTTACAATTTTTCAATTTTATAAAAAAAAATTCTAAATCATTCACGTTTTAGTTAAAAGCTACAACTTGAAAAGTTAAAATAACCACAATATGTGTTCTACTATTATTCTATAATATATGCTCTACTATCGTAACTTGAAAAAAATTGTTGACAAATTTTACTTTACAGATATTAATAAGTAAAGAAGTAATTTACATAATCTTATATTTAATTACTCTGCCTAACCGCAAGTGTATCAAAATGGCCGTCATGGGACCTGACCTGTATTAACTAAAGAAACAAATTTTTATTCCTGAGTAGCTCGTTAGATGTGACTAGAAACACTCTAGACGTGACTTCTCAATGCCAACCAAAGCACCATAATAAAGTTACAGACTCACCAGCTATATAGGATAATGATACAAAACAAATCAGTAGAGGCAACGTAATCAACCATTTGTGTAGACAAGACCACTTTGAATAGACAAAAGTCTATAGTTTTTATTTTATTTTTTAGAAAATGTTTTCCCTTTTAAACAAATAAAAACAATTCAAAGTAAAAACATCGCAGACCTGATTAAATTTTTTTTACTATTTCCTCGAATTTTATAGCTGATTATGAGATTTCGGAATCTCTTATTTACGAATCTAAACTCTTTCTTTTAGCGTTTTTTAAATTACTAAAGCTATGAAAATTATTCTAAATTTTGTGTACTCAAGTAAAAAAATGATAGTAAAAGAATGAGTTTGTGGTTTCTATTTCTTTATTTACGTAGATTAATTGCCACATTGATATGCTAATAAGTAATTCACATGGATATGCTAATAAGTATGTTAAAGGATTACAGACGCTTGTGGAACTTTTAGTTTTTCTCGTTAAAGCTTCTCTAATGGGATTTTCACTTGTGAGCATTATATAAATATTCATATCATGATAAAATCTTTCACTTTACCGTTAGTACTGCTTTGAAGTTATCAAGAAATAGCTAACTGACAATGAAATAATTGAAGTTGATACGGCAACTCAATCATTGGAATTTTGAAGCATTTATTAGCTCGTCATGATTTGGATTTCTATGATTTCTAATTACTTCATTTAATGATATCCTTACTGCAGATACTATAGGTTTTAATTTTCTATCAAAATTTTTTTTCACCAGTTTTCTTATATTGGGACCAAGAAACACATCATCCTTCAATTTAGTATCAAATAAAGTTGGGAATACTTTTTTTAAATGATTTTATCTCCATCCTCGTTTATTTCAGGCTTTTACGAATTGTATAATAATAAAAACAAATTATGAGGAAAAAGGGCAATCAAACTTTTTCCGATATCATTTAATTCTTTTGAACTATATTTTGAATAGTGAATTCAACCAAATAGTTACATTAATAAAAACAAAAATATTTTGTATAGTCACACTGCTGTCCTAATAACATAGAGCATTTTTAGGATTCTATGCCTTAAAAGGAAAATAGAACCCTTACAAGATCAGTCATTTGTCTGTCTGTCCGTGCATCGCTACACTTTTTCGCAGACATCGCGTGATATAGAACCTTGAAATTTGGTATAGTATTAAAACATATCAACCCACACATATCACAATAGCACTTGGTTAAACTCAAAAATATTCGTTTATAAATTTGAAAGGTTAGATATCAAGTACTCAATATTTTTTCCTTTCCCATATAAAATGTGGAATGTCGTTTGAAAGCACTAGTTTTAAGGGTTTCAAAAATATTTTTTTCACAATTTTTTGCATTATACGTTTAGAGATTTACTAAAAAATGCACAAATTAATATATTTCCAACCCTTATTTTCCTAACTAATAAGCTAAAAATTATCAAAAAAAACATGAGTTTTAGAAGCCCACGAAAAAGTGGGAGGAAAACTACAGCGACGACTTTAGACTCCATAATTTTTTTGAATATGCACCATGTTTTCGTGCGCTTCAAAAGATGTAATGGGCAATATGTTTATGTTTTTTAGGTTTTTTCAGAAATTATACGACGTACAAACTTGAAATTTAGCACAGCGATATATATTATTAACTTACACATTTCGCACCTACTAATTTTATTAAAATATCTATACATTAAGGACGTAATAAATAAATGTATTACCATTTTTTATTAATATGTACAATGTGCATATTGCATATTCAAAGAGACTGTCCGAAAAATATACGAAAAAGTAGTTTTACCTCTTATTTTCAAAAATACTGAGCCAAAAATTATGAATAAAAGAACATAAATCCTTGCTGGGAGAAAAACAATAATATCGTTATTCTAGATTTTATTATTTTCCAAATATGCACCACGTTTTACGCCTGTGAAAGATATAGTAGGCAATATATTTAGGTAATATTTATTTAAAGTAATATTTATTTAACCGAAATATTATGTATACTTAAATTTTTATAAGTGTCCAAATATATTCTGGAGTCTCATAGTGTGATGTACACTCTCACTTGAAAGGTTTTTTAAAATCTCCACACATGATCATAGTTGAAATTAGTCAAAATTTGTTCATAGTTGAAATTAGTCAAAATTGTTACCAAATTTTCCTAACATTCTTCTGAATATAGAGAACCGGAATTGAAGAAAAAGGATATTTATTCCCTTATGACGTAAAACTGCTTTTGAGCTTCTCTCTAAAATGAAAAGTCTTCAGCCGCTAATATCGTGTTCAATGTTGTACATCTTCACCAAACGAAGAGTCTTTGCAATAGATGAGACTTCCATCTTCTGTAAGAAATTGTAAGAAACCATGATATCTATGACGTTATCAAGAAAATGAGGTGAGATTTTCTGTTGCAACCTCGAACTAAAAATAACGTTTTGTCGCAAATCGAACACATTTTATTCAGTGTCCAAATTTTTAAATTTTGAAATTCAAATAATCTTACCCTCGCAGCGATATTGGTTAGTCCAGATATATACATTTTGCTAGCTATGAGCGGGTAATTTTTTCAGGCACAGAAATTTATCAGCTTAGGCGACTGATTGATGGCACCTCGTTAATGGTTTTCGAGGTTGGGTTATTGAAATTTATAAAATATTGCTTTCAGTTCTGATCAGTACATGAAAAATGAATTCCCATGAGTATACATTATGAAATAATAAGCGTGTGCTGATAGTTCAACGTAATGCTGACTTTAGTTTTTTAGTGGAATGATATAGTGAAGTTACCCTTACTCTATTTTTAGAAATAAAAACTATGAAATCTTTCTTTGTCGCTTTTATCGGTTTTTCTAAACGTGTACATATGCGTATCAGCTCTACATCAGTCTGACTTGATATACTAGTGCAACTTTGAGACACTTCTTTCTTAACACGTTTTCTTAAATGTCGTAAAAAATATATTATAAAAAAAAATAACGTATTACACGTGTTCGCTCACGATAATAATTAAAAAAAAAACAAAATAAATATGTTTTGTTTTGTTTCCACAGGTTCGTCTTACGCTATTGGAAAGTATATAAACTGAAAAATACTGTAACCCTATATGTCTGTTAAAAAATGCACATGGAGAGCAAGAAAATAAGTCCGGTTATCGAAATAAAAATTTTATTCAAATTAAAAAAATGCTTTAGTTTTTATTTTTGTTTTTTCTCATACGTGTTGTGTTGAAATTTTTTTGCATCACATGAATACAGCATGATTATTTATCATATCATGCATATGTCAAATTTTTTCGGGCAATTCTTTTATATTTTTCAATCGTAACTATCTTGCTTCAAATACACAATGAATAACATAAAACTCTTTTTTTATGGATTTACCTTCAACAGTTTTTTCGATCTTGTTGTTTTAAACTTAAAATTTTTACGTAGTCAGTTGAATAAATATACAAATTTATACTATTTAAATAATGTATGATCGGTTCATAAAATGCAGTAAATAATTTAACATTAAACTATGTGGAAAGAAAAATAACTTTCATTTTAAACTGCTGCATAACCTGTTATTTTGTCACCGAGAAATTAAAGAATGCCAACTTAATATTTCAAATATTTTTTTCCAAAACTTCCTAATTTACTGCCGCCTGTGGACAAAAGTTAAAAGCTAATGTGAGACAGACCGACATATTAATATCACAAATTCGTAGTGTTACCATTGCAACAAAACAAATCGTGAAAATGGCATTATTATTTTGACCCTAAAAAATCATGCACCGCCAATTAATTGTTTAAACCAATAAAATGTCCTTATTGTAATTTCGAAATAAATTACGCCGGCTCTGAACGAAATGTGACACCGCAACCTAAACGTGATTAAATTCAAATTCATGAATTAATTATTTCGCTTTCAATTTGCCCTTATTCGAAATCAAGATAAATGCTGGCACCTACTGATTTGTTATTAGTCGTACTTATTGAAATCGGGTAAATATTATTTCCCAGTTGTCAACAATCGATCAGTGTGACCTGTTTACCAAAGCTATTGAATTGCATTTATGAAAACAAGCGACGGGCGACTGTTGGCGCAGGCCGTATTTACTCGGTCGATTAGTGTTTTTGTCGGGTTTGATGTGCCCAACTGCTGGCAATTTCTGTTGAATGATTTGCCATATATTTCATTTGGCTACGTACAACGCAAGCTTAGCACGATCCGTTCGGCTGTAAAATGCATTCGAACAGATTGTACCAGACATAAAGTTGTAATTGAGAAAGAGTCATATTACTTATGGCAATTTTCGAGATACGGGTATTAGTATACGTACAAACCGAAGGGATGGAAAAAAGTACTTAACAATAAAATCAAAATAATTGACAAATAGATCGAATGTAAATACTTGATATAAAGACCTTTATTACGTTTGTTAATCCACATTTTACTTAATCGTATTGCTCAGTTGCTTGTTATTGCTTGTCTCAATGATATAGGAAAATAATTATTCGTAAACATTACATAACATAAAAAATACGAAGTTTTGTGGTTTTTTTAGAGAACAATATTTTTTGATAGTCGGGCGTGTTTCTATGTTGATAATAACTTTGTAGTGAAAAAATGAAGTGCTAAGGTAATTTTTAACATACGAATAAACGACTAATAGAATAGACTGGAAAGAGGAAAGACAACAGAGAAAGATGAAGGTATTATTAGTGAATAAAGAGGGATGTGAAAGTAGCTGTAAGCAGAAGAAAGATTTGGGAAAATGTGGGGAGTAATAGAGACGATAGACACAAGAGAAAAAAGGGAGAGACAGGTTCAGATAGAGAGAACGTGGCAGGGCAAGGTGGTGGCAAAATAGTGAAATTTGTAGAGTGGTATAGAGAAATCATCTAGGAAAGGGGAGTGGTAAGAGAGGAGAAGAGGAAAAAAATGTAATAGTAAAGTGGGCAACAGATGAAGCGATTGAAAATGACATACGCGAAAGAGTGTAAAAAACAAGAAATTTCATTTCTAACATTACGTGGCAATTATGGACTCTCTTGTTTTGCAAGTTGAAATATCTCATATCCGATCTTGATGGTAGAGTGGATAATTCAATGCCAACAATAAACATGGCGTGCAATTACAACATCGCAATTAAAATAATGATACGAAATATAAAATGTCATGATCGAAGATGATGAGAGTCTTCAGATGTTCGTCTTTTGTTTGTCATCAAAGTAATATTTCATTATCTTTGTTGTAATCGCTTATTTCTCTGATATGTGAATGAGAACGCTATTCATTCCACTTTTGGTTGAATGTGCGAAAAGAGACCGGCAAAAGTCCGTGTGGTGCTGGTCGAAGTATTACAAAAATAAATATAAAACTTTAATAAAGAAAAAAAAATAAGCTACAGAAAAGTTTTATTTAAATAGTTAATTAGCTATATAGAAAACCTTGCATTTTTATGAGAAGTCGGATATTTAAAAAAAAAGTCTTTAATATTATTTCTACGGAATTTTTTGTTCAGAAAAGGGAAATAAAACGCAAATTTTGTTGCGTTATATTTTTGCTATATACAGGAGACCGGCAAAAGTGGGCCCAGATGTTACAGAGTTAAATATAATTTTTAAAAAGTCTGGTATTTTTAGAATATAAAAAAGGTAAACAATTCAGTAATTGACAATCAGGAAAGAGGAAAAAATAGAATTACAATTTGTAACTATAACACGAAACAAAAAAAATCTATCTTTATAAATGCGCCTTAACTATATTTTTGAAATATAAAAAATCGTTAATTGGAAATAAAAATAACAAAAAAAAATTAACAAGATAAATAATAACTTTTTAGAAACGATTTCGAAAAATCAATCAATGCCTCTTGCTTTCTTTAACATGTAGCCCTTACCTAAATTGATTAAAAATAAACTGTTAACAAACCATGACAATGGTTCTATTATTATCAAAATGAATGGCTTTTCACTCTCATCAAGGTTTACGTATTTTTTTTCGACAAACTTGTGAGCACCATGGATTAATATGGTACGTCTGTGGATGGAGGATATAACAAGACTCAATCTGCACTTTGTTTTATCTCGCTAGTTCAAAGAACTCCGTAAAAATTACATTTACATTTATCTATTATGAAAAATAACTTAACTTTTCATAAAAATACAACATTTCCCTTTTGTGTGATTGACGGTTTTCATAAAACTTTTGAGGAGCTCTTTGAGTAGCGGTTTTGTCCGGGATTGATTTATATTTCATTGTTGTGATTTGTATCCGTTAAATGTGGGATAATGGGGGGGGGAGGGGGGAGTATTATATTGTC
Organism: Druceiella hillmani; assembly: GCA_039881145.1. Taxonomy (NCBI): domain Eukaryota; kingdom Metazoa; phylum Arthropoda; class Insecta; order Lepidoptera; family Hepialidae; genus Druceiella; species Druceiella hillmani. The sequence goes on along the minus strand of JAYKKI010000047.1, from coordinate 11,330,055 downwards.
CTTTTCATGTTACTTGGTTGATTTCCTGTTTATGTACTTTTCCAATTTATTTTGTGAGGGGTTTTGAGGGGTTTAGCAGAAAGCGAACTTTTAAATTTTTTCCGAGAATATTTAAATATATTAAAATATATGCGTGTATAAAATAATTCAAAACTTTTGATAAAAAATAGTTCAAAGCAGTTGATAGTCAGTGCTTAAATGATAGGTTAAATCATTACACATTCATTTTATGTGACGTGGATAAAATAGTCATCGTATTAGCAGTATGCCTTTCAGGGATACCGTGCTAGTATCAAATAAAAACTGTCGGATAAATGCCGATGATCTCGTGAAATTAAATATTAAGTAATGTTTATAATTATTTTGCAGACAATTTACGTTTTTATTTAAAAACAATTTGCATATAGACTTTTCCTTCTATGTTATTCGATGACAATTACGACGAAGATATCATTCGATGACAGTCTTGCTGTCGTTGCCACGTCGATACAGAATTTTGATATATCATGTTACGAATATGTCTCTTGTAATTATTTCATTGCTTTAAAATTCTGGCTTTATGTGGTTTAGTAAATTCTTTTTAATCTTTTCTATTCAGAAAGGTACAGCCGAATATTCGATATCTGGTATATGTATATATATATATATATATATATATATATATATATATATATATATATATCTATATATATATAGTGATAATTAAAATTAACTAATCCTATTTGTGCACTTACACGTTGTAGAAACTAAGAAAGTATATATTGTATCTACGCAATTTTTTGCTTTGTGCGTATTATTTAATAAACAGACTCATTTAAAAATGCCTTTCGGATTAACATGCCGAATATATATGTGAAGAATAATCAGTTAATTCAATATTGGCGTGTTAATTTGGTTTTCCATAGAATTGTAAGTTTATCGTAATTTTTTCCATAAATAGCAATAACCACATTTTCTCATATGAGCAGGTTACAAATTGAATTTTTTAAATTATATTGGATATTTTTCTGCCAAGATTTAATGGATATATTTTGAGAGGTCTAAATACGTACCATGTTATGTGAATTCGTTTTAGATAACATTTGATGATAATTGCTGAAAAGATACAGCCCCATTATTTAGTATCTCGCTCTGTGAACGTCACGATCTCACGAAGTGTCCCGCGTAATAAGTCATATCGGTTGCCCTGCCTGTGTCTGCCGCAGGTCCATGACTAGATTTCATCCGGGTGAGTACATAATGTAAACAATAAATTTGCAGATTGACTTCTGCTCTCATGTAGTTTTGCAGGGTGAAATGGTGGTCAGATGGTACACATTCTAATTTGCAGACAAATAACGAATAGTTTGGATAATCCTTAAAATAGATTATGAAATACTTGGTTTCATATTGAGCAATAAGCTATATTTGATGTGAATTTTCATTTGTTCTTGCGTTTGTCATTACGCACATGAAAATCCTAACCCTTAGTTCGGACTGGAGTACTCGACTTTATAAATATATATATATATATATATATATATATATATATATATATATGTATATATATATATATATACATTAACGAAAACTTGTCAACAAACAATATATATGACTAATTAATCATAACATTTCCTAAGCATCGCAAATGACCACTTTTTGTATCTAATTTTAAAGATTATCTATGACATATATTGATAAATTATTTTAATAATAATAATCATTACGAGAGATATTCACGATAGAGATCACGACATTTCCATAAAAATTAAAAACGCTCATAATAGTAAAACAAAGAAACGCCAACAGTTGGCTGGTTTATATGTCGATGGGAACAGGATACTTTGAAAAAACATTTTATGGAAATATATGAAAAAAACATGAATGGAGTCGAATCCTTCTATCAGTTTTACAAGTTTGAAGAAGACAAAATTTTGTGCAATACTGAAATATTTTTCACGAATATAAATTAGAGTTGTATCATTTAAACTTTATCAAGATATTTGCACCGTATATTGTAGAGGAATTCTACGTTGTACTTTCAACTTCCATGGTCAAATTCTAACCAATTTTTTATGATGCTACATTGGAGTTATTCAAATAAAAAAGAATCATTCAATTTGATTAATCAATTGGAGAGACCTGAGTTAAAATGCACATAATAAGCGGAATAACTGCCACATGCTGACAAATCGGAGTCTGGTTTAATGACAAAGTCTCTTCATGAGACCCTCAACATTAATGTAAAAACAACAGGTCCTAAAGTCTTACGATTTAGCCAGGTGTATCCACGGATACAGACTGTTTAAATCGTGAGGTTTTAGAATGCGCCGTAATTATGGAACTCGGAGTTTAACGAGTCTCTACTTGAAACTCACAATGTTAAATTAAAAAAACGCACATCCTCAAGTCTTACTTTTTAGACTGGCAGTACACTTGCAGCATTAGATTTTATGGATCAAGGGTTAAAATTATATTACAGTTAGGATGCTCATTATTTCGTCAAAACATTTTTTTTTAATATGTCGCGTGTTACCCTTTTATTTTGTTTCAAAGCATAAAAAAGTATTACATTAATTTTTACAAATTTTCGAACTAATAAATGAAATGAAAAAATATATACTTTAGATTTTTTTTAATAATTAAAAAAATGGATAATCACACACAAATTCTATAACTATTAAGAAAAAAATAGGTAACCTATGCTAACAATGTGATTGTATTTGTATTTGATACAACCTATGTGGTTTTATTTGTATTTGGGCACCTGACATTTTTCACAACCAAAGAAGGAATTGTTTTTGTTCTTCATCGGTGGTAATTAATTTACTGTATTATTCAGTCAATGCAATGCCTTGCCTCACAGTATAATTCACCACTCTTATAGAATGTACGGCGTTCTTGGAAACTATGTAATCTATATCTTCATGCCAAAGACTAGGTTTTTTTTTGCAAAAATGCAGTCAGAAATCTAAGGATTCTAAAAAGTCTCAAGTTTCTATTGCTGGACACGAAATCCTCAATATTTTTTTCATCCATCTGACTTATATCCAAGGTAATACGCTTGGGGCTATGGTCTAAACCTTCCTCATTAAGTGAGATCATCATTTTTTGTTTGCCTTCAAACGAAACTTCATCATCAGAAAAAGCCAGCGCAACAAGTTCTTCGGAAAGGTACCACAAATGGCCAAGTAACTTTTATTAGAGCTTTTTTGGACATAACTTTGTTTATATTCTCAAAACTTTTAAATTTTTTAGCAGCCATAAGTCGTTCCTTGGTACTGAAATTGTAACAGGAGCTTGAAGCCAACATCTCATGTAAATTATAACAAGAAAAACACGAATTTCAGTAATTGTTTTAAGTTTCCTATTTGTTAATTTAAACTGGTCTCTAAACATAAGAAGCTTAAAGCAATAAATTACTTTTGATATCCAACGTGCAAACTGAAGACCTGCTGGAGCTCTGAATGATATTCCCTTGTTAGGTACACCTCCCAGAAATATTATTGTTTGTTTTAACAACTCTTTGTAATCATCCCTAGATTGAAGATCTTTGAGTTGTTTCTTAGCTAATAAAATTGTTCTACTTGCTACATTTTTTACGCATCTTAAAGCGCCAGAGGTTAAACTTACTCTGATCAATATTAGGCCAAACAATTCTAAAATGTTTAAAAATCAATATTTCTGGCTGACTAGACGGATTAGAAGCACTACTGCGTCTAGCATTAGCTCCATATGGTGATGATAGGCTGAGAAAATATTTTTCCATCTTCTGCTCTAATAGGATGCAAAAGTCTTAAATTAGTATTGACCGCAAAGCATTGTCAAATCACAAGCATTTTATTTTGTGACTTAAGTTCCAGGAAAAAATAATGTCATACACAGCTGCAGCACACCCCTTTCCAGATCCATGACTAATTTTGGGAACTGCCAAAATTTGATCAACACCCTGACCTGAGACTAAAATGGATAAACGATCCACTGATTTGTGTTCTGTTATGTCTTCGATTAATTTGCCATCCTAATGAATAGTAAGAGGAATATATGGTTTAAATTCTTTATTGTTACTTCATACGCTGGAGACGAATTAAGGATAAATTGGTATTGAACTCTGAGGGATCGTTTCTTACACTTTTCAGGGTTGATGTCAAAACGACAGCTGCTTTCCTGTCCCTCATTTTAGCAAAGGCGAGGCTTGCGGATAAACGTTCATCGACGAGGTTTTTCGTGCCGCGTTTACATTTGGGCGGTGGTAGATCCGCTGTCGATAGTCCTGCCTTCATTAAAATTTCCGACGTCGAACTTTTCTTTTCATCATCACTGCTGATGGTCGAGAAAGACAATATGACTTTTCTCGCTGGGATTCAGTATGGCTTTTTTCTCGATCTAAAAGACGTTGGTAACGAGCTTGTTTTTGTTCTTTATTAGTTTTTTTAAACCAATTTTGTCCACATCGCCTATGTTCGGTCTATGTCTGTCTTCCTTAATGGTGATCTTGTTAACAACATCAATGTAAGCTATATCAAGGAGGTCTTCCAAATTATCTTGCCATTTTCTTTAATTTTAGGCCTTCTGAACGTTTGGCTTAATATTTAAAAATTTTTGTTTTAAGTTTTGCCATTCAATAAACTTTGTCTTCAATCTTCTTCATGACATCCTTATTTAATTTAGTCGGTATGCTCGCTCGTTCCCGCAATGCCATGATGTCACAAGCAGTAGAATTGGCCGAGTTGTGATTTGTTTGTTTCATTACGATTTCAAAGTGAAAAATAAGCATAGTACTTATTTTGTCGTCGGCAACTTGCTCTGAATTAAGTGGTTCAATGTTTGTCTTACTAACCAAACACCTGTTTTGTTTCTAATCAATAAAAGCGAACTAGACGAAAACGCCATGATGTCACAAAACGTAATGCGCGACAAAACAAAAACGTCGTGCTCTCCATATTACAGCGTACAGGTTACTAATTTGTGAAGGCGTGACAGATGCGTCCGATAGATTGCAGAAGGGAAAGAGTGGATTAAGAGCATGGGGCCTCGAAATCATGTAACAACGAGTAGCAATAATATGTTTAATCATGTTGGAATAAAGAATTTAACTATTTTGTGACCCTGAGTTGTCATAGTTTTTAAAATTTTGACACGCGGTAGTGACCCTTAAAACTCCATCGAAAATAAAAATCTCAGGTTCGTTTTTTAGGCGATAGAAGCGAATGGCGAATTAACGCCGTTACTTTTAAAAAATTGAAAAATAAGAAGTATCCTAATACCCGTATATACCTAATTACCTATTTACCCTATTATTTTCTTCCTACGTCAAGAAAAGTTAATGGAGTCTAAATTCGATAAATTCACTCCTCAATACTAAAGAGTACCTGGTATCACCTTCCGGCATTGTCGTTGCACCTTTATTTGGTAAAAAAGCAAACTTAAGGGACCCTAAGTCATGTCTTATTAGATTGTCATTAGACAGAGAAACTCGATCACAGAATCTGTGCTTGATCAATGTTGAAGAATGGTGTGTCTTTAATTTTCGTGGTCAGATTCTTAGGAATGTGGGACTGTATAATAGGAGCACATCCTTCCGAAGGAGTAAAAAATTATTCAAATTGGTTGAGAAATGTCGGAGATATCAGGTAACATATCAGATATCAGGTATATATAAATATATATATATATATATATATATATATATATATATATATATATATGTGTGTGTGTGTGTGTGTGTGTATAAGCGTGTTCAAATATGATCACTTTATGTACAAGTTAGTGCTACTTACTTCTTTTCATTAATAAAACACAACTAACTGTAGTTCGCACTGCCTGAAATTATTGTAGTTTTACAATCTTGTATATCTCCTTAATTTTTTTCAATAAAAATAATATATCTTGTGAAATTAGTGACGTTTCTGCAACAGTATATTAATAAATATGAATGATTTTGGTTAATTTAAAACCAATTTATTTTCTCAATAATTGGTCACGTTTTGTATTTCCTGTATCACTTTTTGTTGAAGTGAAGGATTGTTGTTATTGTATGATGTTCTATGAATTATATTTTATATTTTATTTCATTTGAGTTTATTTGTAAGAAATAGAACTGACCGCTCCGCGGGACGTGCATATAATTTTTTTTTCAAGCCTGTCCTTAAATTAAACAATTTCCTTTAAATATTTTACTAGATATTCATTAACATGTCCATGTGTAACAACTATTTACAAAATTTCATGTACGCAGATCGAAAATTATGAAAATGTGAAGCTGTGATAGACCGATACACGGGCGGATTAATGAACCTGACGATATAACATTTATATCTTGTTTCACTTTAGAACCCTGAAAAATTAATAAACCATTTCCGAAAGTTACGTTGAACAATTTTTATGGAATAAGCGTTTTGAAAAGGCTTTGGTTTCAACAAAAATTCGATGTAGAATGACTTTTGGGGAAAAATAAGAATATTTATTTTGTAAACAATGTTCATTTATGAACTTTCAGTTGAGGTTAAAATTTGAAATGGAGGACGCCGACATATCGAGTCTGCTTAAGTTATTACTGCCGTTCCCTTCTGTTTCTGCTGGACCTCGAGCAACATTCGACAATTAAAAAGGCCTCCCGCCATGACAAATATGTTTGACTGTTTACGGTCTGTTATGCAAATTTAAGTTATATTTGCTTTGTTAATTGTAAATAAACGTTGAATTGCTCGGCGTCTCAATGTATGACACGTGCGTCTGTATTTTATACAAAATTACAGTTTTTCCTCTTTTCCTTACAACTCTTTCTTTTCTACTGATACTTTGGCAATGGCATGACAAGTTTCGGCGTAGTTAGTTTTTATAGTTGGACTTTCTGGCAATGGTTCAAATGCAGATAAACTGTGAACTGACTTTTTTGTTGTTTTTTTAAGACGAAGTGATACTTTACGTGCTTCATAGTTGTCTTCTACTAGAGCTGATTCAACTGATTGAATAATCCATAGATATTTAGTGTTGATACTTGCTATATCTTTCTCAGTAAAATCAGTTAGTCTAGAATCTAATTTAATGTTATTGATGGTAGAAAATCTATATTCGTAAATAGGTTATGGGTTGGCAGATCAAATTCTGTTTTTTTTTCAAATTCTTTCACCACATTTCCATGTTAGAAGAGCATAAAAAAGCTTTAGCTATTTCGTGAATTATCATTACTTTTCCTGAATGTATTCCTAATAATTTTCTTGATTCATCATCATAATAAACTTTGTGAAATACTTCTCCAAAATTTCTGCTGTCACCATTTGGAATTATCTATTACAGTCCATTCACTTGCAGGCAAGTCACCTTCTAATTCTTTTTGTTTTATTTTTCGTGGAAATGATAACACCGGAATATATGTAAGTCTCCAGTTGATATTAATATTTGTTCTTTCAGTGGAGGTAAGCACCCCTACCTGTCTTTATCTATTGGCAACAACGATCTTTGAAATTCATTTTGGATTTACATTTATGTCCGTTTCATCGCAGTTAAGAGTTTTACCTTCAGTCAAATGATGTTTGTCGACTATTTTGCAAGACATCGACTTTATTAAGCCCGGGCGCTTGAGGTGGACTTAAGTTTTTCTAAATTTATTTCGTGATTACATTTCATAAAGCTTCGATTCAGTCTTTGGGTCTAATCCAGACCTGGCATATTAGTGCCTCTATTGGAATGATGAGACAATGTATTGTTCTCAGCAAGTGGATGTAAATTGTAAAAGTTTATTTGTTGTTACTCCAAACAACCCTCTTTATATCTGTATAAATTGTGAAATGATTTTTAATTTTTATTCTGCAGTGAAATTAGTTTGATGTTTTCCAAAAAAATCGCCTATTACTGATTCATCGTTATCTCTTTTTTCTTGTCATATATTTATAAAGTAGAAAAATGTATATTGAATGTAGTCGAAGGTTTCAAATATCCCATTTCTTCTTTGATTACAGGTTATACAGCCTTTTCCATATCTTCAGTAGTGCATTTTAATCTATGTATAAGCGCACCATAAATAATTAACTAAATTTGATATAAAAAAATTCCATTAAGTAAGAGTAAGGCGCGGAATTGTAATAATATCACATTCCACTCCATTCCATTCTATCCGCGAACCTAACCCGATAAAATGTTAATTTTATTTTCGTTAACTTCAACTATTATCAACAAAGACAAAACCATTAAAAACATGTATAATAAAAATAGTTATTAGTTACATTACAGCAGAATAATTCATTGAAATAACAGGACTTATTTCGAAATAATATGAAGACAATTTTGTAAACATTTAATTACATCGTATACACTTGCAAATATTTTAATTCAATAAACAAACAACGTGCCTTGACATACTTCACTGCGAGTGAGTCATTATTTTGAGGCAACTCACGTGATTTGGTTCCTCCTCCATGTCAGTTATTTTGATCCCCACTACTTCATGCCGCTCCACGTTCTCTTACAAATTTTTATTAAATTGAATTCGCGGATTGTTCGAGATTGTATTTCTTCTTTACCAATATATATATTTCATATGAAATCCTTGCATATTATGAAATCCTTGCTAGTTTTATTAAGTTATTAATTTGAAGCGACGCCAAGTGGGTTTTTAAAATAAATAATTTATATTTGTCTCCTTTTATTGTTTTATTGACCAGATTAACGGTGGCGTAAAGATGATTAAAGAAGTACCATATTATCCTTTTCATACAATAAACATAATATTTTAGGTTCCGTAATGCTAAAATAAACCGTAACATAGCCGTATAAGTCAGCTGTTATCGTGATCATCATAGACTACTGAATTATACAGATGAGTTCACTTCAAATTCGGATATGGTATTAGTTTCGTTCTCATTTTGCTATTTTTATGAAAGTTCCTTAAAGTGTCTTTTGAAATTATTTCCAGTACAAAATATACCAGTCTCAGTACTGGTGGATTTTCAACACGAAAGTCACGGATTACTTTTTTAAAATATACAGGGTTAGGTACAATTTTTTTAAAAATTTGCAGAGAGTTATATGCCACTATGCCCAAAATGAAAGTACATATGAGAACGACCACCAGATTGAACTTTATACTGTTGTATAATATGCAATAAAATTTTAAATTTGATTACAAAAGAAATTTGTTTTTCAGAGCCAAAGCGTTAGTTTTTAAAATAAAACTGATATCGCAGTTATAAATTGTTGTGAGTAACAGTAAATAGCTATATATTAATACGCGAAGATAAAATATTGTTCATCTTTTTGAGTGTATGGGGCGCAGGTATGTATGGTATTTGGCATGGTTAAAATTTGTATCGAGAAGGAGTGCAGAAAGTAAAAAAATAATGAATTTTAATAAAATTTTGACCTTTGGGCGATCGCCAGTATATAAAAAAAACCTATACGAAGCAATTTGAAGCAACACTATGGCGAGTTTATAAATGGAAACAGATCTCTTTTAACTAATTATTTAATATTTTGTACTACGACAGCTGTTCTTACATGAATAGAGCTGTAGAAACCGACTACATATGAAACTTTGCATTTAAGATATACTCTTTTGAAAGTGACTTAATCTGATCTGATCTGTCAGTGGGTGAGTGAATGATTTAGGAAATTGGTAATTTTTTTTTGTCAAATAACTTGAAAAGCGCATAGGTACTCTATATTTCTTAGAAGTTAACTCAGTACATCCCTACCAAGGTTTCAACCAATTTTCTTTTCTAACTCTATGCTGTTTAATGAAACCAGTTGATGTCATACGAAACATATCGGACAGACGCCAAAATTGATGTTATTGGACCGATGCCACTGGCATATCGTTCATGTTGAATGTAATCTCTGATCATGTTAGCAGATTTTCTTGCTTCCAATTTTTAATTTTTTTTACCTTTTAATATTGAAGAGAAAATAAATGTTTATAGGAAAATAAATATAAATGCCGATAATAAAATTTATTGTTCTGTAATTTTGTCTGTACAGATCTTGTGCCATGTAAACATTTTCCATAAAAACTTTTTTGTATATTTTATTGTCATTCTATTACAACCCTTTGTGAAATTATTTTGATATAACTATAACTATTTAATTACTTAAAGACGTGCGGTAAATGACATAGAATGTGCTAGAAAACCTCAAAAATAATTTATATGAAATCGTCTCAATATTTTAGTCGTGAATACATAATAAATGGAATGATAGAGCCACAATCATTATCCTTTTTATATATATGATTCACTGGGTCTTCAATTCAAGGTTTCACAATCATTGGTTTATGCTAAAACAGATGATATGTTAATGTTATACGTGTACAGAATATCTTGATAGTGCTTGAAATTAATATTCTTCATTTAAGGGACTATTTTATATACGGAGGTTAAATTAATTAGTGAAACAAAAAAGTTACCAAAATCTTATTATCAATTTCTTTACAGAATGCACGACGAAGGAAAGAGTATTTCAATTGAGTCAGGTATGTGTTAGTTAATATTAGACAGTGGCTGATTTTGTTGAAATATTCCCCTGTGTTTCAATAAAATATTTCTAAATTGTGTTTAAAAAACAAACATTCGCAGAGGAAACATTCATCTTACTTCGTCTTGGGCCATCAGTATTAATTATGCAAACGTGTTCACTAGTTTTAACTATGTATATTGAGCTTTTTATATGCCATTTGTTAGTAGCTTCTCTGGTCTAAAAACCATTTGTATGATGCAACAATGTGTATTTGATACTTTTTAAGTAACGTCTCGGGGTTAACAAATCTAAACTCTGTATCGAGTTTTAGGTGTGTACGCCTAGAATTTTGGAAGTTATGACAGTCTAAGACGGAAAAAAGCAAAACGATTGGTCCTATAAGAGTTTTATTTTTAATGTTTCCATGTGAAATAATGAGTAGTTATCTTCATCCATCTGTCTGTCGCAGCCTTACAATATTTATAGTGTATATAATAAAATTTTTCAACTACCTAATTCATATGGGGATTACAACTTTCATAACAGAATATAATAAAAATAGTTTAATGTATTTTGCCGTATGTATAAAGTGAAAGTATAGTTTTCTCCCACGCGTCATTAAGTACGATGTCAATAGAAAGGGCTTTGAAAATAATATTAATCAAAAAGGAATTTTCCCACTTCTCCACTTCTAATTTCTCGACAGTGAATTTTAAAAATCGGGATAAATTCTATACATAGCTATTTGATTACAATTAATTTAAAATTATATCGCTAACCTCGTATCAACAATTTTCAGAGATCCAGACAACTATGATACCCTGCAACAAGCCTGGTATATGGCCGCTTTCTCATTTTTTTTGTCTCGTAGAACAATAATATAGTAATAATATAGTTATTTATCGACATCTAATATTGGCCGCCTTGATCGTGATCGTATGAAATACTAATAAAGGAAGTAATATAAAGTAAAGGTCAACATACAATACATTTCGGTACGAGGCGTAGCGGCGGTTTACGCGTGTTGCGTTGTACATTGGCATTGGGCATGAGACGGTCGTGAAATAAAAGTAATGGTTGTCTGCGACTAAAAGTTCAACAAACAGAGACCTTCGTCTCGTAAAACGATTAGTATCATGCAACTAAAACAAGTTGTGAAAGACGAGTTCATTTGATGCAACGATTTGGAGACATTATGTCGTAACCGTTTCGCATACGGCGTGTGATATCGTTCCAAAATATTCAATACATTTTAAATTATTATGGTTTTAAAGATTGGAATTGGTACATAAACGTAATATTATTATCGTCACTGATCATAAGTGGGATGGTATGGAAAGTATTATCCGCAACTGTGACCGCATGAATTTTTAATTAAAACGGTGAAATTTGTTCTGAACCTATTAGGTTAATGTTATCTATCTATTAATAATCTAAAATCGTTTATATATGGAAAAGTTAAGATGCTAAATTTGTATTATTAATCGCACAAAAAATATCGTGTTGCATCCTAGGTGTCAAAAATTACAAATGTGTTAACTTGAATCGTGAATTATATCTGCATCAAGTTTTATAAAAATCGGTCCTGGCGTTAAAACGTAATTGAGTAACAAACTTCTAAACGCACTTTTCTTGGTGTTATGATTCTATGCAACCTACATGTTACACTACTAACAGTAGTATTATTATTTTATTTCTCGTATAGTTTCTTTCTTTTTTGACTAGAGTACTGACAGAATTCCCCAATACTTGTGATATTTCAAGATTAAAGTTGAAATTCTCATATTAAGGTGGTAAAAAAAAACAGAAATTTGCCGTATTTTAATGAAGTTTGCGGTAAATATAAAATAGAACGTAGTTTAATTTCCTGTTAGTCTATTCGTTTTTGCAATGTTCATAAAAGCATAAGTTATAATCCACGACCAAAAGGAAACCTGGGAAAATCGAACGATCAGCGAAATGTGGAACTTGTGTTGGACTCAATTGATGAAGTTCATGGAGCAAAATGTAAGGGAATATATTTATGCAATGGTTGAGCACTGCATAAAAATGGCAAGTATTTATTACAAAAGTCGCAAACCGCCAATTTTGCACGAAAATGCATATCGGACATTAGAAATATTGCGATTGATTTGCATTCAGCATTAGCAGTGGAAACTCATACCTTACGCACCGCAAAGTACATGAGTTCAATTGACTACGAATAGTTTCCTAAATTAAATGAGCCTATGTACGGAGAGCGTATCCACCCTAAAACCGCTTTTTGCAGCAGTCATCAAATTTGATAGCTAAAGATAAGTTCAAGGGGTAAAAATCTTCCGGCAAAAAGGCATTGGGAATCATTCGTCGACAGGCAGAGGGAGAGAGAGAGATATAAAGATACAGCATACAAATACGAATAATATTTTGTAAGCTAATGATCTATATTATTTTTAAAATGTACCTTGTATTATATGAATATTTTATCTTTTCATTAAAGAAATTTTTTCAGGATTTTTGTACAAAAATTATGGAAAATTAATGGAAGAGGTCTTTTTTTGCAATTTATATCTATATAGTATACTAAAAGTTTCTTTCATTGCATGAGTATCATATAATCTTTTTCTTGTAAAAAAGATGTAGAAATAAATTAGAAATAGAAGGAAACGCCAAACCGCTCCATAAAAGTTAATTATTACTTAAGTTTGTAAAGATAAAATATTTGCCTTATAGTTAATACTAGAAATACCATTGTGCTCTTGTATGGTGAATGAAAAAAAAATGCCTCCTGTAATATTTATTTAAAAAATAACAGCTGCTATATTATTCAAACTTCCTCGGATAAAAAATACCTTTTCAACTTTTTTTTCTAAAATCTTTTTGTAAATTTTGTTGTAGATAAAACAATTCTGTGCAGGTGCGAAACCGGATTCGCTTAGATAATTAAATTATATTTTGGAAACACATGTTGGCAACGTTAAAAAATAAAACTGAGGTAGATCTCAATTTCGTCGCGTCAACTACTTCTTCTTGTTTAGTTTTTGGCTTTTTTACTGGTTCCATGTTCTGTATATAATTATTTATTTTTAATTTTAATTTTTTATATTTTATGTCTATTACTTTTTGCTGTGAAGGATGAACACACACTTTCAGATGAAAAAGACTGATGAAAATTATATGTCTCGGCCATAGAGCTACCTAACGCTAAAAATTATTTGACTTTAATGTTTTTTGAATTGTCAGAGATATACCGTTTTTTTATTGCACCTAAGTTATTCATCAGAAAATATTTAATTTTAATTAATAAAATAAGAGTTAATAAATATATTGCCGGATGTACTTTCAACCATAACTGAAGTAATGTAAACAGACATGTTTGTGGTGAGCAAATAACACCCATGCACAAGTCTAAAAATTTAATTTCGGAACATATTAATCACACATTGGATACGGGGAAGGAGGAAAGCTTTAAACCGTCCAAACCTTGGAGAGAAGGAGGTGGGGCTACGATTGGAATTACTTTTTAATTTATAACTGAATTTTATTGACATTAATAGGAGAATTGTTTGCCAGAAATTATTGAGCTCACATCATGAGTAATATAGATTAAACTGTCAAAGTCTAGTAGACTATAATTACTAATTGAATTTATGTCATAGTATCGACATGGTCTTTTACCAGAATCACGTCTATTGTTTGTGTAGAGGCAAAAAAGAAAAAGAAAATAAATTAGTGGATTCATAACACTCGGATGAAACATTTTAATAAGTCGGAGCAAAGAACTGATATATGCATTATTTCGTTGAGGAGGAAATGTGGCGGTAGTCATGAATCTATCAGACTGACAATTACTTCGAAGCTGTTGGTTATGATGTTGAGTTCATCTTTGCAGTGAATAATTTTCTTCCGAAAACTAAATGATAAAATAACTACTCGAAAGTCCTGTATCTACAAATAAATTAATGTGCTTGTGTATAATAAGACACGAATATTTAAGATAATTTTGTTGACTTTAAAACGTATTTCACAAAAAATACTCTTATGAAAAATGTATAAAGTTTTCGTCGGTTATTCAGTATTCAGTTTGCATTTAAAATATTATTAACAGCAAAGTAAAAAATATTCTATTTGACAAGAGGTTTTAACTTGATAAATATTTATACTTAGTAAATACATATTTCAGATTCCTGAAAATAAACTTGTACTTCAATTAAATACCTATTAAGTGTAAAAAGTTGTAAGAGTTAAACGTCGATATTAAGTTGAAAATATGTTTTACTTCATTCTTGCAGTATTTTCAATTACAAACTTGATACAGAAACTGAATTTGGCAAAGTTTTTCTCCAAATTTCGAGGTACGAGATACATTGGAAATTTTCGATAGGTTATTATAATTTATTAGGGAATCAGTGAGTGTCAAAATGAATTATTTTGCTACCTTATACATACCTTATTATATTAGAAAAATATTAGTTACATATTTCAGTCAATACTTAGAGATATAAATTATTTCTGTAAATAAGTCAGCGTTTAGGTAACTATATGAGAGTGGACTCGGTACTTAATAATATTTAAAATACATAAGAGAATATATTATTTCGGTTACAAGTGTATCAACTATAGCCACATAAATCAAATGCTTCCAATATCAAAGTAAGATATTGAAAGCATTTGATTTCTGTGGCTTTGTGGAAGAAGAATGATTGACCACTATTCATAGCATATACTATTCATATCATTCAGTCTTACCAGTTTATTTCTTTGGTGAGCGATACTGTAATAGTTTGTGAATATTACCTTAAATATGCTATGTTCGTAATTATGCTGTGTTATGTCTATTTTTAAAACCATTTTTTTAACTGCGTAATGAATTCGCGGAATGTCAGAGAGTGTAAAAAAGATTTATAAATATCTACCAACTCGATCTATATATAGAAGTACAACCATATACAGTGGGCTTACTGTAGAGAACGCAATAATAAATTATGTGAGTAAAATTGTGGCAGCTTAAAGGGAAGGTGAATTTACCGAAGAATAGAAAATTTAATCGATTGTTTTGCTCCCGATAATTCTATTTCTACATTTGTCAATAATAGAAAAAGCTGACGCAATAATTATTTGAATCTTGAATGATTGGTATTTTAAACAGATAAGTTATAAAAAATAACACTTTACTTGTCTACCGTGAAAACGCTTTAGCTTCTTCATTAGAAGGCGGTTCGTAACTCCACGCCACCAAAGTATTCAAACAGATTCGAACATATAACGGAAGCTATTACATTGCGTATCGCGTATGGAGCATGTAATATATTCCCATCGATGTAGAAAGAACATAAAAATATAATGTTTCGTAGTAAATAAAAGTATGGCGTTTCAAGGCTCGCTCTCGCCGAGAAACCGACACTATTGAGCCACAGTGAATTATATCTACTCGAACTTGTTTGAAATAGTGCTTATAATTACGGGCGTCCTTTTTGAATAGCCATGAACAATAACCTTTTATGTCAGAATATATATATATATATATGTTACATACATATCTGACAGACATATAGATTTAACACCACAGAATATAAAAAGTAAAATATAAATATACAATTATTGATTCACTTCAACGGACATAATTTTATTTGAAGTTGTAAAGAAGTCCTAATATTTAAAACTTTTTTAGATTTGTCAAACTCATAGTTAAAAAGATTGCTGTGGAAATGGGGGATACACTGCGTTTCATTTCAAAGCTTAATATTTCGCAAATTTGGGTTAAATCTGAAAAATTGTAAATGGAACACAATTCATTTGAAAAAACCTGCGCCTTTCTTCTGAATGACTTGACCGTTTACTTCAAGATATAAATTCATTGATAACCCATGACGGAGTTCGTGAAAAACAATTATTTTTCAGTTACTTTACATGTGCTTTTGGACGTCATATAATTTTACTATTACTATTTATCTATTAATATTTCCGTATTAAATCTCTCATTGTAAAATAACGTGCACATACGTCTAAAACCATAGAAAACACGCCTTGGACGAACATAATGGAATTCCTCTTTCGCTACAGAATTTCCTTACAAGGATTTCCTCTTTCGCTACAGAATAATAAAAAGATATATTTGGCAAAATTTACGAGGAAAAGGTAGAATTTTCAAAAAAAGGTACAGTTTGTATTGTGCATCACAAGTTTCGGTTCGTTTTATTTTTCTTTTCATGTAAAAGCAATGACTTGAAAATATTGTGAAATTATTTCTGAAAATTTTACCCAGATTTAAACCATAAATATATATCATGGGCCGTTAATACTGTGAAAAATATGTTTGTACTATGATAAAAACCAAAAGCCTCGAGAATTATTAATTCTAGGAAAGAAACTTTTATTTTAAAATTCCAGAGAATTTAATATATTCCAAGATTGGTAATAATAATATGTTTTAATATATCAATAGTGAAAAACAGTAAATAAGATATTTAAAAAAAAATTGTCTTTATGTTATGTGGCTGACTATAGCATATATAGTGATGCTCGAAAAAATTTCAATCCTAAAAATACAACAATATATATTTTAAGCGCAATAAATACTACATCACCATTTCATAAAATGGTGTCTGTGACAAAAACTTTAGAAAATTCAGTGCGTATATTAGTACTTTAATAGTTTTATATATGTCACTTCTTTCTGAAATAGTTTAAAAAAAATAATGTTAGAAACTTTAAATTGCAATATGCTTTATATTTATAAATAGTGTCCTAATTTTTGTCATATATCCATGATTCATGAAATATTTACCATTAATTTTTTGTAAACATAGTGGATTTTGCATAAACCTTTCAGACCGTTCTAACTTAAAAAATTAATTAAGAACTACGAACCTTACCAATATTGAGAGAACAGAGTCTGTTCTCTCTTAATAACATTGTAATCAAATTTTTTAAATAAAGTTAAATAAAGTTACGTAATACGAACTTGTGTACATTTTTACTAGTCAGTTACACATTTTTGAACATTTCTACTGGCCTATTGTTAGTTGGTCATATACTTCCAAATTCTGCCAATCATTATGTCTCCAAGTTGTGTTTCAGAGTATTCTTTGAATAATTTATTATTTGGATTAATGAAACTAATAATAAATGAGTTTTATAAACGAATAAACGAGATGATTGAAACGAATCACCCTTGATATTACACTCGTTTTTTATTATGCTTACCATAATTTTTTTCTAAATCTGCTTTTCGCACTTAATAATTTAATTGCTCTCTTGAGCTTTTGTGAGATAGCTACAATGGCCTAGTTTTAATTCGACTATAGCAATCTTTGATTGTCTTTATATACAAATATACTTATATATTCGTATACGGTACTTGGCGTAAGGATAAAACAATTATGATATATAATTTTCTTTTCAAACAAGCATTGATAATTTTTCAGTAGAGAATACATATTTTATACGCATGATGCATTGTTTTTTTTTTGTTATAATAGCTAAGCTTTTTTTCTTATTTCGCTGTATATTTTGAACGACTATTTTTAATTAATTCTCTTTAATTAAAAATAGTTAGGAAAAGCTTTAATATTGATGTACGTAATAATTTATATACACTTTGGCATTATAGACCCTTAAAACAGTTGCTAAGATGCTGGCCCTCGTCTAAAAGGCCAAGGTTAAGATTCCTGGCAATGGTGTTTTAGCATTCATAATGATTATATCTAATTTTGTAAGTCTTGTTACATCTTGGGTTGAGCGGAGGCGTTAAGTTGAACAGATGGCTGTAGTATCTGCAACCCATCATGTTTAGTCTCACAAAAATACCACCGTAAGTTCAATATATTCACTAATTTCACCGAATTACGAATTTTCCAGGAGCCGAGGTTTAGTCGATAAGCATAATATTCAATAAATATAGACGCAAAGCTCCGACTCAGTAATATGTACATCTCTAGCAAAGTTTTTGGCTGGTTACTTTTATCTCACTACTACATTTTAGGGCAAACTTTTTAAAGAGAAACTTGGTTTTCGAAAAGATTTATTTCCACTGAAATGAATTGTTTTAGATATGTTATAGTTTAATTTCATGTAGTCCTTCCAGTGTCATTGTAATTTTTAAGTATTATGATTAGAAATTTTAACTTAAGTCACTTAGTTCGACAATATCTATACCCACATAGGTAGATGAGATTTTATTACAAATGAAAAAAACAAATAATTGCATATATTGTAAACACGAGGGCGGTTTTCATTGCGATTATGCAAATTTGAAAATAGTGTTATCATCTTTTGATTTAAAAAGAGGATAATAGAAATATTTACATTTCTTCTTTCAATTAATTAACTTTTGTCATTTAGAGAAATCATTTGCGAACTTCCATATAAAAGAGAACAAGGTCTGCATTGTTTATTTGTATGTTCATCATAAACACTTTATAAGGTATAAATATTCTTGTATTGACAGAAACTGTATATCTTATAAAGCATATATTTGATTATTGTTTAATTAAATTCAAATTTAAAGTTTAGAATTTTAGTACATTTTCTAGTAAAATACAGATTTTATAATTTTTATTGATAATTTATCGAAAATCTTGCCATCAGTAAATAATAAAGCAAATTTATTTTTCTCGTCTGTCATGTCGGTGTGCTAAGCTTGTTCAGGTGAAGCGGCCGCGACAGGGAGAAGCGTGGCGGACTGTGGGAGGTGCACGGGTGGCTCGGCGCTGCGACGGGGCCGTCCGCTCCGTCCGTCCGTCCGCACCGTCCGTAAATTCGTACGCGAATGTGGTACCGCGTAGATACACGGCCCGACACCCCATTTGAGTTGCATTTCTCTTTGTGGGCCGACGTCACGCGGCGACGAGCGGGGGAGAGAAGGGGGTGTCGTTTGCTTCTATGTGATCGCGGACGTGCGTTTATTGCGTTATGAATTTTGTGTAGGCAACAACAGAGCTTTACTAACTGTTCTCCTCTTTTGTTCTGAAAGAAAACACTTCTGTGAAAGGAAAAAATTATGTACATATATCGTATACTTCACGAATTTCTACTATAAGACCTGTCAAATACGAGTCAGACTCAGAGTCAAGGGTCTAATAAGGCTGAAAATAAACTGAAATAAATTCATTACCTTCAAATACTCAAGTAGACAGCTTTTATACTGCAGATATATCAAAGGTTTTACATATTTTTAATATACATAAATTCTATCAAAAATATATGACGTAAAAATAGGTCAAGTGCAATCATTACTTGCACAATTAATATTTCGTACCATCAGCCCCTCACCCCCGCTTAAATATTAATAACAATTCACTCCGACTATTGGCTCAAAAGCTTGTTCAAGTGAATATATATATAATATATATTATCAGTTAATTTGTCACTCTACCAGCCACCGAGAGCATGAGTCCCATATCACAACGTGTATGCCGAACCTCAGTGAGAAATGGTTTCGACTGAACCAAATTAAATATTTTTGTCGGAAAACTTTTGGTTCAATACTTATAGGAACACATACAATTACACTATTTATATAATTAATCGCACTTGAAATTTTATATCCTGTTAATTTTGTTTCAAAGTATACTTAATTATCCAAAAAATCAAAATTTTACATGTTTCTTTTTTTCACAAAAGTTTACATGTTTTTTTTTACCTCACTTTCTTTACTTTACGTTATTATTAACAGAATTAGGTACCATGTTACTTTTCGCTCTGCTGTATTCAAAACTAAAATGGAAATAAAAATTTGTGTATTAATTCTAAATATCAGTTCAAAGGAAAAAGGTAAAACATTTAAGAAAGGAGACAGCTATGCTTCAAAATGTAACAAGAGCGTTTGAACAAATGCATTCAAAGCACGGGTGTTTATTTAAAGGGGGATTTATTGGCCTTTGTCTTTAATTGTAATATGTGTTTTTATTTACACCTGCACGATATTTTTGGACTTCGCGCCATGTTTATAAACAAACATAAAAAGATGTATATTGTTACATACCTCTGTCGCCGTATCAAGCTCTTACAAATAACCTCTTGCTATTTAAATTAAAAAATAATTTGTTACGAAAAACAAAAATCCACATAACATACAATTACAAATAAGAATGTTAATAGAATATCTACAAAACAAAAATTTACATACAAATACACTTTCTAAACGTAGCACCGAAACAACACGAAAGCTCTTTCTACTGCACATTTGCGTTTAAAACTCCTTTTGGCGCTGAACCTGCCGTAACTTCCAGAACGTTCAAGAAAATCTCACGAACATTCGCGAACTGCATTTGTGGCTAAAAGAATATTTTCTTCTTACACATTATTAGTACCATTTACTAATAATAATAAAAAGGTTTAACAATACAATTTTATTTTTAAATGCTTTTGCTGTTAACGTGGATCTGAATAATCTATAGGGGTCAAGTTTTGGATTGGGTCGGTAAAAATGTTATTCCAGTTGAAGGTTTATTTATATTTATTTAAGATTTTCAGCTAGAAATTGCAGGAAAAGTGCCGAAAATATTTCTCTGGTTTTTTCAAAATACTTAACTGGTCTGATAATACCACTTCTATTTCCCTTTCATGGACTTTACCTTAGATTACATTTAGTTATGTTTTAGACAGTATCAGTTACGTCAATGTTAACACCTCAGTAAATAAATTTCATATAGTGAATTCCTGTCGCTACGCCACCTTTATTTAATGTGCCCATTTAACCTCCAATTGAAACAACCCCGACAAAAATCCAATGACAGGTAATCCTTATGCATTACCTGTCAGATTTTTAGAAAATTTAACCCCTCTGCTGTCTCGCCGGTTTCCATCGTCCTCGTCGGTCCTCTTAGTGTAATCGTTGTGAGATTGTTTGGTAAGTTGTTCAGACGAGTATCTTGCGAAATGAATATTTAATTTTTGCACTGTTTTTTGGATAGTTGTGCACTAGATCTCTGGCTTGCGGTGATGTTAAAAAAATGTCGTGTTTATATTCAGGTAGTATTAAAATCGGCCAATTACTCGTCAGCCTTCAAAGTTATTTTAAAGTTAAATGCCTAAAAATATTATTAATAGCTAAAAATAGTAACCATTTCTTAACAATATCACGGAAGTTGCAACTAAGCAATCAAATGGAAGGAAACCAAGGACAACACAACTTCAACTCAAGGAACAAAATGTTGAATCTGCAAACTCTCCACTTTTCAAAAGTATTCCGTTGGTTATATGAAATATAAACTATATATTAAACTTTCATGAAGTTTTAGATTTAGTTTTTAAAAAGTCGGCTACAAAGTGTAGACAATATTTTTTAGGCGAATAGATTTTACTCATAATTTTTACTCACAATATTTTTTAGGAAAATAGTTTTTCTTTTAATGTAAAGGTGAAATTGTTTAATTTTGGAATTGTTATCTGGATGTCTGCTTGTGTGTTGATATGTGGTATAAAAATTACTGCAAAATTTAACAAGGTAGTAGGTGATTTGAATGAAGTATTGTATAATTTCATGCGAACTGTTAAAAAAAGGAAAACAAAACTTAATCACAACATTTCTTTAAATAATTTGGTACTCGTATTTCTATCGTTCCGTTTTTATTTATTGGTTCCTAGGATCAATAAAAATAAAAATTTCTGACATTATCGACTCTCAAGAGTAAAACCTATCATCATACAAGGTCGTCTATCATACAAGAGCTGGTATGCTTTTCACTCTTTTTAATCGGTATTGTTTCGGGTAGAGATGAAATCTATGTCACCTTTTCGGAAGAAAGTTACTTTACGTATGGCAGTCTTCATAATATAAAATTCGATACACACGTGAACGAAAATTCTAGCAAGAGTTGTATAAAATATTATTGTAATTTTTTGAAAGGAAGCTATTTTACGAGTATATGATAATTAATCTAAATACAGTTCAAATAGGAATAGCTATGACTACTATTTTAATAATTAATAAATTTTACTAGTATGCTACCATATAAACACATTGATTACACTGAATAAACTTCATCTTTGTAATAATACGAAAAAACTGCACATATTGAGAATAAAGATGTTTTTGTTCAAATACTAACTATATTTTATTTATTATATTGGCTAGGCGCGTGATATCAGCGCCGCCTAACGTCCGCTACTTTAAAGGAGCGTCACTTTTAATTGTTAAATTGGCAAATTAACGGTTCATTCTAGTAAATGTTTACATGAATAATACAAAAATAAAGAAAAAATCAACTGTGACTTACATTACACGTAGTTTTTTCTTTATATTATGTTCCTAACTACGTATCAATAGTTTCTCTGTTATGTTTGTCGAAAAAAAATATTATTTTCGATTAAATCATGCTAAGCAACATTAGATGGTTTTGTTTTGTTATTTATTGTATTACTTTATTTATTGTGTTACTTTTATTAACGAATAATTACAATATTTTAGTTGCCCATAGCCATAAATGTAACAATCTTTTGTTTTCAGCTCAACAAAATGAGTACAATAATCAATGTTTATCCATTTATTTTTTTATATAATTTCATGTCGTAAATATGTAAAATTTTGAATTTATTATTTCTTGAATTATTTTTACAATATTTCTATTTCTACTAGAGGGAGCGTCGCTGTCAATTTCGTTACACCCACTCTGTAGTCCACACACCCGACCAATAAGTAACCGGAAGTTTGAGAACCGTGGTCAGAGTTTATCGTGAAATATGACATGGTAAATTTATTGGTATGGTAAGGTAAGTTTGTGTGTGTATATACATATATATATATATATATATATATATATATATATATATATATATATATATATATATATATAAACTTATATATATACACAATGTCGGGGAAGAGATGTCGAACAAAGGAGGACGCTATTCATTGGCTATAAAGGAATAAATTGACATTGAAATAAAACGTAAAACACGCCCTTTTTCTAATTAAATGCAAAAAATATTACACGTAATTCTTTTTAACACATTCAATACGTGTACAAAGTACGGTGTTTAACTACAGTCGCAGTTGTTCGCGGTTATTCCCTCGAGCGGTGCAGAACAATATCCGCAAGTGTTGTATTTAATTTTTAAAAAAAAGGCATATTTAAATTTTATTTTAACGATAATCAATTATTTTTCGGTCAAGGAATAACGTCATCCTTTTTCCGATGTATATATATATATATATATATATATATATATATATATATATATATATATATATATATATATATATATATATATATATATATATATATATATATATGAAGTAAACACTTTTGGAAAAAGTTATTCCATATTTATTAGCGGGTTGCATATTGGAATAAGAAAGAAACCATTGTAATTCGACATTTTTGCCATCCGGCTGTCACAATTTTTACATATTTGCATAGACGAAATGTTGTATGTAGATAAATTAGATGGAAATCTCAATAGATATGTTGCAAGATATTTAATATTTATTTTATTTTTAAAATTTCTGAGAAAAATATATATAAATTTATCTTTCCATAAATCTAAAGGAGTGATTGGACAGGACTTCCTAAATAAAATGCAAATTTTCCAATTTAAAGGAACCGTCTGCGAAATATTACGCTTCAAAGCGATGTGCAATTTTTTCTAATCCTGGTTCGAATTTGGACTTAAAAAATGTGAAGGAATTCAAGGTATTTGATATCAACTTTAATTACAAACAAGGTCGGTGACTTTACATCAACAATTTCACGGAATACAGAACGTTACAAAATTCTAATTCATGCGTATTCCGACACGCCCTTAGTCGATATTTGTCAATGGCGCTGCGATGTTGATTAGATATAGATAAAAATGTTTTTATCTGACGTTCGCATTATAAGCGCATCGGTAATAAATATTAAAACTGGAGAACTGTAAAATACTCCAGTAGATAATACGAGATCGTGAATATTTTCTTTCATATTTTATTACCTTTTACTTTTTATTACCTCGCTTATCGAAATCAATTTGGAAGTTTAGGCTCTATATTAGGAATTGTCAAACTTATTTGGTTTAAAATATTTGGTATTTTTTGGGAAGTTTACATTCTATGATTAAACTTAGGAATTATATTATTAATATAATTTCGGAAGTTCTCGAAACTTAGGTGAAATAACAAAAAAAGGAACTTATTCGCGGTTTATTATAAAACATCTATGAATACGTTACTGAAGAAAAGTGTATTACGCCGAGGAAACTATGAAAACATTAGATAGTTTCTTCAGAATCCCAGTTCTTTACGGATGATGTCATAAAGTTACTTCAAAGATGACGGAAGATTATGAAGAATAATGGAGATCATATCATTGATTAAAGTTTATTTATTTTATTGAAAATATTGATTTTCAATTTTTTTTAAATACTTCGATTTTACTTTTATTCAACTAATTATATTTTCACATAAATTTGAAGTAAAAAAACTTGGAATTGGAATAGTAAAATATTTTTACTATTTCAATCAATAAAATCCACAAAAAATATAAAGACCCCCCCCCATAAATATAGAAACTATTCTTTACTTCTACTATTGAGTGTGCATTGAATTTTAGTCTTAACTTTGAGACTATTTAACGTGTAAAGTTGAAAGTTGCGTAGTTAGCGGTGGCGCAGTTCCAGAAATAAAGTGTAAAAAAGTGAATTTTTAATTTATAGACTGGGGGACAATTTTCTTGGGGAAAAAGAAACAAAATCATTTTTTTATTTTAAAATTAAAAGTCATTAGGGCGCAATTCCCAAAATATTTAATTAGTTTTAATGTGAAATTTTTGCAACCTTCAAAGAAAAACGAATAATTGTTGGCCTTATCTCGAAAAATATCGCACATAATATTTGTAAGAAGTAAGTTTGTTACATATAAAATTTATGGAATAACTTAACGTGATTTTTGTTAAAAACAATTCTTTCTTTTAAATCTAAATTTCAAACAAGTTGCTGCAATGGTTTTTTTACTTCATTTATCAAATTATTTCAATGTTAACTAAAACGGTTTATACGAACGTTGAGATGCTACGAACGTTGAGACTTCATATAGGCTTCAATGCCTTTGGGTGTCAGTTTATTCAATAGTACGAATACCAATCGTGTAAGTTTTATTTGAAGTTGGCCGGTTTTTTTCTTAAAGAGAAGTGTGGTAAATTTTATTTCAAAGTAAACATTTACTGGGTTTATTATCGGGAAGAAGATAATAAATAATGGAAAGGAGAAAATTAACCGGGAAGAAAATAATTTAAATTCAATTCAGCTTTCTAAGCCTATTTTAAACTAATTTAACGAGTAGAAATTCACACACACACACGCAGATAAATATATGTATGTATATATATATATATATATATGTATATATGTATATATATATATATATATACATATTTATATATATATATATATATATATATATATATATATATATGTGTGTGTGTGTATAGCTACTAGCTTTGCCTTTGGAAACTAAACAAATTGTTCAAATTTCATAATTTTGGTCATTTCTAAAAATAATCTGTTTATCGAATAAACTCTCGGTACTCCATACTAGAAAAGAAAAAAAAATGAAAGTGACTTAGATGTTCGAAGCTGAAACTGACATGAACCGTCACGGATTGTTCCGTCTCGTTATTCCACTTACCCGCCCCCGCGGGGCCAGAACTTCCAATGCCCGGCTGACCTGTCAACCGATGTTCCTGGATTTAGCGCAGGTGTGAATAAGTGATGTTACAGTATCATGGCATCTGGATATGAGGCATGTGGCGTAAATTCTACGGACCTGAAGGATTTACTTAATTAAGTTTATTGGTGGAAACTCGGCTGTACTAACTTTTTTTGTTACAAAAGGTAATTCCTTACTTAGAAATAAACTTTAATTCAAGACAATAGACAATATCCCCTTCAGTGATGTTATTGTGAAATGTGTAATAGGTGAGATTATTATTTAATGTTGCAAATTATCATCTTTTCCTCTTGTAAATATGGTATTGAAATTGCCCTCAAAAAGAGAACCAGGTAGTTATAAATGGAGAAACCTATTATTTCTAGTTAAGTTTTCTATCTAGGAGCAGCAAAATCCATCTTTCATCCTGTGACTTTATTAAAATCTGGAAATAAATTTGAAATATCAATGTAAGTTAATGTTGGAATGTTTATCTGAATGTTTTGCACAATCACGTGATCATGTTTTTAGAACACATCTAATTAACCTTGAAATACCTTGAAACTTAATATGTGACAAGTATATGAATAGGTAAATATTTGGAACAGATTTTACCATTTTTATCTGGTTACTACAAAAAAATCAAAAGTATGTAGTGAGTACATTTTTATTTCGTCGCTTTCCCAAGTTTGATGCATCGGTTTAATACTCAAGTGTGAATTATAAAGTAGTGGTTAAATCTCGGAAAGGAGTTGTTTTCTTTATTTCAAACTAAAATAGAACAAATAAAGGCGAAAATAATAAAATTTTGATATTTTTGATAGGAATACTATTATTTAAAATTATTGAAGAAATCAGCACATTTCCATTTCTGTGCCATCTATAATATTTCCAAACTTAACTGTCTGTTCCAAACAGTCATATTTTTACTTGCAAAATTTATAGTATGTGGAAGATAATTTTAGTTATATTGGGTAGATCAAAAATTATATTATTAACAAAGTTTTATTATTCTAAATCGAAACAAGTAATTTTTAAATTGTTACTAAGATAAAATTATTATTTATTTAAAAAAAAATTAGTAGTGCTTGTACACAACGCAAACAAACCAACAAAAATTTCAAAGTAACGTCCACTGAGTGCATTGATATTATAATATTTTTTTGAGTTCTTTAATTTTTTAAAGAATACTGTTCAATTTGGTTCTGCTTTTCTTTAATGCACTGTAAAATGATGTATGAGGAAGACAAAAATTAATTGAAAACGATTGACAATATTCCATATTATTGCACTACAAAATGTGACCTTCGTGAAAGTTTTGTTCATATGGCAATTGGACTACGCGATATTCTTGAATTGCAAATGCATTGATAAAATTGTAATATTTATAAGAAATTTTTTTTCCGTATTGAAAATACCAAGAAATCGATTTATTTTTAATTTTTATCGATTTTAAATAGAGAGAAATTTTTAATATTAAACATATACTTTATTTTCTCGGGAGTAAAATCAAGTGTAATCTCTATACAAAATTGGGAACAAGAGGAATAATTTCAGCTTTACTGTTTGCACAATCACATTAAAACCACAGGAAATATTTACTGGAGTCACAGTTTGAATATTTTGTTTTAATTATCGCTAAGGTATGGCAACTGAATGATCGAAAGGGGAATAGTGAAAACAGACCTCACGGTACAGAAACAGAAAGTAATTTAAGTGCAAGGATTTACAATCGGCAAAGGGCAAAAAATAAAATACAATTTATGATAAGAATATCAGATAAGAATAAAGTTTTCTTCATAAATGCGCATTGCGTTTTTATTATATCTGCAATAGATCATAAGAAACAAACATAGCAAAAAAACCCTACTGTAAGTACATAGTATCTTTTCAGACACTACTACAAAAGTGTAATCAATTTCGAAATTATTTCCATTTTTTTTTATGGAAGAGAGCTAAAGAATTTTTATTCTTGTATCGCCTACGCTTAACACGACATTGACTTCGTCGGTCTATTGCATGTGATTAACAACGATTGAAGTCGATCTACTTTATGTGATGAAAAACGGTGGAGGTCCGTTTCCTGTGTGACAAAAATATTGGAAGTCAATCTCTTGTATGTGTTTAAAAACGACCGAGGTCGGTGTCCTGCATGTGATTAAAATGGTGGAGCCATGCGTTGTGTCCCCTAACTGCTATTTAGTTGGAAATTTTATGAGCAGATTCTTTAGGAGGGAAAGTGTTTACAATTTAAGAATTGAAATAATTTTGAGGGTTTTTTATAAACTTCTGTATAATTATTGTAGAACATATTTACAAATTGTTTACAAGTTTATAAAATTAATAGATGTATAATTAAAATGGTGTGAAAAGATATTGAAGTTAAACAGTTAACACAATTTTCTTTAATTTATCCGCAATTACATTATTTCCGACAACACGGCCGAGTATACGTTTTTCTTGCTAACCTCGCGTCGCTCATTGACCTATTTTCCTTTTGCATATTTTCAATTTTCCTCCTCGTTTTACCGCTATTTTGCAGAAGCATGCCCATTTTCAGCATAATTCGACGCGCGCTGCTGTTTTCCGTTATTTTTTTTCATAAAATGTAAAAAGCGACAGCAGTCATATGTTTATACTTAGATCACTGTGTTATTACGAATATTTTTAACTAATTACTTTATTTGCTGAATTAGAGAGGGGGAGCGAGAATTTCGGGGAGCGAAAGCTAGCTGCTTCATTGTAGCATAATGCAATCCATTATATACAATCTTGGTTTATTACTTCTATAAGGTTTTTTGAGAATAATAGAAGGTAAGTGTTTCTCAGGTTCTGAAGTGAAGTAAGAAACACTTCAAAGTTCCTCATTTGTTAAGACTACACAGCTTATATAGTTTAAAACCTACGTGTATGAAATTTTGTGTGCAAGCGTCTTAGGCGAAAGTTTCCATTTATATGGTATAAATTGTTAAAAACAATGTGTAAAATGCGTGTAAATTTTTCTACCACACACACCATGAAGTGAAATGTCAATGGATAAGTCACTAAAATTGAAATTGAGGATTCATTTACCAGTTTTCTATATATATATTACATATTTTTATATATATACATATATGTATATATATATATATATATATATATATATATATATATATATATTATATATTTTTATATATATATTATATATTTATTATATCAAGAATTGTTAATAAGAAACAAAAATGGCAATAAAAATCTAACGAAGTACATAATTATCGTCGCCGCGGTGTGTTGGATTGATCACAAGACATACGGACTTTGACCACGCGGCGCACAGTGAGGATCCGTGTTTGATTTTTGGCCGCTCGCCGGACAGGACTGGATTGATGTTCTGGTTGGCTGTAAAATATTGCTCTCGTGACAACATATTTATCAGCTCTACACATTAAAGTATGTAAATAAATAAGTAAATAAATAGATCATACCTATTTAGAAACGAATATAAAATATATATATATATATATATATATAACGATTATTTTTTTATTATTATTATTTGTAGTTATTGCTTAAATTGATTTAAAACAAACTGCTAACTGACGTTGACATTCATTTTCTAGCTGTCAAAATTAATGCCTTTTTCGCTCTTTTCGGTAATATGTGTATATAGATAATGCATCAAGAAACAATCTGCACTTTGTTTCACCTTGCTGGTTCAAACAGATTTGCAGAAATAGTATTTAGAAACTGTTGATACATATTAATTTGACTTTTCATAACAAAATGGAAAATTTCTCATTTATGTGATTGACTATTTAAATAAGCTTTTAAGGTGCATATTTCTTCATTTAAGTGATGATACACTCTTTCATTCTTTTAATACCTAGGCGCACCACAATATGGACTTTAGTTAGTCACTTTTATAAAGTTATATTTATTTCTTTGGTATTTATTTGCTTTTTTTATAGCTTTACTTAAATATTATCTATATTTCAATAATGATAACAGAACTATGTCATACTGTAGGTATACAGTAGTTAATAAATTCAATGAAACTACAATAATTTATGAATGGATCAAACTTGGTGTAAAGGCGATCAAGTAATTGAACTTTTTTTATTGTTGAAAAGTCGAAAATCAAATAAATTTACTATGCATTATGTAATACGTGTTTAGTTATTTTACATTTTAGTGATTTTTTTACAAAATGTGACTGTTTTATTGAAGAAGAAATTATTTACGAATTATGAGAGCATGATGATGAAATAGTGCTCGTGTGAGTATTATAAACTACAGGTAGAAATACAAATGTAACTTAAATATATACGACAGAATGTGTAATATCGCAATTTTAGTACAAAAAGGACGTAAAACGCAATATGTATAGATTTTGAAATTTTCACAAGTATGTAACATTTTTGAGTATGACGAGATGTTAATACAGTATCCTTTATGTAGACGTTTATAATTATTTCATGATTATTTTCGTTCATTTCAATTTTTTCAGAAAAAAATTGAAATAAACGAAAGTATAATCCCTGTTAAAAGGTTAATGAATAAATTATGAGTTGTGTAATTTTATCTAGTTTAAATTCCGTGTTTGATATTTCGTTAAAATATAAGACGTCCCAGAAATCCGAAAGATATGTACACTTTACTTTGGAACTACGACATAAGGACATTTCTCTAATATATTGCGTATAATTTACTTAGTAATGGCGTGTCCACAGAAGTTAACGCAACGACGGCAACAATAAGGCAAATTGAAAATAAAACTATTAAAACCTTTGCTTTGAAATACAATGATTAAATTGATAAAGTATATCAGTAAATATGACCAGTAGAATGTAGTTAGATACTGAAGAAAATTAAAACATTAAAATATGCGAAAAAAATTGATTACAACCTTTAAAAAATCTTATATACTAAAGTTTTGTTTTGGAAATATATCAATGTGGAGTATAATAAATGTTTGTTTTTTTAATAATAAATTATATAATTTATGAAAAAACTGAGAAAAATTATTTCATAAAATAAAAATAAATTATGAAGATATAATTAGTGCGTTAAAGTCTAACAGACTTGATGAGACTAGGCTATTTCAAAACGTTGCGACGTCTAAATATCTGAATGCTTGTAAAGCAGTTATCGTAATCTCATTATATCTAAGCATAGTCATATAATTCTCCAACTTACGGCATTTATAATAATTGAAAAAAAATTAATTGAATGCCAAAGAAACTAAGGTCACTTTTAAATAATTAAGTAGTAATTTATAAATTAACTATTTTAACTAATATTATTTTAATATTTACCTGCCAAATAATAAGACTAGCACAAAGACATGACATTTTCTTCTGTGATAAATCGGAAAAGTCGGTCGTCAATTTTCCGTACCGTTTCGTTTTTGAGGATGTTTTTCTCTACAGTTTATAAAGGATAGCAAGATAATTGTATCTTGGTTGTTGATTTAGATTGCAGACAATAACTTTCGTTTAGTTGTTATCGCTGAATGACTCAGAAAGAGGGACGGGAGACAAAAATGTTTTTTGTTAGTCACAAGTAATATCTTTCAATCATTTGTTTCTCCGCGGTCTTACGACTCCACTCCTCTTATGATGTTATTTCACGTATAGATTTCGGCAAATGGTGTAACAGCAACCTTTTAAAGTAGATCCTATAACAGTATAGTTATAATTATTCTCGATGTACACAATTAAATGAAACTACGTTATGTAGTATTATTTCTACTTTCTTTAAGTTCTTTACCACGACCTAGGTTTCGTTGTATTACATCTTCAGGTGGGTTATTAGCAATCTAATAGCCCACCTGAAGATATTGTAATACAACGAAACCTAGGTCGTGGTAAAGAACTTAAAGAAAGTAGAAATAATACTACATCACGTAGTTTCATTTAATGGTGAATAATGAATTTCTACAAAATTAACGCCAAATATGTTCAATATTCTCGATGTTTTCGTTTTGGTTTTCATAATATCGGTTTCGTATATTATTTATAGTTTTTTACATCTTTTTCAATTTCTAAAAGAATGTTCGGTTATGTCTTTAATACGTTCAGCTGTAGTTCATACCAAATATATTTTCCCGAACATGGAGAGTGTATTTCCTTTACTATTTCATTTAAACTTAGAACTGCTAAGATTTCAGGCCAGGAAGCTCACACTGGAAAAATTATTTACCACAATTTTCACTTGAATATCGAGACCGAACGTGTATCGTATAACTCTGGAAATTCATAAAACTTCCAGCCTTTAGTCGTATTGTACGGCTGTTAAAATGTTACGTCTCCTTAGGTCTTTATAAAAGCAAGCATGTTATATTTCATAGCGCATTCGCCAAATAATTTTCTTTATTTTTTGCTTTACCTGCAGTGGCTTCTATCGTATATAAGGACCATAAAGTCTTTAGGAGGAAACGTGGCCTTTAGTGTGCGACACGTAGCATTGTATTCTTATGTCCGGCGTGAGTGTTGCAGGATGCCACTGGGACTCAAGACGTGTGTGTGTGACGGCGACATATATTTGCGATTCCCGCGCCGTGACTCAAATATGTTTTTAGTAGTGAGAAAGTGTAATTTTCGCGTAAATCTCTGTTAAAAATTATTATGGGTCATATACCTGTTTTTTATGATTCTAATATATACATGAAAAAACATTATATCTTGAAAAACTTAGGTAAAGGCGGACTCTAGGACATGAACAGTTATATTTGTGAATCTATATATTTATCTGTTTTAATTTCACTTCAAATTATAGACATTTTAAGAACTTTTAAGGTAAAATCACTCCTGTTCATGATCAGCGGTGAGTGACAATTCTGCTTGCCGTTTTATCGGCCGTAATAATAGTATTAGTTTTGATTTAGTGTTTTATCTAATGATTCTTTTGTATTAAGATATACGGTTTAAAACACAGCTTCCATTTTATCATCAACTTGTATACATATCGGAAAAGTTCTATATTAGATTTGTTCTGTGCGATGAATGTGCGTGAACACAATCAGATTACTTCCTATTCATTTATTGCATGACTTAATAATTAGCAGTGCATATTGAAAAATGGTTATGTTACTTGGCACGGAAAGCCTTGGCCAGACTTTTGTCCTTACGTTCGAGTTTCGAAGAGATATAAAATTATATCTTTTTCATTTTCGAACTGTTGCGCGAATTATAATTTTTTGTATTTGGAAAAGAAGAAATAATTATATTTCTTCTTTTTCCAAATACATACAGCATGAGCACTTAAGTATTCGCTATACTTTCATTCCGAAGTAATCTACGTGCGAGAATCCTAAAGTGCCATGATATGGATCTTCTGTATTTTCTCCATACTAGAATAAGTGAATATGATATTTTTGTAGTAAATCAGAATGTAAGAAAGATTGACCGCATTAATTTTTTTCAGTCTCTTAGCTCTATTATACATATTTTCATTATTAACCGTTGCTTGCCTTTTACCGGGAACATATAACGATACGCACAAATCTGGAAAGTAAAGTATCTTGGTAGATTAGAAATGAAGGTAGAACAGACTGTTTATATTCATTTGTTTATAATTGGAAAAAGAAAGATATATCAAACAACGTTATGTAAAAATATTCCTTGTAATAGTTTGATAATTAAAATGTGTGATGCTATATTTGGGCCCTTAGAAATTTAAAGTATACTACCCTCAGTATATAAAAGTAGGGAAAAGGGAATGAACCACATTATCTGATAATAACTAAATTAATATTTTCTATTATCTATACCGGGCTAGTGAAGCCATGGTCAGTGTAAAAGTTGATATCTCTGGACCATTCGAGTTTGAAAAATGTGGAAAAAAGGGATATATTCCGTCTCTCGTCTCGTCTTTTAACTTTCAAACGTGGAGTTCGTAAGACAGTTTTCGTACCTTGGTTTGCTATTGACTGACTAGGACTGACGGAAAAAAGAAATTCGGAAAAGAACGTAGCCGTAACTGTAACCAGTAAAGTGATATTAATATTTCGGAACAGAAAAGTTCTGAACATCAATAAAAAGAGACTTCTCTGAACTATAATCTTTTTAATTGTCTTATACGGCTCGGAATCTTGGAAAATTTGCTTATCTGAGACAAAGAAAACTTACTTGTGTATTTAAATGTATTTAATTTTAAAATGTATTTGTGTGTTATATGTATGGGAGATTGTGGTATTGGAGACGGGTGCTCCATATATTATGGATAGTCAAAAACCGACTGTTAACTATTTGCAATCAATGAGTGCTTAGCGCCTTCTTTACATAGTTCGTAGATAACCGGACAGCGTCGCCCAATTTTTTTTAGCGGTTACGGTTGAAAGAAAACGTGCTAACCGCTAGTCAGACCAGGTTAGTTTCTCACGAACCTCTTAATGTCTTTTACTATGAGAAAGACTGAAGACAGATTCACGTGGAGACAAATAGTGGTCAATGTCGCTGGCACTTTATAAGGCGGATATGATTTTCAGTAATGAAGAATACGATAAGAGAGAGAGATAGGGAGAGAGAGAGAGCGCAAGAGAGAGAGAGAGAGATAGATTAAGATGGTAGGGAAGGTAGAAGGAGTGAGTGGGAAGGCAAAATGAGAGGGGTAGAGAGAGAGGTAGCGAAGGATCTTCAATTAAATATATGAATGACTATATCAAGCCAAAATAAGACAATAATTATCAATAACATTATTTATTATCGAATGCCACGATTGAAACTAAATTTCTTATTAGGATGTGAATATTTATCGATACGATTATTATTTCTGAGAAACAAATATCGATTATTCTCGTATTAGACTTTTCTTAAGTTTTTCTTACACAGAGCTTCTTTTGTGATATAAAACATCTAAATGAGAAAAGTTTGAAAATTAAAAGAAATTATTTTTTTAAAAACACATAATTTCGCGGTTAAGGAACAAATTAAAAAAAAATTATTGAACGTTAATTTCATTTTATCTTTTAGAGAGTAATTTGAAAAAAATATTGCTAGTTATAATGGAAAAAATTTTCTTGTACTCTTTTAAAAATAATGATTACAGGAGTTATTTCATTAGCCTTACTTTTGTTATTAATGTGGTTTTGTTAATATTGTCATTGATATGATTCTATAACAGCATAATTACGACAAATTAGGGTTTTTTTTGTAAATAACTAACATGCTGGTTAATTATTCAATTTTTTTTTTTAATTTCTACAGATACATAGGTTAGCATTGTATGTTGTCCCGTATCTACGGTTTATAACAATATCGGTTTCATCCAGTACACTCGACACAATGCAGGAGGAGGCTTTCGACTTGTTTGCGGGTTCATTATTAATTATGTATCGTATTAATTGGGGCCAACCATTTAACGCTGTTCGCAGTGTATCCTTTGCTCCTCGGCACAAAGGGTATCTTGTATCCCAATAGGAAATCCCAATAGGAAATACTGGACCGTACCAAAAACCAATTATTATTTAGTTTTGTATTTCCACACACAATAGATTTAAGGAAATGGTAGAATCACTAAAGGGTACTAAATCAACTTTATATCAACTTTCGGCTGTAGGTATATCAACTTTCTTACTTATATCCGACATTTTATATTAAAAAAAATTGAAGAAATAAGTTTTTAGTGCGAAAACGTAAAACTAAAAAAAAATAAAGAATGCGATGCATAAATTGACTATGAAACATTACACGTTTGTATTTCATTGTACTAAAAAAAAGGAAAACCGTGTAGAATTGACTCGTCTCCATATTTTATTATATAAGTAGTCGGGTCAAAAATTGAAAAATATCCTATAATACAGGGAACATAAAAGGTTGACGAGAAAACTATAATAAAAATGTCTTTATTTTTGTTTTGTTTAGTTTTCAACTTTAAAATGTTAACTAGGTAATTAAAATTTTATTGTAAATGGTAATAGGCGGGACTATATTATATAAATACCATGAAAGATTTTTCTACGGAAACCATGGTCTTGGTGGAACCACACAATTAAATAAAAAGCATACACGTGCACACTCAAGAAACTAAGAAAAATTGATCAGACTGACGGAAAACCATGTATAAGAAAAAATCGAGGTTCTTTCAATTAAAAAAAAATTGTAATCTATGTATTTTAAAATGCTTATACAGAGTATAAGCATTTTAAAATACTTACACATGATCATGTTTGTTTCGCCAGTAACGAAAGAACCATAGTTTAAATAGAACATCCATGTATGAATACCTAAATATTGATCTTTGTAATGCCATACTGTATTTACTCTTTGGATAGATATATACAATTTATAAAGCATTTTATTGTTGTAATAAGCTCTAAGAGCTGAATAACTAGGCGTAGTTAATCGTTTCTGACTAAAAAAAATTAGTTTGGTGTTTGCCTTATTAGAATTGACGCGTAGATAATTTCTAATTTCCTGCATTGTCTTGTTTCATAAATAAATATTTTTGCATGATAAAGCATTTAATGGTTAATCAGTGTCGTCACAAATGAGTTTTTTTAAAATATTTATTGGGATTAGTTTAAAACTTTGATATCGCCTTGGCGCAAAAATTATTTTCATATTTAACTTTAAATGTATAAGCCGTTGCTTTTCTCATTCATTGCCTTTTATTTGTTTTTGCAAATTTGTTAGGATCATTCTTCGCAATCGCTAGTTATTCTCATTAAATTCTTGTAAACCAGTGTGTACGAGGATATAAGGTAAATTCTTATCTCCATGAATATATCACAGCCATAGAAAGATTCGAAAACATAATCAATAAAAAACATTGAAACGGTCACAAACACCATTAAGAAACTAATAAAACTAGATCAAAAGTACTACGTTATTCTTTATGTGTCATGATGGTGTACCGCGCACTATATGCGGAAAAGCTTAGGTGAGTTTTCCTGTAACTCAGAGAGTTAAAAATTGGAGTGCTCTCATAAAACTAACTGGTTTGTTTCTGCATGATAAGTTTTCATTTAAGATGTACATTACAATAAATAGATTTCATTCCATGTATATTACCAAAACATTTGTAGATCGGCAGAAATTTTATGAGTTTCAAGCCCAGTTTTAAAGTTTGAGTCAAAGTAACGAAGGACCTGTATTAGTGTCGATGTTTAATTTTTTTTAATTTAGAATATTTATTTTGAAGAATGGTATTTTTCCAAGCCAAATAAAAATTATGCAAATCACAAAAACAGAAAATAATCAGAATTGCATATTTATTTCATTACACATAATTTTTTTCATAGTAATTCCTATTTTTTTAGTAATTCTAACTAAATTAGTATCTTTCATAAAGCAACTAGGGTAACAATTTTTTAACAATAATTTTCATATTTCTATGTAGGAGTATAATATAACAAACAATAATTTTATAAGGTAGAAAAAAGGGTTATATTTACCGTATTTAAAACGGGTTTTAAAGCTAATTAAATTTCTAAAGCTTTATTTTTGCTCGTGTAATTTAAATAATATAGGTACCTTTAACATATAAATATTGTGTCAAAAAGAATAAATATTAAAGTATACACGTGGCACCAAATGTCTATATCGGTGTACTTTTACTAGCCAAAACCTTGTTTTTTCTTTATGATAACAAGGTTTAATTATTTATAAAAAACAAATACGTAACAGCGAAAATTGTTTTCCGAGAATGTTATTTTCTCTTATAGAGGCTATTATAACCGAGCGTAGGAGGCGAAATGCAAATTATATATTGGGGGAATTATCTTGTTAATTATAGGCATTTTTTGCAATGCTGCTCGAGAAATAAGGAATTTTTTAAACTAATAATCATACGTAATATTTCCTATCTGACTTTCCTCGTTTTATTAAGGGGACAATAACTTTCGAATACATAATATTAATTAGGAGACATCTTGTCTATGCTTTAATTTTTTAGCCAGAAAATTCTTATATATATTCTATTGGCACTTCAAAATGTTTCTAATATTTTGCAGTACCAGCAAGTAACGAACCTTTATAATTTCGACATATCCATTTTTTCGTCCGCTTGTGATAGACTTAGAGTTTTTGCAATTTCAGTTCTATGTTTAAAAAATTTTGAAAGTAGTTACTTGAAGTCGAGATGTCAAAAAAATACGTATCAAAATATAAAAAAATAAAAATACCTTCTTTTCAATTCAAAATAGATGTAAATTTTTTTCGCTTGCTTTGTCGGGTATCATTGGATAGACCTTTTGCGACACGTTTTTTCAAAAAAATTGAATCGACTTCAAATAATCACTAAGTATGAAATAATCAAAATACGAGTACCATATAAATTCGAAACTAAAATCTAACATGGATAAATTTGCAAAATGCTGCTACTGCTAGAGATTTTTGCAGTCGATGCTAACGACACGATGCAGTCGATACACCCTTCTCTTTCTATATCGTTATACGTGTGTCCTCTATTTACTTGGTATCGATTTTAAAAATTTGGTTAAAATTTCATGAAACTATAGTGAGGATGTACCAATTCATGGGATTACACTGGGGACCATAAACTTCTAAATAAAAAAAATTATCGTCTGAAATTATTTGATGTCATGGGAAATTTGAGGTAATTTAGACAAAAACATAAAAACATGAAAAATAAAATGGAAATTTCATTTTTAATTTAAAATATTTATCTTCAAAGTGACATGAAACGTGGTCCTAATTTTTTAAGCGTGGCTTCCAAATTCGAAAAATTTCATTCAAAATATATCCTCAATTTGAATTAATTCGTATCAACTATTCAAGAAATAGAAAAAACTATAGTACTGTATTTTAGGCGTGTTCCAAAACACGGGATAATGAATATTTTACTTAATACAGATTACACATGCAGAACATATACATATATATATATATATATATATATATATATATATATATATATGTATATATAATAATTATTATTATATTTAGGTGCAGACCTATATCTTCCACTGAAGTGACGATTCATTCATTACTCAAAGCACACACTCTCATGCAAGTCTTGTGGGTCCATTAACTTTGGCAAGTACGTGCTAAGTTAATCAATTGTCTCTAAATTTACAAATATGTCTAAGCTTTCAAAGGTGTGTTTATATAAATATACGAGTATCTCGATACAATTTCTGTAATAATATATATCGCAGCTCAATATAAGTGACGTATGTTTAGAATATGAGTCTTGAGTATTTGTATTTGTTTTTTTTATATATATATTACTTTGTGCCCAAGTCTTAGTTTGTGTATATTATTTTAGACGCGGACGTTTTTTCACAGTACTAACATTTGCATCTTAAAAGTATTCTTGACCGAAATAAAAGTATCTTATATATTTTAACTGAATCGTTTTAACACACTGAATAGTTTCTATTCATTAGTTCTTAAACCGGAACACTCGATTTTTCGTAATTTAAAATCTAGGGCACTGTTTTTTCCTATAGGTCCTAGAATAATTGAATTTTAAGACTTTAAGCAAACAACGGTACTCTAGATTTTAATCTGAACCTTAAAAAATACCTCAGTGGAAATTTATTCATTGATTGATTTGATTTTTATTCTAAACATCTTTACAGTCGTATGAAAATCTTGAATGGGAAGTGCGTCATATAATGTAGTTGATGAACATTTCATCCGAACAAAATTATAATTTTTCTGATTTTCATATTTAATCCGTATGTGTGTTAACTGCAATAACGTTAGTAGTACCCACGTTAATTCAATCGTCCATATCTTTTAATTTAACGCCCTAAATTAATTGTATTAGTCAAAAGCTTTCCGATATTTTGATTCACAAGTTTATTAAAATATCAGCTATGATAACAATGTAACTAGTAAAACATTGGCTTTCGAAAATCTTCTGTCAAACAAATTTTGGAAATAGAAATGGTATCAAGGATTTTTGAAGCCGTAAATTACAAATGATCAAATTTCAACATGGCGATTAGGGTAAAATCTTTTCAGATCATTATTAAATTCATACAGTTATTGAAATGTTGAATAAAATTACAGTAAATAATAAGTATAATATGTTTCTAGAAAATGTTAATTTTTAAATATTCTTGCTTTAGTTTATTACTTAAACCGAATTATTTACTCATGCATTAAATTTAAAACTAAGATTTAGATTTTTAAAATAATTATTAAGCATTTTAAAAAGTCATACAAGGGCTGCAAATAGGCGCTGCGTACTTTCTGGTATTTCTTGCTTAAAACATAATTTAGTGTTAAAAAATTTTAAGATCTGTAATAATATTGCGTTCTATAATTTCATTAAATAATAATTACAATGTAATCATCTCATGGAATTAATAGCAGTTATGTGGGGGCATAATATTGTATTTATTTTTTTAAGTAAATATATTTTAATTACGATTATTAATTATTAGTTATTTCTGTAGCTTCCTTCGCGGTATTTTTAAATAAGGTAGTCAGATCTTGAACTGAGATAACTGATGTAAATCGAAAATTTAAAAATTTATTTACTGTTTCTTACATCTGTATTTTGCTTATGTAAATAAAATAATGTATTTTGTTTCTTCATCTTTTTCATATAATACTTTCAATTCATATTTGCGTTACAAAACAAAAAAGTATTTCAGTAGAGGAAATATTTCTCAAGCCAGTAAGAACGTACAAATTCTTTCGTTTTCTGTAAAGAAAATAGGTTGTTTCGAATTATTCAGCGACACTAGAAGGCTTGTTACATTACATAAGATAGTACCAAATTTTGCTTCGCGCTGTCGTATCGCTTTGCTTCGTAGAGTACAAGGCTCAAGTGCGTTTTGACTTTAACTTGACTCTTATTAGTCTGAGAATGGAAATCCTTCAATATTTTATTGATTGAATTATTGATCTTAACATATACTGCTTCAAGGGTAAAGTCACTATTGATCAGTTGTACACTACTGGGCAACAGTTGTGAAAACGAATACGCTTTATTGATTCAATTTGACATTCACTGCTTCAGGAGTGAAATCACGGTTGCAGTTGTAGACTGCTTGGCAACAGCTGTGAATTAATTTCCACCTTAATAGGATTTGTATAATTTATAGGTCTAGCTTTTCTACAGCCTATTGATATTCGTAGCATCAGCCTGTAGGTAATTCTCTTGTTTGAGCCAACTGACTCATGTATAGTACAAACTAAATTTTATTTCAACTCATCCCTTATATTTTTCAAAAAACCTTCATATAAATTAAGTCAGTAGTTTTACGTGATGCTTTTAGAAGCAAACACCCAGACAACAATTCCAAATAATAAAACATAATGTATTGAATGATAATAGATATTGAACAGACAGCAAAAAAATCCAAAATTGTTTTGTGTCCTATTGACTTTATTATCTCATTCATTTTTTTCCTAAATCTCTTCAGTATATGTATACGTTAACTCTTATATGTATAGATATCTGCTAATATGTATAGATAAATTGTCGATATTATTACGGACCAAATTACAATGAGAAATTGTGTATAGGTGATAAACAGTTTGCATTAAGTTTCGCGATTGAATTGCTTATTTGTTTGCAAGAACCATTATCGGTAATAAATTGACTATTTGTACGAATTAATATAGCGTCCATATCATCTAGTTTATTCCAGATAGATATCTATTAATAAAATTTTAAATTATTTTTTATAAAACTTTATAATTTTTTATAAAACTATGTTCAAGTAGAAAGTATTTTAGTGGTTAATTTTGTTATATGTGTCATGAGCCTATAAGTTGAGATGCAAGTAAAATATATTTTCTTTTTTCCAATACAAAATTGTTGGAAAAACATTTTTACAACAAATTAGAGTATTTTAACGTTATTTAAAAAGCACACACCCATACTCACAACCACAGATGCACTCACGCACACACTTATTCACACGTACGTATGATTTAGTTTAAGTGAAAAATTACTTTATTTTAAAAGATGTTCCTACATTTCATTTAAAACTAAAAGTTTAAAAGAGTTCTTGTCCTCCTCTAGTAATACCAGCCTCATGCTAATTTTATACATTATTATTGAAAATCACAACTTAATATAATTTACTATAATATTATTTCTTTTCTTTCCGTATTTAAATGACAAATTTTAAAAACACGTTTAAAATTTACATTTGGATGGCTTTGGTGTTTCTTAAATACGAAACTAGCCCAAAAGTAAATCCCCGCACGAATTATGCAAATAACTCAAAAGGTAAAAAACAGTACTGTGAAGTAATAACGTAAACAGAACAATACTAATAATAATGTACTGTGTATAAACCAATGAAAATATGTTACATACTGACAAATAGATGAAAAGATACGAAATGTAAAGATTAACAAAGAAAGTATGTAAAGATTTAAAAAGAAATATGGAAAGGAATCACGGAAATAAAAACTTGTTCAGACAACCTTTGACGATGCGCCTCGGATAACTGTATCGGCCATATGAAAGACGCAGTGTAGATCCGTGTCCTGAAAAGAAAATCATTTATTAAACTATGCTTTAAGTAATGTTTGTCGATTCTTTCTCACTCAATTCAGTGCTATGTAAATTTAGTACACTGTTAGCTTTTGAATATTACAAAATATTATGTCCGCACTATGATGGCACAACCAGAGCTACACAAGGTAGGGGAACAGACAGATGAAGATAGGGCAAGGCACGATATATTTTCATCATCCTTTGAAACATTGAAAGCACATGCATCATCTGGTTGATGAAGTAATCATGCTCGTGTATTTAAATTTCGTAAGCAGAATTCTATTCTGGCACACGTATTGTCTATCTTGTGTAAACAAAAAGATTATTTTGTATAATGTCTAGCGTTTATTGCCGAAAAGAAGCAAATCATTTCCGTGATTAGTTACTATTATGAGTCATAGTATAAGAAACAAACGAAACAAACCGACAAACACTAGTATAATGTTGGGCTCAGGTATTACAGATACGAAAATGACACACTTAAATTGAAAAAAATAAAAATCAAGCTCTTTCATAGTTTTATTTAAATTGTCAAACAC
This sequence comes from Druceiella hillmani, assembly GCA_039881145.1. Taxonomy (NCBI): domain Eukaryota; kingdom Metazoa; phylum Arthropoda; class Insecta; order Lepidoptera; family Hepialidae; genus Druceiella; species Druceiella hillmani. The sequence continues at coordinate 11,287,065 of JAYKKI010000047.1, read as the reverse complement.
ACAAATGAGGAATCATTTGTCTTTATGAAGTCAAGGATATTTTTCATAATAATTACAGTTTAACAGTGCTATTTCTGCGGAACTTTTGAATTGGTGAGATAAAACAAAGTGCAGATTGTATCTCGATGTATCCTCCGTACACAGGTGAAATGTACTAATCCTTTAAACTCACAGATTCGATATATTTGTCGAAAAAATTGACGTAAAACTCGAAGATAGCGAAAAATATATTGACTTTGACAAGATATAAGAAATATGCTAATATTTGTTAACATTTTATATTTAATTAATGGCTACACAATAAGCTATTGGTATTGATTAGTTTTGGTAATCATTTGAAAAAAAATATTATATATGTCATTCGATTTACATTGTTAATTTTATTTTTATTAAAAATTCTTAATTTGTTAAAAATATTACATACCAGCTGTGCTCAGGCTTCGTTCGTGTAAAATTAGGAAAAAAACTATTTTTTCTAATTTTACACGAACGATTTCTCTTATATGTTTCTCCTAGGTATATATTATAACTCTACCAAATTTCATCAAAATCCATCTAGTAGATTTTGCGTGATACCCACTCAAATTATTATACAGAGAGACAGGCAAAACTCTAAAAATTGTTTTTCTAACTCTATTACCATTCTATACGCCAAATCAATCACTTTTTTAAAAATATTTTCAATGTTACCGAATTTACTGTGTTACAATTTGATTATATGTATAGATACACGGTCACGAACATAGTTTTCTGTTTTCGTTTATGATTATGAATTTTATTTTATTTGTGGCCTTTTTTATCTAGTGAAGACTACCAACTTTTTAGAAAATTATATTTGATTTCTGAAACGCTAAGTTTATTTTTGCCGGTCTTCTTTACGTATTGAGTTCTCTTGTTTTTGACCTTTTTAGAAATATCTGCTCATATGGTCTGCAACAACCAATAATTTAGTTATTTAAGTAGTCGTCAGTAAAATACCTATTCTAATCTTGGTTTTATATTAAAATGTGAGTTTCTACCAAGGGTCTTGTTTTACGAAAAATTAACAAAGTAAAAACAAATGTGTGAAAATATAGAGAAACATGAAGCAATCCTTGCACTTTTAATCACAAACATCACGACTTGCGCAAAAACATATTGACTGCTCGTTGATATGGAATTAAGGAATATATACTTCCATCAACCAGGTGGTGTGTGTGAATAAATGAACTAGCTTCTAAAACGATGTTTGGAAATCTGTATATAACTGAAATAAAGCATGGTCACTTTAACAATTAAGCATAAAAATCATAAGGTGTAAAAATGGACTACTCTTTTAATTTAATTATTCTCAGCTAATCTAAAATCATTTCTTATTTCACAATGAAAATCTAAAAGGCATATTTCAAATTCGTAAAGTTGATGAAACAAGACTTTTAACGTGAAATATTCTTACATTTATAGTGGGTTTCATTGAAATATGATATCAATAAAAATAAAACATAAAAAAATAAGGTAAAGTGAAAAAATAACACAAACAACATGATTTTGAAGATGTTTTGCTTTTTTGTTTAAAAGTTATATCAAGTTTTCAGGCCAGAATAAAGTTTGTTTTTTTGTTTAGAAGTTACATCAAGGCCAGAATAAAACCAGGATAAAAGTTGCCGAATTAACAATATCTTTTGCTGGTTCTCCTTCAGTAGCAAATCAAATGGGCAATTAATATTCTTTAGATCCTCTTCGTAGTTCATACCATAATACAAGATTATTCGAATCGTTTCGTCATTCATTCTGTTCCATCCACTCATCAACAATTAAAAAATATACGTTTGCATAATTTTTATGTAAGCAAATATTTATAAAATTTACGATGTAAGATTTGAAAGCAAATTACAAAAAAATATTTACGGTCGTTATACGTAAATAGTGTGAAGAAAAAAGAAAAATTGGTGCACCATAGAATTTTTACCTTTTGATCCATCTTGGATGTCCTTTCAATACCCATTTTTGAATATTAAAGTTTTTTAACACTCAGATAAGAAATGAATAAAGCGCAGATGGAACACAATGAAAATTATTTTTTTACATCACCGGGCTTTACGGTCATATTTTTTTATTTAATACTAATTTTGAAATTATTTAAATCCTTACATAATTTGAATATTTGAAGTATCATTTCGTATACGGTCTTTCCTTCTGGAAAGACCGTATACGAAATGATACTTCAAATACCCACGAGAAAACATAAGGGACCATGACAAAAACATATAAACATATATGGACCATAGTAAAAGTATTAAAGTCTCGAATTTTAATTATTTATTTTTTCTACTCTATGAATGTACAGCCATTTCTTGTGGACCTAAACTAATTTTTATTTGTTTACATGCAATCATTTTTTTTCATTTATTATTTATTATATCCTAAAATCTATTATATTTATTTATAACACAGGACCTGTATTAGGTGAAATAAAATCGCATTTAAACATTTTTGTTAGGTATTTGTACTATGTTAGGATAGGCTTGATTTAATTTTATTTAAAGAAAACAAAATGAATTAAAAATATCATTAACAATTACATCTCTATACTAAAATGAAACCATCTATGAATTGAAATATTTTAAACCGCACCAGACATTATCGAAAAACATCGTAATTCCTATTTTGTTTACTTTCAGAAACTTTTTTATTTCTTTTAAAATATTAATGAAAATTATAACAAGAAAATGGCAATTTTTATTTATAGAAAACGCTCAAAATATCTATGATATTTATTTTGATAATATGAATGAACGGCCTACAATTAATTTTTTTTTAATTTTTTAAAACAAATTTATTATATTCAAAACAATTACTAAAAATTATTTAAAATCATAAAATTTTATTATCCATAAGATTCTCTCATATACAGTGCAAGTGTATCTAAAAAGTTATAATAAAGTTCGTATCGAAATCGCCCGTGCCAGCAAATTTCACCCCGCTAGCATTAACGTCATTAATTATATTTAAATAATTCTACAACATATCTGGTAGAAAACATAAGTTTATCATCTACGAAATTTGTATGTCACTCGAATTAATAGTTTATGTTTAACTCCCTAAAACAAACAAAATAGCAAACAAAACTTTCCTTTTTGTAATATTAATGCGATTCCAATACAATTTTTTAGAAAATCATAAATTTCATCCTCTAAGGAAACATTATCAGAAATAGGCAGTTTGCTGCGTTTAAGCTCCTGCTTAACGATGCAGTTTAAAATATGTATCATTTTTCATAACAGCACTTGGCTTTTTCGGTTATTATTATAAAAGTCATAAAGCTACCATAAGATAGAAATAATAAATACTAAAGATGGAACCGTAGGGTGTAATATTTAGTAGTATAGAAAATGGATCATTGTTATGTTTTTTTGCATTATAAAACTTTGTTGTGTTAGCTGTCATGTCAGGTATATATGACTGACAACGTACTTCCCCAGGAGGTTACGCCACTGATATATGACTGATATGCCGGTTTTTTTTGGAAACTTTTTTTGAGAACCTCACCAAATAGATACGACTATTGGTCGTGTTTTTGAATAGCCTTCAAGAATATGGCATCTGTGTGAACTCCAGTGTATTGGTTGGGATTGACTAAAACTAACAGAAGTTTCTGCTAGTTACCATATTTGTTTGACTTTGCCTAGTACCTTAGCCATGTATGACTGACATATTTCCATAAAGATGGGTCTTAAAGTAACATTATTCATAATATAAGTGAGCAGTTAAAATACAATAAAGTTTTGTTTATTTATACAAAAACAGATGCCAGGTTGTTATAATTAACAATTCAGCAATTTGTTTTTCGAACCTCATGTTTCATAGGCACAGCGGCGTATTTCGCCAATAATACGGATCGTTTGATTCAAAATCTTGGCCCGGACATATATCGGCGGAAGATAAATTATACCCTAGCTGTTTGTCGAAGCAAACACGAAATAAATAAATGCGACAGCAACGGAGCGCAAACAATGAACCAGCGCGGCGACAATTGTTTTTGTGGCACCCTGTGTCGTTGGCAATTTAGTTGTCGTACTCCCGTTAAGACTTACGTCCCGTTAAGTTAAATGTCTCAATAACTTAAAAGTGCCACCAAGTCACCCGCTAGATTTACATGTATGCTATTTATAGGAAGCTATTCTGTGTCCCAGTAAGAATACAATTTTAAAATATAAATTAATTTTGAATATATGTTCGAGAAGCTGTTAAACCGAACCATTTTGCCTGAACAATGAAGCAATGAGTCGGTTACTTTTACAATTCGATATCGAACATTTTTAGTATTACTAACATTATAACAAAAGATTTCACTAAAAATGTTTCCATGTTGGATCTCATGGTTTAGTAGCACCACCATTAATTTACATGCAATTCTTTATTGTTTTTTCTCTTTAGTTCAAAGTTAGTATCAGATCTGTAGAGTGATGAGATACGACTTTTTTCATTTTGTTTTTCATCTATTTAGGAGACAACATTTGTCTGATAATAATACATGTATTAATATTTCTGAAATCAGCCTTACAATTAGTACCATAGTACCTTTAATATAAATTAGAAAACGAAATAATTTAATACATTATTTCTATTTTTTTATTTTTATTAAAATTGGGAGACTAGTTTCACTTTTGTCGCAGCTACACACAATCAATTAAATAATATTACTCCTCTATAGTTTCGATCGCACGAATTTAATGATATGTAACGTTTTCTTCAAAATAACTATTAAATAAATAAATACAATTGAATTTTAAAAATTAGGTAGCTTGCATTCACAGTTAAATCGGACTACGTGATGTAGTATTATTTCTACTCTCAGTAGTTCTTTACCACGACCTAGGTTTCGTTGTATCACAACATCTTCAGGTTAACTATTAGCAAAGATTAACTCTTAGGAACATCTCGGTTGCTGTCGCATTATTTTTTCTACAAAAAATATAATTTCTTTATTCGTTTTTCAAGATAGCTGCTGACTCCTCTTTTCGAGCCGCGCCATCTTGGTTTTATATTTATAAGGACCAACCATTAAACCCAATCAAGAATTATTTTGCAGTTTTAATGCATTTTGGATGCCATTTTTTCGCCCTGTCTATTGAAATAATGTGGTGGCACCATTAGAGTTATGTAGCTAGTTAATATAAACGCAATAAAAACGCAAAACTTTTCCTTATTCTCTTTTTTTTTAATATTATAAATTAATATAGACTGACAGTTTAAAATAATATGGAAGCAACACTGCTACATACGAGTAATACTCATAATAGTTATACACAATTCTTCATATTAATTAACATCGTCGAAAGCATTTTCGCGCGCATTACGACAACCGTGTAAATTTTCTTTATTTAGACTGGCGCCTCTTTTTACTGCGCGCTTAGACTAGGATGCTTCGAGGGTGGACTTTTTGTCTATTCTGGCCTAATACTTCCGACTGAAAATTTCTTGCGATATTTGCGCTTAAGGATTAAGCGACAATATAAACACATATCTTTAAGTTTGTGTCCTGTTTGTTTTGTATTACGTATTTTCTAAACGTTAGATTTATGAAATTTTTCGGGAAATTTTCTTCTAAGCTTCCTATTTGGTATCGAAATCTAAGTTAAAACAATTTTAGTACTTAGTACAGAAGCCTGTGAGATTGAACTGTTTAAAACGGTCCTTTGCTGTTTTTTATAGCAACTGTGCTTCGTCCTAATTATTATGATATCTTAATATCTGAAATTTACCGTAACATTGTATCATATCTCTTTAAAATAAAACACCTAAGATTTACCATACAGTTTACATTGAATGATTTCGATAATGAATCTGACCAAAATTTGTTTAAATTTTTAATTTGTTCGCTTCGTTAATTGTACGTATTCTAAGCGAAGGGTAATATTCTCCACTTCTCGGGAAAAATATTTCTATCAAAATTTCAATACTTTTCAATTTTTATGTTTGGAAAATCAATTAATGTGAATTGAAAATTTTAACTTTGTATTTTATTTAGTACAATAATTACACCACTTTGGTGAACAAACACAGTGATGAGACTAAACTCGTGTGAATAACATAAGCGAGATGATAAGTGATATGTTACAAGTAAACTAGATAAGCATTATTACTTGATAAATATGCAAACATCATTCAAAGGACACACCGAGCATTAATTGGAAGCACAATATCGTCTAAGTGAGAATCGAGACGCCTTAGCTATGTTAGAGAAAGTAAAAATGTAAAAAGTCACGCGTTTCTGATTTAATCCAAAATAGAAACCCGAAAATTATGCAAATGTCATTATCATAAAAAAAATAAAGTGAGGGAAATATATTATCTCAAAAATATTAGAACTTTTAATTCTATCATTATAATTTTAATTTTGTAATCGACATAGGTTTCCTTCAATTAATTTGCAGTCTTCCATTAAATTATAAATCATCTTTCATTTCCATCGGTTTATGTATGGATACTACTTTATGTTACATGTAACTTATAATATTGGTGTGCTACTAATAATATACAGGCGTGGAGAAACATGGGTTGCGATGTCACTTATATAAATACTATGTTACCTGCCTTTCTAATTAAGTCACCCTCTTTAGATCTAGTAGCTTAGTTTGGAACTTTGGGGTATAAAATTACGATAATATGACTATTATTCAATATTTTATAAAATTGTATATAATTTACCGTTAAAAGTGTCTATGATATTAGTAGCTGTCACATAAGAATTGATCAAAATATGTTGTAAACCCAGTAATGATTACTTTAATTATTATTTTTAATTCCCCATAAAATGATTAATAATATATTCTGGGAAAGAAACTAAAATACACTACTTTTTGTGTTTGTTTATTTAAATTCTTGAACAGAAATTCAGAAATTTTTTGGCTTATCATTTGATTTGAATATGACAGGAAAATATTAGACATGAGCAGCAAAACACCTTCAAAGGTGCCTAATTTTATTGGTAAGTAATTTTATCATTTGTCTTTCCAGATTTTTAAGCATATTGTGTGGGTAAGTAATAAAACTTGCATGTTATAATAAGCATTGCATTATACAGGTTGATCTTTAAAGAAATACACTTTTTGTCTAGCTTTATCTTATGAACGTAAAACGTTAGGAACGTATGTGGAGTATCTTAGCCTAGCACGCCGGTTATAATTTTAGTTGCGTTAACTTGTTACACGGAAGACCAGCATGCTTTTCCCATCCGGGTATTTTACGAGGATAGTCGAAATTCTGCGAACTTTCGCTGCTATTTCAGGTTTGAATATAGATTATGCAAAATTAGTGAACAGGATAAACCGTCGTCGCGGTTTTATGAATACAATGAGTAAGAAATTTTTGCGCGGATGCGAGGGCACCTGTGCGTATCAGTCATCATTCGTTGATTTTGAGGATCGTCCGAATGATTTTAAAAAGTAAATTGCAACTTTATCTTAAACTCTATCTGTTTAAAATTTAGTTGGTGCAAAATTTTATTCAATGGATGAAAAGATTTTGAGCATAGATACAGTAATTAATTTACTCGCCGAAAGTAACCATTCGAGTTGAAATAGCGAAGTGAGAAATTATTAAGCCGTATTGTTATAAATATTTTGCAGCCACACAATTACGGTTAATTCAGATTGTAACATTGTGATCTTAAGTAATTTTCTGTAATTGAAACTACGAAAATCCCATGGCTATGCTAGGAGTATCTAGTTTTATCAGTAAAGCATGCCTCGTTTACATAGTCACCTAGCGTACCTAGTTACCTAGTGTACTTACTTTACTAGGAGTACCTAGGTTCATCAGTAGTATTGTCAGTAAATAGCCACCTACTACTCGTCTAACGAGAGCAATGAAATTGGGTGGAAAATAATTTCAGAAAACTATATTCAAATAAATATGACATTTTCTTGACTTCCAGGAGTCCACTTAACCCACTGGAATTTTTTTATGGAATTACTTAAAAATTAAAATGTACGCCAGTAGTCCAAGAAAATAGTGCATTCAAAGGTGAATAGGCAACTAGAAATTGAGCCGATTCCTAGAAATACTCTAATCAAATCTTTCCAAAACTTGAAGCTAGATTGGAAAGGCGTAGGCACCGCAAAGGACATCGCATGGGCAACTTAATTTAGAAAACTAAAATTTCTGTTAGTGACCTTTAATTCATATTTAATAAAAGCTTACAAAATCGAAAAGTTGTTTTATCAAAGATATTTTTAAATTGCATCCCATTTCGGTCCTGGACAAATTAATTTTAAGCCTAACTTCTGGAAACAGGCAATAAGCAAAAACTTTAAACCTTTATTTATGCAAAATATGTTGAATCATATTATGGCAATAACATTTTACTTACATGGCTTTTTGGTTTGCAATAAATTTTAATCGAATTTCAACCCGCAAGAGAAGCTCCGGTGAATGTTTGTGAAATGTATTAAACTAGCTCGAGATCCATCCGCAAGTGTTTCATCCGCAAATAAATAAAGTATCTGTAACTTATGGTTTTGAGTACCTCAATTGAGTATTTCACATAATTGATTATAAATATTTAATATTTGTACTTTATAGTACACTTTTATATTTTGAGGCATATAACATAGGAAACAATTGAACACCTATGAAATCGATATGGTTTCCTTGTGTATATCTGTCATTCTGACATTTATACCCTTCAACTAAGAAGCTGACATTTTTTTACGTAGCAAATATTAGCCCGGAATTAAGGTAAAAAATATGATCAAAATATTGTATTTTATGCACGGCAATTTGGAAAACCAAAAGAAAGAAATAATTTCTATTTTTTTGTAAGAATATGTAAAAAAATTGCGAATGTATTTGTTGATATTGCAGAAAAAATATCGCTACTACTCTCATATTTACTATGTTAAAAAAATAAAATTATAACATTCGGAATATATACTCTTTATAGAACATAGAGAACGTAGCCTTCATACACATTGAATATAAAGGTCATACAATAAGGATGAACATAATTTTTCTGGTTATACAATTACTCAATTTGAATTTATTTATTTATGTACTTTAATGTTGTAATTGATATATATAGCGGACTTATTGCTACGTGAGCAGTCTCTTAAAGCCAACCATAACGCCCGTTCAGCCCCGCTCCACAAACGGCCGGGAATCGAACCCGGGTTTCCGCGGTGCGCCGCGTCGTCACAGGCCGTATGCGTTGTGATCAATCCAATACACCACGGCGACGACAATTAAGATTATTTTATTTTTATCTGCCCTCACTAAGGCCGGAAAGGAATTATTATGATTTTAACAGTCTAAGCATGTGTTTATATATTGGTTATATATTCCATCAATAGGACCAAAATACTGGAACTTATATGACTTTTTATTATAATAACTGAAAATATTATTACACTGATACATGGAAGGGAAAAAAGAATATTTCTCTTAAAAATAAGATGATATGAAATTTCGATGTTTCACATCTGCCAGGCGTCCCATTACGGCTCACACTTTTTTTTAATTTGTGCTTTGAAAAATAAGTATATTACCAACATAAATAAGATCAAATACTCTTAAACCAACTTGGCCAATTTACAGACGCGATACCAGAACGCGCGTGATATTTGAATTCTAGTGTACAATGGCACCCGTTTTATGCCGATTACAGTCATTGGGCAACAAGAATATTTGCGCTTCACTTACTTTCAGCCTTTTACCAGTTTGAATTTGCTATTTAAATATTGATTTTTCTCGAAATAGTTTCCAAGTGAGTAGTTAAAATTTTATCAATCCTTAAGAAATGGCATAATTTTATGGTTTAGTATACTTGAAATGAACTTTAATCAGAAATAAGGGTTTATTTAATTTTTATGGATATAATGTTATTTTTAATTTTTACGTATTTAATGTTATTACGTACTTTAAGGATTGTTTTTAATTACCAACTTCATTTTGAAAATTCCTTTTCAACATTTCTGTCACAGCAATTGCAGATAAGCCACCATAAAAATGTGTAAGATCTTAAGGGCTTCTGAATTTTATCATTATTTTAATTAAAGCGTTGTCCTAATTGGCTCATTATGAGACATGTTATCAATTTCGATAAATGAAATATATGAGAATCGTTTTACGAGACTACACCACAGTTATAAAACTATTGTTTTCTGAGAGAAGGGTTGTTTAATAATTCAATATTATAATTGTCAGCTTCGAATGAAGAATTAAATGATGTCAGTTATACATTTTTTGACCTTACTATGTAAAAGCTGCAAATACTAGAACACTTCCTAATATGTATAAATTAGATATTGAGTCCTGAAAATTAATTTTAGGTTATCATATAATTAGCGATTAGTTTTATGTAATTTTGACAGAAAATAATTACGGAAGAATAATAAATCCGAAACAAATTTGTTTTGAATTTCTTTTCTAAACTTCTATTTTATTGTAGTCCGTTTTTTCTTTGTAAGGACGTAATTAGTTGTACGTATTATTTAGTAATACTATTGTTAGTCATACTTGCATATTGATCCATTATTGATATGGATCACTGATCCCACGATTTCAACTCACCTATGACCGATTTCTTCTATTGTTATCTCTGTTGTGATGTTCCTCTTTAAATAAAATGATTTACCTTTTTTTAAAGATCGGTTTGTAAAAGAAAGTCAGGATATGTAAATGAAATTCCGTCATCGACCTACAAATTTCTGTTTTTCAGCGGTGCGGATGTAACGCGACTTTACATACAATCAACTGGTTTTTGAAGGAAAATTGGCTAAACGAAATTATTGTTTATTAAAATATTTCCTTTACATTTATTAATTGTTGCGATTGTTGACTTTGCATATATGTGTATATATATACATATATGTGTATATATATATATATATATATATATATATATATATATACACATATATGCAAAGTCAACAATCGCAACAATTAATAAATGTAAAGGAAATATTTTAATAAACAATAATTTGGTTTAGCCAATTTTCCTTCAAACACCAGTTGATTGTATGTAAAGTCTATATATATATATATATATATATATATATATATATATATATATATATAGTAAATATCAATTATTCAACTTTTCAAAGATAGTAGAGACATAATTCATAAGAAGCGTGGATAGTTCATTTTATAGGATCTTCCTAATATTCGAAATGGACGCTATTTATGACGGTAATTTGATTTCAGGATAATAAGTGAAAATATTTAATAAGTGTGTAAATAAAATTCAAAGCAGGCAGTCATGATAAATTTGTTTGCGCTACATAAAAATATTTTTCTTATAATGAGGATTTTTATGGAAATAAAGGTAAGACTTTAAAACTATGCATCTGATAACACCACGCTATTGTCATATTACACCTATTGGATAAATACCGGCAACATTACATAGCAAACAAAAAATTTATTCATTAATTTATCCTCAAAACTTAAAAAAAATAAAGCTATTTAGATTTTCGTGGTTTTCATATTTTGCTAAGATTATTTTGTTATCAAAAAGTCAAGCAAGACCTACTATTTTGATACCAAAAAGTCATTTAATGCCAACTCAATGTTCAATCATAATTTCGAAATAAATTTACGCCTACGCTGAACTAATTGCGACACAGTAACCTAAGCGTGGTTATATTAAAATTTATAAGTGTGACGGTAAGTAATGAGCGGTGTGACGGTGAGAGTAAGTAAAAATGGGTACTTTGGGAAGTGTGGATTAAAAGACACGATAGACAGAAGAGGAAGAAAGGGATAGTGGGACAAGATCAGATGGGGAGAATGGCTGCATAGAAATAATATAGGAGGGGGGATAGGTAGTAAGAAAAGAGTGTGATATTAAAGAGATTGATAGATGAATAATTTTTGTAATGACACAAACAAAAGATAATAAAAAATAAGAAATTTCACTTCTAACATGGGTGGCATTCATAATGTCATCAAAGTAATATTTAATTACTTTTATTGTAATTGCGTATTACTCTGTATAAATATTTGTGTGATTGAACATGTGAACGCTATTGATTTAGCTTTTCATATTTATACGTGGTCGAAATTAAGTTTAAACGTGTTGATTTTGGTTGAATAGTCAAACTTGATCTATGCAACGTGGGAAAAGGGACTGGCAATTCATGGTAAAAATTCATGTGGACATATTTATTTTTGTCACACTCGGGTCCATGTATTAGGCCCAAGTGTAACAAGAATAAATATTAAACTCTAAAAAAAGAGAAAATTTTAAAAATTAGCTACAGAAAAGTTTTGCACAAATACATAATCAGATAAATGAAAATATTTGTATTTTTATAAAAATTTAGATTATTTTAAAAAAAAATCTTTAATGTAAATAGCTTTTAAGAATTTAGATTATTTTTAGTTAGTATATTTTAGTTAGTTTAGTTTAGAAAAAGTTAAATTATTTTTAAAAAAAATCTCAAATGTAAATAGTATTTAAGAATTGTTTACGGAATTTTTTGAACCAGGAATGGGAAATAAAGTGCAAATTTTGTCTCATTCATTCTTGTTACATAGGTTTAACATATTAATTCATAGTTTGCAGGCTCGACTGGATTGTCGGAAAAGTTATTTAAAACTCGAAAAGTGTGAATAAGACATCCGTTTAGAAAACAATAAAACTAACGCCAATGTCAGTTACAATTTGCTTTTAATTAATGTAGGTAATGGCTACCAATAAAATAGCTTTTTTTAAATATTATTTTACTTCTGTTGTAGCAGCACCATTTTCGCTGGTCTCCTTTATTTAACTAAGGGCACGTATTTATTTACGTATAGTTATGGAAGATTAGATTCGACTCGACAGTACTTCCGTTCATCTGCGATCGGCTCCTTAATGCTACAACAGCCACGATTTAAGATTTTGAAATATTAATGGCAGATTGCGGTGTTGTCAACGGGCAACCGTTTTGTCTCAGATTTGTTAATATTCCATCGTTGTGATTTATGGTGGTCTGGCATTACTGGAGGTCGATGTTACTATTTAACTGTTGCTTAGCTGATTCTTCTATTCATTTATTGTTTTCAGTAGTTTAAATAAATACATATTATGTGACGTGGATAAAATGTTATTAGTAATATGCCTTCCGGGATACCGTACTGGTGCGACATAAAATTTTTCAAAAAAATCAAGATAATCTTGTGAAAATAACGAGACAGTATTAAAAATGTCATAAAGACTATATATTGATTGATGCTTAATATTATTTTGCGCGAAATATACATTTTTTGTGTAAAAATAATACGTGTGTAGATTTTTGTCAAAGATGCTATTCGATTACAATTACAACGTTTCATGTCTACGTTTTGTTGCTTTACGCCAGATGGATATACATACGTATAAAGCCACACGTGCAATAGAAGATAGCTAGATAGTGTAGAATATAGAGTTTTGACATATCATGTTACGAATATTTTTCTTGTAATTATTTCATTGCTTTAAAATTCTGTGTTTATTTGATTCAGTGAATTCCTTTTAATATTTGCTGTTAAAAAAAGATGCAATCCTGTTTTTTTAAAATTATATGATAGACGTAATGATGTGAGATGTGCATAGTATTATTGAGGTTTACGAATGGTACTAGGATGTTTTACAATCTCTTGAAAAGCTCAGGCGAATAAGGGACGTGCAGAGTAATAATTAAAATTTTAATAATCCACACTGAAACTTGAGACAGCTAAAATTTTAATAACTCAGAGGGGAGGGTGAAATGATTTTTTTCATAATTTTAACTACGTGATTAGAATTAGAAAAGTTCCAACTGTAAATTTGAGGATATAATAAATTAGTTGCGATCAATTTTCATCTGTAAAAAGTGGTAAAAAATCTATATATATATATATAGATAATTAAAATGAACTAGTTCTAGTTATTCACTTACATGTTACAGAAACCAAGAAAAAATAAATTCTATCTACACGAATTTTTTATTTTTATTTAATAAGCGGCATCAGTCAAAAATACCTTTAGGAGCCTATGTAGAGAATGGCCATCTTCTCCGGACAAGATTATATCAGAGTCAGATTATCTTGACACGTTAATTTGATTTTTAATAGATGTGTAAATTTATAGCAATTTTTTTTTCAGAAATCACAACGATAAATATTCTCATAGGAATAGGTTACAAATAGAATTGTTAAAATAATTTTGGGTGTCCTTTTGCCAAGCTTTAATGAGTATATTACGAGATAGTGTGATATATAGAATATCTTTTACACAGATATTCTATATATCACACCTCATACTTAATTGCTAAAGAGATTTTACCAGTTCCATTAATGAGCATTTCGCTCTGTGAACATCGCGATTTTGCAAGGTGCCCCGCGTCATAAGTTATGTCGGTCGCTCTGTCTGTGTCTGCCGCGGGTCCATAGCCCCAATAGTAGGTACTCCGGTCCGACTTCGTCCAAGTCAGTACATAATGTGAACAAGAAATTTGCAAATTGATATTCATTTTCTTACAGTTTTGCAAGGCAAGATGGTTGGTCATCGTAAATTAGTCCATAGAATAATAACGGTTCGAAATAAGCGTCTAATTTTTCAACAGCTGCTTCGGAATAACATCATTTGTGACAGAAGAAGGCAAATGGTTTATTCTTAAAATTAATGAAGATGTATTCGATTTTTGGTGAGAAATAAGGTATTATTCATGTGTTTTTTTATTTGTTTCGGCATTTGTCATTTACAAACTTATTTACAAAAAAAACGTCCCGACTTCAAATGACCACCGAATAAGAAGCGCACTGAAAAGTATAAAGTGAACTATTCTTTTCTCCCTGACATTCACAAGTACATTAACAGGCATATATACAGGTGAGTGCTATATTTCAGTAGGCACCGACTCCACAAATCTCTGTCAATAGTAATATTTTACATATCTATTTATATGCAGTAAAAGTATATTCGTATTTTCATTATTTTATTATTTTCAATGTGGTTTTCGTCAGTGGTTATTTGAAGTTGGTTCCATATTTTGTAAAAATGTTTTATTTTTCCATTTGTAGTGCCTATGATATCCTGTATTATTCAGAATTTCACGAACTTACAATTAATTCTATATCAATAATATCTAATTTATGAAATCGAAACAGACGTTTCCATCATTTAATGGACTTAAATATATTCATATATATTTACACACATATTTGCATATCTACACACACAAGTATGTACATATATACGGATATATAAATTACATTTCCACTTATTTTTACCGTAGCCAGTGCTTCAAGCCTTTATATAACTGTATACACTCTAATATTTTACTTTTTATGCAATATGTTTTTGTATATGCCTTTACAAACTTACATGCCTACCTACCTACGTATTAATGTTTGGCCAATTCATTAGTTTTTAACCCTACTTACTTATTTATCTATCTTTTAACGAATAACTTAGTTGCTTCGTGCCTTTGTTTGTATCTGTATATAATTACATATCTATTTACTTTGTCATTTTCTTGCTTACTTAATACAAGTGAATCAAGTTCATACTTCATAAGTTTACTCGTCAAATTAAGATCCCGACTCCATCAATGTGTTGAGATTTTGCCGAAGGGCGTCCTTAGTCGTATTAAAGCTTTAGAGGCTTTATTATTATTACTTTAAGTTTGTTAAAAATAAATATGTCAGATTTGTGCAGTACAGCTACTCAAATAATAGATTGTCAGAACACTGGAGATAATTTTTGAACGGAAACATTGTTCTGTTGCTATCATTTATATGTATATACACGTGTATATATATATATATATATATATATATAGGTGTGTGTGTGTATGTGTGTGTGTGTGAAACGATAAAAGGAGGTTCTATAGCATTTTACTGAAATATGATGGTATCCTTACGCCATATATCCATCTGTTCATATAAGTAATGATATCATTATTTTGAAAAAAAAAATCATGTTTATATTTTATTTATTATTATTGAAGTAAAACTTCTTTACGCACGCTTGACTTGGCGAGGCGAAGCTGAGAGGGAGATATAAGTTAGCGAAGACGGAAAGAGAGTTACGTTTCGTATATTACTGTAGGGACGAGAGAGAGAGGTGCGAGCACACATTTTCTTTCTCTCTTCCACTCATAGCCAGTGCATGAAATATATATATATATATATATATATATATATATATATATATATATATATGTGTGTGTATATATATATATATACATATATATATATATATATATATATATATATATATATGCGATATATGCGAGTTTGTTAACGTTACGCGAACGGTGATTTTTTTATTATTTTGTAAATGCATTTCGTCCTTGAACAATTTTATAAATTAATATTTTGTTCAATACATTAAATATTCTACGGTTAAAGTGAATAAAATTGTAAATTCATTTAAAAGTTCATATTTTGTGAATTAGAAGTTTTACTTCAATCGTGTGGTCTAAAGCACACTAGTTTTTTTTTTGTTTTTGTTATTTACATATACGCTGTATTACACTATATTAATGTTGATTACATATAAATGTGATCAAAAATGAAAAATTTATGTGCTATTTATCACATTTAACGCCAATGAATAGAACTTAACTAACTGTAGTTCGCACTGCCTGAAACTATTGTAGTTTTACGTTCAATTTCTGCTACACCTTTTCCATTTTTTTTAAATAAAAATAATATATTTTCTTAAACTGCTCATATTTTATAATTATGTTATGAAAAATATAAATTATTTTGGTTAGTTTGAGAAAAATTTATTTTATAAATAATTTTCTTATTTTTTGTTGTATCTGTATCATAGTTTTCTTGTTATTTCTATGAACGTGAGAGGTTGTTATTTTTAAACAATTTTATATTAAACATATTCAATAGTATACTTCACTGGAGCTTAGCTGTAAGAAACGAAGTGTGATGATTGACTTTAAAATGTTTTTAAGGTTATATTTTACCTTGTGTTAGGTTGTGTTTATCAAATATCATCTTGAATTTACGTATATTTATCAGGTTTAAAAAAGCTATCGAAGTACACATTCCAAACACTTACAAAATAAGTTAATGGTTGTACACAATTAAATGAAACTACGTGATGTAGTATTATTTCTACTTTCCTGAAGTACTTTACCACGACCTAGGTTTCGTTGTATTACAACATCGTCAGGTGGGATATTAGCAAAGAATTTTTTTACTTTTTAAATACAACGAAACCTAGGTCGTGGTAAAGAACTTAAAGAAAGTAGAAATAATACTACATCACGTAGTTTCATTTAATTGTGAATAACGCATTTCTACAAAATTAACGCCAAATATATTCAATATTAGTGGTTGTAGTTGTCCATATCTTTTGAAATTGTTTGGACGAATGAACCAAAATAATTTTCGCCGAAAGTTTTAATTAAATCCTAGCACGTAGAATATTTTGGATTTTTTCAAGTTCATTGTTTAAAAAAATGGCAGTGTGTGTGTCTCATATTGTGCAATATGAGACACAATTAATTTATAATTTAATTTAATATTTCGTCACTTAAAACGAGAAATAACAAATGGAACCTCAATCTAATTCTAAAAGTCTATTAACCCTCACTCTGTGTAATGCGTAAACTTTTTTTGCGACCTTCTCCCTATATTAAGCAATTTCCTTTAAATATTTACTACATATTCTTTGACATTGTCATGTGAAACAAAATATTTGCAAAGTTGCGATTTATGCGAAGTTTGCAATGTATGCAGGTATAAAATTATAAAAACTCTGAGGCTGGGACTGACACACAGATGGACGGACGGACTGATCGACGTGATGATATAATAATGATACCTTGTTTCGCTATGGAAATCTGAAAATCTAATGCACCATTTTAATAAATTTTTATTTGATTTTTTACGAAAGTTGAAATTTTTTTAAATAAAGGTTTTGAAAAGGCTTGGAGAAAAATCAGAAAACTTATTATGTAAAGAATGTACATTTTCGAACTCTCAGCTGGATAAAATAGGAAATGGAGGAGGCAGATATACTGTGGTCTGCTTTAGATGTTTTTTCCGTTCCCCTCTGCTTCTGCTGGAGCTCGACCGACATTTGACAATTAAAGAGGCGACCCGCGATGACAAATATATTTGACTGTTTACGGTCTAACTGTCATGCTAATTTAAGTTATGTTTGCTTTGTTAATGGTAAATAAACGTCGGCGACTCAATGCATGCAACATGCGTCTGTATTTTACGGGAACACTCGCTTTATCCAATGGTAATCTTAATTAAATTTAGAACGATGATAATGAAAAGCGACGCGGTGCTTTATTTTGGACAAATAAGGTATGCGTTAGCATAATTGCATCATTTGTATCACCCAGTCCCTTTAAATGAGTTATCCGGGTTCTATAATGAAACAAGGATTATTGGATCCATATGCACGATATTTTACATGTAGGTGGTATTGTTATAAAGATTTTAATTAATACGTAGCAAAACATTAAAAAAGTGGTTTCACTTTACACAACTGGGTCGATTTTTTCTCCTGCATCACATTGAGTAATATATCATTGGATGCACCTTTCATAATGAAATTTATGTTTAATTTATTCCTTTATTACTTTTGATCCTGTTGGGAAATATTTTTTTCAACCCAAGATGAATCCAACAGATTACTACTTGTTCCTAAAGCTAAAGAAGCCCATGCGTGGACAGTGATTTTCTGTGCTAGATAAACTTCGTCGAACAGTTACGCGGTGATTTCGACTGTCAAAATAACATTTGGCTTAATTGGGATAACGAATCTTTTGAGGTTCGGGAATCGGTTATTGAGAAGGGTACAGACTGCATAGAAAGCCGTAAAGAGATATAGCCTAAAATACTCCTACACCTACCTCGTATTTTATTCAGTTTCGGCCAGTATATTATATTACGTCGACAAAGTAGGTGCAAGATTAATAAAATTACATTTAGATTTTCAAGTACCTGAAATGATAAATGGAACAAAACGTATTTCTTTTACTTCCTTGAAGGGAACATTTTAGAATGTCTTAAATATTTTAGAAAATGTCACTATACGTTATATAATGTATATCTAGTACTATTCAATAATCTGTTAAGGAATAAAAGGTATTCTTTTCCCCCTTGAACATAACATTTCTCAATTCCTGGACGATAATTTTGAACAAAACTCACAATCATCTGATGAAGATGCAGATAAGAAGATACAGAAGATTCTGATGAAGATGCAGATAGAGAATGATTTTTTGTCAATTCGACTCCCTACACTGGCAAAGTGTAAAGAGGGATTGTATTCACTTTATATCATAGAAGCCTATTACAGAATATATATTCTAGATCTTGAAGAAGATCTATTACGAACAGTTTAGACCAGCTTTCATGTTCATGGAAAACATACTAAGAATTTAAAAGAAACTTATTGCTTTTATTACTAACAATTGGCTGCATGAAGAGGTACATATATACGTTTTTATCCATTATTTTAATTCCAAATTATACATTATAATTGTGGTTTCGTAATCCTGAAAATACCCTAAATATAAAGTTTTGTAAGAGTCAGAGAAAATGATACATCATGGAAATTCTATATGAATTTCTATGATAATATGACCTATCATGAAAATTCATATAAACTTTCCATGATATATGATGCATAAATATGACAGAGGGGAAGGTAAATTTGTTTACAGATATTTTCTAACATATTTGAGATATTATCAAAATACTCCCTTTCCTTCCGGGACAAATATTTTATATTCTCCATTTTTTTCTTGGAGATCCAATCCATAAAGGTGGCAAATTTAACCCTTCTTAATTTTACAATGGTTAAATTAAAAATGGCTTTTTTGTGTGGGACATTTCTGCAATAAGACATCTCAAAGTGAAATACGTAGAAATTCCCATTTTCTCGTAGTAGTCGATTACTTCAACTACTTGCGATATATACGAATATTTTTTTTTAACTGTTATCGTTTTGAAATTTGGCCACAGTGAGTTTCACAAATGTGATATCTTTTATAGTAACGTATATTAGTACGGTTCCCTACCATGATTAAACTTCAAGCTCTTTATGTAATTATTTTTTTAATATTATAAGTAAATATAATTGGATGTAGGATACTGAAAAATAAAATAATTTATTCGATTTTACTCGAACTTATATTAGTCTTACAAGTATCTCGTTTATTTGTTAAACATCGAACACTTACTCCTTCAAAACTATGTAATTTCAGTTCTCTACAATAAAACAATAAAGCTGTGGAAACGCTTCTACTAAAGAGTTGTCTTGCGAGTTTTACTTTCATTATATTATTTTTGAAGTTGAGATGCTCCGATTGAAGTTTATTGGCTATATGGAATGATTCTTTTTCCTGCATATCATGCAGATTTTTTATATAAGACCACTTTATTGTGTAACCTCATTGTCAATGAAATTTTGATAGAATTCAAAACTATTCCTTATAAGTTTTATCATGTGTACTGGGTCTAAAAATACTGCTATTTGTTGGTTATATATTGTAAAAGTTGTTTCCATGTCTAAAACACTCAAATTACAACCAATTTTTTTTGCCATGGTAATATTCGTTGGGCATCCATCAAAAGTCAAAATTTTGACGATCAAATTTGCTTCTTTACACATTTGTATTGCCTGACGAACTAGCATTGCTTTTTGATGCGCTGTTACTTTATTTACCAAAAAATAACCAATGGGTACTTTGAACATAGCATTAAATGAAACTACCAGAAAAACTAAAGACTCTACATTCATCGTCGTAATCAGCATCAAATCTACTTCCAAAGTCAACATAATCGTGAGTTCTTTGAGTGTGTGGAACATATTCAATTTTTTTCTTAATATTCCTTTCATCAAACATTAGTGTACTATAAAATACAATTCCACAGTGCTCCGATTTCAACTTAATGACATCAAAAGCGTCCTTGGTGAAACCGGGACGACCATTGACTGTTTTATACCATTTTGATAATGTTTTTATTGAAGGTAATGATGTATAAAAGGTTTTTCTTACCTATTGCTAAGCTTTTGACGAATAAAAGTTCAAAGTTAGAGCAAACGTTCTTAATTCAGGAGAATATTTGCTGCGATTTACTTTGCCTGTTGTAACGTTGAGATGTTGTCGCTTTACAAGTTCTCGAGTTTGGAAACCAATTTTATTTAATAATGTTGCATTTTCCGGGGATATCATATTTTTCTTTTCTATTTCCTCCAGTGTCATTTTCTAATTCCTTAGCAAATCCGTTTTTCTTTTCATACTACGATTTACCTCACGTAAGCGCTTTATTTTTACATTTTTAGTTAGAAGTTTAGTTTTTATAATACGGATTGTTCTACTCATCAGTCTGTTTCGTGGAGAGCTGTGATTTGATGGTTTTGGTGAGACGCCTTCAAGTCGTTTGATAGCTAAATCTTTATTCTCAGCAAGATCCTTTAAAAATGAACAAAAATAGAAATATTAAACTAAATTTCAAGTACTAAATATTTTAAAATAATTTTTTGAATCTTGGCGTTGGGATATCATTTTCATATAAAAAGCGTCGTTTTTTTTATGAATTTGAAACAATCTCCGGTGAAATGACAAGAACATATAATACTACGATTTGTAGGAAACCAATTGTCATCTCATGCAGTAAAATTGATCCATTTTTTTTTCATTTCTGGGCACTTCGGAAATCTAAATAAATTAAAATATTTGCTTAAAATTAAATAAAAAGGATATCAATAGATCAACGCATTCAAATGAAACACTAAGTCATCTAACTCTACTACATTACGAACGATATCAACATTTTTGATAGTACTAATACATCACTAGAAAAACACATTTTAAATACAGAATACTTGAAAGAGTAAAATGACAGCGATAGAAATAAACGGGCGCTATTTTTGTTTACCATATTAAAGTTTAGATTTTATGAAACTAAATATTAATTACCCATATTAAGAACTTGAACTTACTGGTGAAATGTAATGCTATTTTTATGCCAACTTGAATTTTTGCAACTTTTGCCACATAATTTCACTGGGCAATAAGGCATAGTTACGAGTATTGAAAGTATTTAAAGCACAAACTCTCACTAAAGCGGCCGGGACGCGAATGAAATGAAAATTGTGGGCGGGGCCGCAGGTTATCCACTGTAGATGAAAACGTTGGTACTCGAACGTACTCTAATATGCGGCGTCTATTTGTTTCATAGTCTGTGACGGAGAATAATGGTTTAAGTGAGTTTCGTCGAACCATGCCGAATATTAATTTGTTCAACTATCAATGGGCTGCCCCAAATCCACCGATGGATATAAGACTCTCCCAATACGCCTATTATTGGCGGTGGTGCCTCTAATCGCCACGTTTGCGTTTGTTATAAGCGTTCTCAAGACGCAATAATTATTTTTGTATACTTAACTAAAGTACAGAAGTATTTTTAAACCACCGAGAATACCGTTAAACAATTTATTATCATAATTTTAAAAAAAACCACCAAGTTTTGACAATTAAATAAAACTTCATGATATAGTATTATTTCTACATTCTTTAAGTTCTTTACCACGACCTAGGTTTCGTTGTGTTACAACATCTTCAGTTGGGCTAATATCCGACCTGAAGATGTAATATAACGAAACCTATGTGGTGGTAAAGAACTTAAAGAAAGTAGAAATAATAACTACATCACCTAGTTTCATTTAATTGTGAATAATAAATTTCTACAACATTAACGCCAAATATATTCAAAATAAGTTTTGGTCACATAGATTTATCTCCATTGTTATAGGTACTATTTTACTCGGAAAACGCCGGGACGAGTGTTTAGTGTAATATAAAATATTTTGTTGGTAAAGACATAAACAATCATAAGGTTTCTAACGTAATGTATCCTCAAGATAATATGAGCGAATGCGCGATAAAGTGAATACACGCTTTATAAGTACAAAGATGCAAATACTGTATAAACCAAAGAGTGCAAAAGGATAATTCAATTTTATTGTAACATTGCAAAAGGTTTATATACGGGCTTGCGTTTTGCGGTGAAGTAAGTTCAATGTGAATGTTTACTCCATTATGTATTTTCCAATTTTAAAAAATGTTTACTCCATTATGTATTTTCCAATTTTAAAAAATAATATTGATGTTGTTAACAACAGAAACTGGAACAGGACTAAACTTTATTTTGCTTGTAACACGTCAATTCTCCAATTTACACAAACTGCCCTTCAAGACCTTACGCAAACATTGTGGCAAATATTTAAAGCAAACCACTCGCGACAGCTTGATTACATTATGGTTATCAGATAAGGTCAAGTATTAGCACGGCGATTAAACAAATCAAAGTAAAGCAACTCGTATTTGAAATATTGAAAAAAATGGATTCGTTCGTGGAAAAATGGATTCGCAATAACTTTATTATAATAAGTATGTAGATTAGTAAGTATTAATATAATATAATAATAGTAATTTTTTTATTTAAACCAGTAATAAAAAATTTAAATGAAATGAAAACTTGTAAATGAATATAATTAACCTCAATTAAAAGTTTTTATTTATGTATTATTGATGTCAGTAAATACCGATGACAGTAAATTTAGACAGGTCAATATTACCAGAAAAATTAATATTTGGAATGAAATTAATAAAAAAAAATTATAAAATTAAAATATAACATTGAAAATAAGTTTAACTGTTGACAAGATTACTTAATATTGCTCAAAATAATAGATACCAACTAACTATAACCACAAAATCATATGATTTACTGAAGACCTGAGCTATTATTTTCTGCCAAAATTCATATATTTTGTTTGTATATGCATTTTAAAATATTACATATTAGTCATTCATGTTCATAACTAGGCTAAATAATTTGTACAAATTGGGCCCCTTTGAGCTTGTTTTTAAACCTAAATGGGAGAACTTCGAACATTATGGAGTAGCTAACTTCTGAGCTATCACTACATTATTTTTAAGGAGAGCACTAACAAAATATGAATAATCGTTGACTTGACTTTTTAAGAACGTACTATCGATACGAAAGCTATAAAACTATAAAATGAATTTATGAAAGAGCTTTGAAAAAACTTCCATTTCCCGCTCCGCCCCCACACCTTGGGGCAGAAGGTTATAACTACCGACAAATTTATTTCGAGCACAATTTACAAATAAGGATGGAATCATCGTATCCCTCTATCTAAGCTGGCACATGATAAGTTAGTCCATATTTTGTACATAAAACAAGAACACCACCCTTTGACTAATTTTGATTAAAGTTCAAAAAATAGAAACAATTTGAATCCAATTTATTAGAATATGCAGCATTATATCCCTTATTAAACCCACGCTTTCTTTTTCTTTTTCTATTTTTTGCTAGCTGACTTTTTTATTTGTCTTTTCATCCGCGTATTTGTTTCAAATTTTGCTTTTTTATTGGCCTTTTCCAACAACTTCTTGCACTTTTAATTTACACGACAAATCAGTCAAAATTACAGTTTTCCCCTCTTCCTTATAAGTCTTTTCTTTTACGCTGATACTCTGGGCAACATCATGACATCTTTTGGCTAAACGGATGCAAATGTAGTTGTAATTGGTTTTTATAGTTGGATTATTCGACAATGGTTAAAAACGCGCATAGACGGTAAACTGTCTTATTTGTTGTTTCTTCGAGACGAAGTAATACTTTACGTACTTGATAGTTACCTTCTACTAGAGCTGAATCAACCGATTGAATAAGTGTTAATTCTGTAGTGCTGATGATTGCCATACCTCTTTCAGACAAATCAATTTGTCAAAATCTAATTTAATGTCTGTGTTTATATGGTAGAAAATGTAAATCCGTAAAGACACCTGAATTGACAGACCAAAGTCCTCTTTTTTCAAACCCATTCACCGCATTTCTCATGTGCTAAGAAAAGTTTAAGCATAAATTTGAACCGTTTCGTAGAACATCATTACGTTTCCTGCATTTAATCTCAATCACTTTCTTGATTCCTTTTCATAATAAAGACCCAATGATTTCATGAAAACTACATCGAGATGTTGAAATCGATGTGAACAATATGGAGGAAAGCTGAGCAGGATAACACATTGATCTTTTGCTAAGTCTATTACATTCTGATTGTTTGTATAAGACGCATGGTTATCCACAACAAGTAGCACAGGATTTTATTTTTATTGACTTCGGAAACTCGATGAATTTTTAAACTACTTCTTGAAAATTTCTGCGGTCATCCACATAAAATCGTATACTTCAGTCTGTTCACCCGTAGATAAGCGGTCTTCAAATTTTTTCGCTTTCTTCTTCTTGAAAATATTAACGCCGGGGATATATGTATTCCATATTGCTCTATCAGCAAAGTTCAGCATCCCTACCTGTCTTTGTCTTCTGTAGCAACGATCTTTGACATTTGTTTTAGATTTAGAGTTACGCCCATTTCTGTGTTATTATAAATTTTATCTCTGCTCAAAATGGTGTTCATGGTCTATTTTAATAAATAAATGGAAAATCTGCGAGACAACAACTTTATTAAATCTTATAGTTCGTCGCCAGAGGTGAATTTAGGTTTTCTTAAACTTATTTCGTGGTTACGTTTCATCAAACTTCGGGCCCAATCCATGCCTGCCATTTCAGTGTCCTATTAAAATGATGAGGTACTTTATTTTTGTCAGCAAATTGGATGTCAATTATCAAGATCCAGTCAAACTTCTTTACATCTGTACCAATTTTAACATTATTTTTCTTTTTTTCTTTTGTAGTGAAAATAAGTCAATATTTTCTAGCAAATTTGTATATTACTGATTCTTTCTTTTTTTGGCATATCTTTTTAATGAAGAATAATGTAGATTGGACACACTCGAAGCTTTCAAATATCCCATTTCTTCTTTGATTATAGCTTATATATTATTTTCTATATATTCAGTAGAGTATCAATATGATTTAATCTATATGATTTATTTTCTGTGTGAGCACACCATTTAAAATAAAATAATTAACAAAATTTAATAAAAAACACTTCCATCAAAAAGCAGTAAGAGGCGAAATAGGATAATATCCCATTCCCTCTCACCCCATTATGTCCTCAATCCTAATACGATATAGTGCTAATTCTTATCTTCGATAGCTTGAATTATGATCAATGAAGTTAAACCAAATGAAAGAAGGGATGACAAAAATAATTATTAGTTACATTACAACAGAATTATTAAAATACCATGACTTATTTCGAAATAACATGAAGAAAATTTTGGAAATATTGACATTACATCATATACATTCGCAAATATTTCGATATTATAAACAAACAACGTGCAGTGACTTGCGTCACTGCGACAGACTGATGATTTTCAGGCAACTCACCTGTCACTATCCCTCGCTCGCGACAGTCATTTCGATATCTAATCCAGCCTCTCCCCTACGCATTCCACTCCACGTTCTCTTGCAATTTTTTATTAAACTGAATCCGTAGATTGTTTAAGATAGGATTTCTTCTTTACCAAAATATATATTTAATATGAAATCCTTGCAAAATATGACTACAAAAGCTGGTTTTATTAACTCACTAAGTTGAAGCGACGGGAAGTGGGTTTTTAAAACAAAATCATTAATATTTGTCTCCTTTGATTTTGTTATTGACCAGTTTAACGGTGACGTATAAATCATTGAAAGAGCAGTGTATTATCCTATACATTAAACATAATATTTTGGGTTCCGTAATTCTAAAATGAATCGTACCGTAGCCGTATATATCGACTGTTATCATGACCACGACGGACCACTAAATTATGCAGATGAATTTGAATTTAGAGTTGAATAAGATATAAGTTTCATCCTCATTTTGCTACTTTCATGAAGGTTCCTTAAAGTGTCTGTTGAAATTATTTAATTAATTTCGATCTTTTTAGGTATTGAATATTGTAGCAACCCTATTGTTTCGGTACACTAGGATGCACGATGCCGGATTGACGTACAGCTACTGGTGAACTTTAAAGTTCAGCTGCGAGCTTGTTATTTTCGGGCGGAGAGAGCAAACTTTAGGCTACGAGTAGGCCCTAAATTTATTATCTCGTGAAATTGCCTTTCACAAAACATTGTAGCTGGCTCAACTTCCGCATTCAAAAAAGTTTGCTTTGTAGAAAATTAATTAATGTATGCTTTATTAGCCAAATTTACTTTTGCTTTTAGTTTTGATTTTTGTGCCTATTTTCTGTAATGAAAAATTGTGATAGGTAGTAGTTTACTAAATCTTGATTCTTCGTATTTTATGTGTAGACCATAATGAGTCTCATTCAGATCTGTGGTTTGTTTAGACTACAATAATAAGTTACTCATTTTTTTCATTTACTTTATTAAAACATAATTAGTTTGTACTATTTATGTTTACTAATATATTATGTTACCAAATAAATTATGTTACCAATTATACCGAAAGCAATTTGTCGGGCCTGAATTACACTAATACGTCATGAACTTAACTTTAAATTTGTTATTCAAACAAGCAGAGACTTCAAGAGAGCTATATGCAACTATATGAGAACAGCAGCCATATTACACATTAGAGTATTGCATAATAAGCAATACAATTTTAAATTTAATAAAAAACTGTTTTTCAAAGTCGAAGTGTTAGTTTTTAAAATAAAATTTATATCGCAGTTATAAAAGGTCGTAAGTGATATGAAGATAAAAATCTATATATTAATACGTGAAGAAAAAACGTTGTACCCCTTTTTAGCTACTTGCGCACACGGAAGAGTATAAGATTTGGTACGGTTAAAGTATGCATGAAAAGGAGTGCAGAAAGTTAAAATTTAGATAACGTTAAAACTTAAAGATCTAATGAATTACGGTCAAATTTCGACTACTGGGTTTCCAATAGTACATAACAAATCACCTATACGAAGTAAATTGAAGCAGCCATAGCGAGTTTATAAATGGAAAAATATCTGTTTTAATTACTCATTTAATATTTAATACCATGACAGCTGTCCTTACATGAATAAGCTGGATAAATCTACTAATAATGAAACTTCACAGTTAAGACAAACTTAACTTAATAGTTATGATAAGCTCTTCTGAAAGTGACCTATTGGTGATTTGTAAGTGAGAGAGGGAATGGTATAATCAATTCATGACTTTTTTTATATCAAATAACTTGGAAGATGGATTTTTTTGAGAAGTCTCTCTAGTAAATCTTAATCAAGTTCTCTACCAATTTCTTTTTTTCTTTACACTATACTGTCCAGTGAAACAAGCTGACGTCACGCGACAAGTAACGAATAGGTTATATTATTGGACCGATGCCACTAGCAAATGTAGAAGTGAGAAAGTTTGGCAGACTGAGAAGTTTTGGCAAAAACGGTCATACCTTAAGAACAAACAAGAAAGTAAACAATTTTTTTTGTTAAATTACTCGCTGTTATTCGCAAATTTATAGTATTCCGTAGCTACTATGTCTGCGGTGAAGGATATGATATCCAAGAGATAAAGAGCACACAAGGGCAATTAGCAAGAGGTCTTTCTTATTTAGAAGTGTGACACTTTGTGTTGATACTTGGCAAATTATACATATTGATAAGTTTATTTTCATCTGTTGTTGTTATATATTTTTATGCTCTACCCGCCAATTACTTTTTAGTGGTCCATCTAAATGACTTCTTTAGGCGTCACTTTGATCAATAATAACTGAGATGAAATCGATTACATTTTTTTCCATACAAGGACAAATCTATCACAAAATGGCATCATTACTATCACTACCTAACGAAAACTATCAATTTCTGCAAGTATGCTTCATCCAAAATGAAGAAATAGAAATTGATGAACGATAAGCAAGCAACAGTAAATTAAGGCAAGAATGATTCAAGATGTACAGAGGGTCTTACACAAACACAATCAACTTATTCAAGTATTCAAAACAGCACTAAGCCTAATGATTTCCGATCACCATAAAGTTATAATTCGGGCCGACAGGAGACCACCTGGAGAAGACAAACGTCGATAAAAGGCACCTCAGATAGACGAAATCGCTGTCGCACTTCCAAGAATTTCTATGCTTATCGCTTAATGATCAGAGACAATGAACTATACAATCACATTCTGGACACTCGCCTTTTATTCCAACAATTCCTGGTAGAAATGTATGCAAAAATAGAAGTAAAATGGATGCTTTACATAAGACTAAATCAGAAGAAACTACGCAACAGAATACATCCACCCTCCAGACGCGACGATAACTGACGAAAACATCGACGACATTGGAACAATAGTAATCCTACCTCATAATACATAGGTAGTCCAAGACACATGCATGAGTACTCTCAAGATGTCATGACCTACGTAAGAAAATATAGACGACCCGACTTCTTCATGACATTTACATGCAACTCATCGTGGCCAGAAATTAAAGAAAAACCAAGTTACGGACAATCTCCATGGATCGACACGATAAAATAGCCCGAGTTTTTCGACAAAACAAATAGAAGTCATCACAAAATACCACATCTTTTAGACCGTTTGAGGTTGGATGTACATAACCCAATAGCAAAAAGAGGACTGCCTTACTCCTACAATCTCATACAGCTACACAATAGAATTCATCCAACGGATATCGACAAAATCATCCAAACTGAATTTCCCAACCCACAAGAAGATTCGGAGCTGTACAACATAATTGTCAAAAACATGATTCGCGGACCATGTGGGCCATTAATGAGTGATGGAAAATGTACAAGGAAACCTAAAACCATACTCGGACGACACATAAATAGGAGATGAGGGCTATCCCACATACAAGAGACGATCACCCAAAAATGTGGCTTCACAACAGAAATATGAATATGAGATAAAGACAAAATGGAAATAAATAATAAAAAGGTAGTACGATATAACCCACTACTTTCTAAAATGTTCGAAGCACACAAAAATGTAGAATACTGAAATTCAGTGGAATCCATTAAATATGGCTCTAAGTATGTGAACAAAAGCAGTGACATGGTAGTATTTCAAATAGCTAAAGATAGCAAAACATCAAAACGGAAACGACGAGATCCTCATGTACCAAATACGAAGGTACATCAGCAGTAACGAAGCAGCGTAGCGGATTTTCGGTTTTCCCATGCGCGAACACAAACCAACTGTGCAACATCTAATAGTACATTTCGATAGAGAGTTTGCTTCACAAAAGACACCGCCAAAAAAATTGCAAGCGAACCACTTAAGAACACAATATTAGCAGCTTTTTCCTAACTGTACTAAATGGATCCATTCGCGAAAACATTACTATATGTCGACTTTCCTACCTATTATAGGTGGAACACAACAAGAAGAATCTTTCAATGACGAAAACAAGGAATTTTAGTAGAGAATCATGCACTGACACCGTATATCCGAAAAACGCCGAATTTTTTTATCTCCGGATGTTGCTACTCAAAATATGGGGACCAATAATATTCACAGATCTAAAGACCGTATACGGTTACCTGCCATACGTACAGAGACTCATGTGAATGTTTAAGACTACTGGAAAACGAAAACCACTGAGAATTAACACTAAATGAAGCCTCACTCACAGCCTCAGCTCAACAAATCAGAGACTTATTGGCCATAATACTAATATGTAACCAAGTGTAAGTGATGACATACTGTACCAAAATTCTAAAAGCTCATCCAGAACTGGCCATCGAACTCAACGACTACATATTCAGTTAAACATTCATTCGCCTAGAAGATAAATGTTTAGCAATAAAAAATTAGACCTTAGTACAATTTGGAAAACCAACGCCACAACTTTCAGTGTGTTAAACTTAAAAATTACAAAAGAAAAAAGCTAGAATATCAACAAACTACTTCGATGCATTGTTCACAAAAACCACTTCTCAATGACAATAAAAACAAATTTGTAATGTTGTCATGGACAGGATCAACAACAATCTTTAGAGAATTATTTACTTGGATGCATCAGACGCCACCGGGAAAACGTTTCTAACAAATCTATTGGTGACAAAAATACGTGCTAAATAATACATCGCACTTGCACTGGCATCAACCGGCATTGCTGACAATCTTA
The DNA here is from genome assembly GCA_039881145.1 of Druceiella hillmani. NCBI lineage: Eukaryota > Metazoa > Arthropoda > Insecta > Lepidoptera > Hepialidae > Druceiella > Druceiella hillmani. The sequence goes on along the minus strand of JAYKKI010000047.1, from coordinate 11,256,050 downwards.
TGGAAAGAGGATGAACTGCTCATTACGCCCTATAACTACAATTGAATATAGCCGAAGAATAATTCTCAATATGTAAAATATCAAGAGCATCTGGATGGGTTGAACTTCTATAACAAGCTTAAATTAACTTCTGCGCCGAATGCACAATGGCACATAAAAATCACGCGAAGCCACGACAGAACATTATAAGACTTGAGAGGAAACTCTGAAGTGATGGGAGGAGCTTTACTCATACTCTCAAGAGATTTGCGGCCAACATTTCCAGTTATGCTCAAGTCAACACCAGCAGAAGCAATCAATGCATGCTTAAAAAATCACATCTCTGAGCGCACATACAAATACTGCGACTAACAAAAACTATGAGAGTTTATCTATCGAAAGACGAAACAACAACACATTTTGCTCAAGAACTTTTATAACTAGGCGAAAGCACATACACTACTTACCAAACAAACGGTCTTATTAAACTCTACAACAATATTGATTTCTACAACAAAGCCACTACTGAGAATGAACTTATCGACCGAATTTATCCGAACATTGTTCAGAACCATACCAACTCAGAGTGGCTATTTCAGATGGCAATTTAGGCAACTAAAAAGAATATTGTCAACAATATCAACTTGAATAATCAAAAGAAAATTTCCGGTGAAGAAAGAACATATAAATCGAAATCGACACGCTGGTAAACGTTGAAGAAATTGTCAGCTTCCCTACAGAATTGTTAATCCCTTTGCTAGTACCAGGAATGCCATTACACTGCCTTTGACTTAAAATTGGATCTCCGATCATACTCCTCACAAATCTCAACTCACCAAAACTATGTAATGGAACAAGGATTATCGTCAAACAGCTATCGAATAACATCATCACAGCTGAACTTATGACTGGAAAGGACAAAGGACACCCCAGAATACCACTGATGTCTACTAAACTGCCATTCCGATTTAAAAGATTGCAATTTCCAATAAATTAGCCTATAGTTTTACAAGTAACAAAGCCCAAGGACAAACTTTAAAACAATGCAGCATCATCCTCAAAGAATCCTCCTTCGTCACGATTAATTGTACGTAGCTTGGAAATTCGAAAAATTTGTACATATATACCCCGAATAACAAAATGAAAATTGTTGTTTATAAATAAGTATTGTAAATAGTTATAATATGCTTTCATTAAAAAAATTTGACCTCTTATATTTCAAACTACCTAACCGTCTCCAATCAACTCTCTGAGCGAAACCGGATAGGCAGCTAGTAGAATATTCTATAAATATTATTAATATATTTCCTTCACGTGTAAAGTGGAAGTGAACAGTTTTCTCGCACATTTCATTATGTAGAATATCATAACTAAAGGTTTTGAAAATAATATTCATCAAGTGAATTTTTTACTTTTACGCAATGCTTCGTTGGCGAAAATAATGTGAAGGTTCAAAGTGATGTGCGATGTAATTAATTTTAAATTTTCAACAGTTCGGACGTTTTTGACTAAACTAGTGACAGAAATGAAAATTAAAGTTGAGACTCACATATTAAGGCGACAAATCACGACCGAAATTTGTTGTGTTTTTTCCTGTTAGTCTAGTCTTTTTTGCGAAGGTTTGAAAAACATAAGTTATAATTCACAACCAGGAAATATGGGAAAATCGAATGGTCAGCGACGATTGATAATAACAGACTTTATTGATAAAGTTTGTCAAAGTCGTTCGTTCGTTCGGGCAACGGTATATTTTTGTGCAGTATTTGAACACTGCATGAAAATGATAAGCCATTTATTACAAAAGTCGTAAACCGCTAAACACGCACAAAAATGCATATCTTACATTGGGAATATTCTGATTTGGATGGGTTAATTTGCTGCATCAGTACGAGTGGAAAGTCTTACCTCACGCACCACGAGGTTCAGACGTGAGTAGAACTGGCTACGATTGTTTTCTAAAATTAAACCTGCCTATATATATAGCGTTTCCAGCCTAAAACAGCTTTTTGCAGCAGTTAGTCATTAAATTCAACAGCTAAACGGAAGTTCAATGCAGTAAAAATCTTCCGGCAAAAAGCTTTAGGAATCGTTCGTCAGCAAGCAAAAAGAAAACATAGAAGGATTATAAAGATCAATATAAATGATATTTTGATAAGTAAATGATCTGTATTATTTTTTGAATTTTTCTTCTATTATGCGAATATTTTAAATTCTCATTAAAGAAAATATTGCATTATGTTTGCAGAAAAATTATTGAAAATTAGTGGACGAGGTTTTTTATTGCAATTTATACATATATAATATATTAAAAATTTCTTTCATTGCATGAGCACTATATGCTTTTTTCTTCTAAAAAAGGTTTAAAAATATATTAGAGACAGAAGAAAAAGCCGAACATTTCCATAAATGTTTATTATTATTTGAGTATGTAATTATAAATTATGTGATAAATAGTTATTACATATTATTTTAAATAAAAAAAGCTTTAATAAAAAAGTAAAATACTAATTGCGATAGAAATGATGTTTTATTTAAATAAAGGATTAGCACTACAGTATCCTAACATCCTAGGATAAAAAATATCATTTCGAACCTTTTTTTCTAAAATCTTATAAATTTTGTTGTACATGAAATAATTATGTGCAGGCGCTAAATCCGATTCGGTTGGATAGTCAAAAATATTTTTGAGCAGATAATGTCAATATTAAAAAATGAGACTGCTGTAGATCGTCATTTTGTCTCGTCATCTGCTTTTTCTTCTTTAGAATTTTACTTTTTTGAGTGGTTACATATTCTGTACATAACAAATTACTTTTAATTTTTTATTTGTTTTATATTAAGTTAGTAGTTATTACTGGGGACGTTGGGCAGACATTCAATTAAAAAGGACGGGAAAGAAACCAGATGTCACGTCCATACATACATAACACTAAAAATTATTTCACTAACATTTTGTGAATTGTCACTGATAATCGCTTTTTATTGCACTTACTTCATAGAAAATAATTAATTTTAATAATAAAATTAGGGTAAGTAAATGTATTTCTGAATACATAATTGACCGTAACTGAAGTAATCTATACACACAGTGTGGTATGCAAATAACACCTATGTACAAGTATAAAAATGTAATTTTGGAACACATTATTCACACATTAGGTACGAGAAAGGAGGCTTTGAAATTCCCAAACCTTGGGTAGAGGGAGGTGTGGATACGATTGAAATTAATTTTTGATTTATGATAGATTTCTTTTGCTATTAATAGAAGAATTGTTTTCCAACAATTATTTAGCTTCCATTGTAAGTAATATTGACTATACCATGAAAGTATAGCAAAGTTAAAATAACCAATTTAATCCTTGTCGCAGTATTAATATGGTCTTTTATCAGAATCACGATTATTATTTATGTAGAGGCAAAAATGAGGAAAATATAAAATGAATATTCCGAATCATTACGCTTGGATGAACCATTTTAACAAGTTGGAGCGAAGAACTGATATATATATATATATATATATATATATATATATATATATATACATATGTATATATTATTTCGTTGAGGAGGAAATGTGGCGGTAGTCATGAAACCATTAAAATGACTCTTCCTCAGATGCTGTTGATCATGGTATTGGGTTTATATTTGCAGCGAACATTCTTTCTTCTGAAAACAAAATTATGAAATAACCACGCAAAAGTCCTGTACTTCTAAATTTATTAATGTGCTTGTATATAATGAAAAACTAAATTTTAAGGTTATTTTGTTTACTGTATAAATATTTTTCATCAGAAACACTCTGTGGAAGTATGTACCAAGTTTTCGTCCGATTATTCAATATTCAGCTTGCAATTAAAATGTCAATAGTAACAAAGTAAAACATGTTTTCAGTTTTATCTGAGATAATTGACTTAATTTGATATTTTTCTGAAAATAAGCTTGTGTCTTAATTAAATACCCACTAAATATAAAAAGTTGTAAAGTTAAAATCTTGGTATTATGTTGAAAACATGTTTTACTTCACTATTAAAATATTTTTAATTACAAGCTTGATATAGAAACTGAATTTTGCATAGTTTTATTTTCAATTACATTACCTATATTCCCAATTTCAAGATACCAGATACATTGGAAATTATCAATAGGTTATGATGATCTGTTATGGAATCAGTAAGTGCTAAAATTAATGACTGGAGGTTTATGTCTCGAAAAATAATAAAGCCCATGGAATTTGGGGTTCATAATAATGCCTACTTTGGTTTATCAGAAAATACTAGTTATTACGTATATAGACGTACTACCCTGAACAGTGCACTTATTGTAGAGAAACACCATCAAAAATAATTTATGTTGGCAAAATGGAGGCAGTTTAGAGAAAGTCGCTTTAACTTCTTCATTCGAGAGCGGTTCTCAACTGTACGTCTGCAAAATATTCAAACAGGTTTGAGTATTTAACAGAACATATTTTTCGATATTACGTCATGTCTCGTGTGTAAAGCGTGTGATATATTCCTACTGTTATACGAGGAACGTAAAAGTGTAATGCTCCGTAATAAATAAATGTCCGACGTTTAAAAGATTGCTCTCGCCAAGGAAGCGACGCCATTGTGCCACAGTGAATTAGATGTAACTGAATTCGTTTAGTATATAAACTGTAAATTAAAATGGTGTTTTTAATTACAGGCTATTTTTTGGCATTGTTTCGCTGGATCGAATAGCCGTGAATAATAACCATAGAGTTTTATGTTAGTATACATATGTTATTTGCATATGTGACAGACATATAAATTATAAAGAGAATATAAGGAGCTTCCGACAATTTCAGGTTTTGGAAAAGGAAAATGTCAAGAGCTCATAAAAATATTTGCCTTCGTTAATAAATATGCGAGAATGTATTTTTGTTAAACGGCTAAGGGAAAATGAGGACACACACCAAGTAGGGTTCTATATTTATATTATCTCTTAAAATTGCTGATTCGATTGAACCGACATAATTTTATTTGATAGTTGTAATATAAGGTTGCTAGTCTTTCATTATTGTGGGATTGGGGAGACACTGCACGTCACTTCAAAGCTTTATATTTCGCAAACTTGACGCAAAATGAAAAATGGTAAAAGGAAAACTATTCATTTAAAAAGACCTGCGCGTTTCTTTTGAATGACAACCGTTTATTTTAAGATATTTATGCACTGATACCCCCATGGAATGCATGAAAAATTATGATTTTGCAGTAATTTTCCATGCATTTATGCAGACAATTTAATTTTGTTTTTAACATTTTGGTATTATATATTTAAAAAATTAATAGTAAATAAATATCATAATTTTAGTGTATAAATTATTATTATGAATCACATTAATATTATCATTTTCATTATTATTTGCGTTTGAAATAAAGTTATTCTTGTATTATGCCAAGGAAGTATAACTTCTAACGTGCATACATAAAAACACACACAATTTTTTTTCTTTATTGAAAAAAGGTTAAGAAATTGGTAGGTTAAACTGTGTTAGTTTTGAGTACCGACATAGAATTTTTTAGTTTTTCTTTCAAGAAATAAAAAATAGGATATGGAATCTTTGAGGACATTCATAAGTTAGTTGTGGACGAGGGTTCCTAGATATTTTGTACATACCGAAAAGAAGCTAAGCCGAAACCTCGATAGCGTCACATTATTATGTGGCTATATTTGTTTGTTACCACCTGAAGGCAAGTTTATATTTATATCGTTAAATAAATGTAAATTATCGATTGGTTTTTATTAACCATCTGAGTAATGAAACACATGAAATCAAAAACCATGGCTATAAACCTAAATTAAGAACTGTAATAAGAATTATTTTTTGCAGAATTATTGAGTATAATATTAAGTTAAAGAAAGTATGTGTTGACAATCTCACAAATACGGGTTTGCTAGGTAAATATGCAAAGTAATAATTTATGGAGAAAAATAATGGCGATATTCGTGTATTGCTTGAAGCATTTATGAATTATATTCTTCTAATACGTTTCGTTAAAGGTTATGATTTGTACACCAAAGCGAAGTTACAGAGACCACTTTTCGATTATGGATGTCTAGTTTTTGATTCTTCTTAAATCCTTGGAAATTCTTACCAAGGCTTTTCTATCACATGTAAGTTACTAATTTCCCACATAGGTTATCGATCTGCCGGAGCGGGTTCATAACAAAACTATGTCGCGAAACACTATACGATTCCATCTCGATGGCGGGTGGTGTATCCGCGTCATATTAATAATGGAATTTTAACCTGCGAGACCCCTCCTCTGCTCCCGTGGGGAACCCTCCATCCACGCTCCCCGTCAAATACGAATACGGCGCGCGAGTCTGTAACCAATTATTTCCTACAATTGTGTTTGCATTTGTTCACCGGCGGACTGAGGTTTTAGAGAAATGGACAAAGTTTATTTTTATTTCTATGTGTAAAGCCGAGTATTATTCAATAACTAAAATATCCTTAAGATGATGCGATTATTTTCTACCCCTGTTTCATATTGGTACCCTTATGAATGCTAGTGTAATTTATCTTGCAATTCAGGAGAAATATTTTTCGTATAAGGTATATTTTTTAACTATTGTAAGAGAAGATTTTATACCCTATGTTGTTGAGTTCAAGTTTTAATTAAACTTTTAACTATTATAGCCATATTGTGATATTGCACTCAGCTTAACTCTACGAAATGCCTATTATGACAGGTTTTGAATAAATTTGTTTAATACACTAAATCGTTATTGTTAGTTGAACACGATAATTAAATTTACAAAAAAGTATCAAGCTACTGATTTATATAGCTAATTATTATACGTTATTATGAGTGTCTGTATGTTACAAGATTCGGCTGTACAGACAACTGCTAATATTATATCAAAACTGTAAACCGTTGAAAATAACGTTGACGAGTTGATTGTAAATAAGAATTATTTTAAAAAGTGATTAAAAGGAAAGGCAAAAAATGGTTCTGTTTTGACCAGGAAGAGGGCTCGGCCGAACGGTTAGATTCTCATAAATAACCTCGAGTGTATTATTGAATTATTATATCTTGGGGTACGCTAGTGCATCAACAAGATCCTAACAGCACAGGTAGGTTTGGCATCCTTTATCCGAAGCGCTTGGCAGCAATTTGATATCCCCACAATTCAGCTCCAGTGGATACTGGAAATATCTATATTTTTTGAGATATTTGACATACAAAAGCATCAAATAATAGCTTACTGAGGTATTAAGAGGGGTCGCAAAAACCTATAGGTAATTTCCAGAAAAGCATAGTTGTTTAACTATCACATCAATGAAATAAAATCTCTGAAAATTGTTAGCTAGAAAACAAGACAAAGTTTACCATATCGTACTTGTTAAGTTTCATATTTGCATAGCAGGGTTCTACGTCTCTATATAGGTGCTGCGGAAATAGCTGATGCTTTAGAAAATATTAAGTTACTTAATAAACTAGATCTGTTTACAATCCATTTCATTTGAAAAGAGAATATTTGTAAACAAGTTAAATTGACAGTTAAAATATGGTTTGTACAAATAAATATTCAATGACTTGATGGCTGTATACAAAGTTCAAGTTACCAAACGATGTAATGTAATCACTAAGTTGATTGAACAAACTGTGACGATTAATAATGTTTTCAATATCAGTATCACACGATTATTTTATTAATATGAATAGTGAAATTTATATGGGAAAAATGGACAAACCTTACTTTTTCATGCAAAATTAAGAGGTATAAAATATTCCAGAAAATAGTCGGAATTTCTATGCGTAAAAGTTTAGACTCATGTTTACTTATATAATTATTTTATAGTTTACATACATAATTATTTTATAACACATTGCTCTGAAATAGCTACAATGGCCTAGTTTTAACTCGAAAGCAGCAATCTTTGATTGTATTTATATACAAGTATATTTATACGTTCGCATACGATATTTGGCGTAAAGATGAAAAAATTATGATACGTTAATTTCTTTTCAAATAATTATTGGGCATTTTTCAGTACAGAGTTCATATTTTATAGGCTTGACAAGGCATTTTTTTGTTATAATAGCTAAGCTTGTATTCATATTTCGCTGTATATTTTCAACGGTTATTTTTAATTAAAGAGAAAACATTAGGAAAAGCTTTAATGTTAATGTTCGTTATTATTTAAATGCACTTTGGCCCTTAGCACAGTAGCTAAGACGCTAGCGCCCATCTAAAAGGCCAAGGTTATATTCATGGCAGAGTGATTGAGCATTCATAAATGATTTTGTCTAATTTTAAATGATTTAGCCAAGAAAACGAGTTGTACCCTGCATAGTGCCCTAAGCGGGAAATGATAATATATATATATATATATATATGTGTGTGTGTGTGTGTGTGTGTGTGTGTGTACATGTGTATATGTACATATGCACACACATACACACATACATATGCACATAACATTTACCCCAGCTATTGACATATATCGTATATATGTCAAAAGCAATGACAAATATATTGTTTACCTTGTCTCAAAATATCCGACAAATTATGTTTCAATATTTATTTAATATTTACAAACCCATGTTAGTTTGGATGTTACTTATAATCTGAAAAAAAAACATTCAAGTATACATTAGAAAGGAAAGAAAATTTAAATTTATAGGGTCAGTATGTCGCAAAAACTCAGTTTAATAGGATCCCAGTTTATAAGGACACCGCCTTAAGGTTACGAATTTTGCGGGACAATTGGCGAAAAATTTAAAATTAATTTTATTTCTCGCCAATTGCTGGCAGATGTCTATAATTCACTAAGTAGTAACGACGTAGCCCAAAAGTGACCTAGTCTGTTGACACATTATAAATACACATACGCTGTTCGTACATTATAAACGAGACACTTCAAATACGCCAGTCGTTTAAGATATGCCAAGATATATAAGATTGTCAGTCTCAAACCTAAAATGGTTTGGCAGGAAATCTGTTGGTATTGTTTCAAGATTTTTCTCTGGTATCAGTTATATTTTTAAATTATTTATCTTCAAATACTCATAAAAAGTAGACATATTTTGAAATGTAAATAAATCGAAGGCTTTATATGTATACATAAATTCCATAAAAAACCTATCATGTCAAAAATAAGTAAAATACAAGGTATACTTGTACATTAAATTTTCCGCGCCATCAGCCCCCCACCCTTACTTAAATATTAATAGTAATGTACTCGGACTATTTGCTCAGAAAGCATATCATCAGCTTAATTGATCGCTATCCGCCACCAAGAGCACAAAGATAAGAATATTATATTTTGAGGTTTGATTCAGTTTGTAAAGTTTTCTGGATATAAAAAATGATTTAAAAAATGAGAGTTGAGGCTTCTTCTAAAATTCAGGTATATAAATGGACGTGCGCTATAGCGTACAATGTTGTTTCGGTTTAGGATTGTTTCGGAAGTGTTTGCTCGATTTGTGGGACGATGCCGCGCCCCAGATTAATGTTTCAATAAAAATAATTGAGAAAAACAATACTTGGTGCAGATACCCATTAAATTTTTTATTGTTGACCTAAAGTTCCTTTCCTTTTACTTTCCCTATGCGTAATTAGGATGGATTATATATTCCGTTCATAATGTATATACAGCGCTTCCAGATAAAAAGATATAGGAGTTCAATATGGGAAAGAAAACATTAAAACAACGTGGGATAAATTGTAACTTATTCAATGCAATTAGTCAAAATAGAATTATGGTTAGGGAATTTGAACAAAACATCAAATTGAAATTTTAATTGAAACTAAAAAAAAGTGCCAAGTAAACATATGAAATATGAAAATTAGTTTATAACGCTATTGCAATGACTGTTAAGAATGATTTGTAAGTGGGTCTAGCGATTTTCTTCATTCCAATAAATGTTTAAACAACAATCATAATTGAAGACGAGAAGTAGTTTCAATCTCATTTAATAATAAAAACCAAAGAATATATTGAAAAAGTAATTGAAAAGGATATTAAGGTAATTGCATCACTTGTGGTTCTGTCAAGTTTTAAATAAAAGATTAATTAATGATTGAATATTTTCAGAATTTCGTTACAGGTTCACGATCTTACTACTTTTATGTAGGGATATTATGAGGGGAGTCCATGAGTAGACCTAAAAAATTGTCTATATTTGTATTTTCTTTCTATATTATATTTTTTTGGCATTGTCTATATTGTATTTCTTTTTATACTCAAAACTATTCTACTCAAACGTTAAGTTCTGTCAAATTATAGCTTTGAAAATTAATTTCCAGCTTCATAGTTTATTTTATTTACGCTATTAACAGAATTATATACTATGTTATTCTTGGCGCTGGTCTATTCGACCGAAAGTGAAAACGTAAACTTTTTGTATCAATTTCGAACGTCAGTTTGAAGAAATAAGTAAAACATTTAAGAAAGGAGACATCCATGCTTCAGGAAGTGACAAGATCATTTGAATCCCCTTTAAAATGCGCGGGTATGTATATATTTTCAAGGCAACTGATTGATCTTAGTCTTTTATCGTAATATATTTTTTATTTATACTTTCATGATATTTTAACCACGTTTCGTATTTATAAATAAATATAAAAAAGTGTATGTTATTACCACGGACCTTACCTGGATTTGCAATACTCGGGCAACCCCGCTAGCTGTACGCAGGTTAAATCAGATGCTATCTTCGAAAAATGGAATATGTCAGTTGCATGTAAGTTACAGCCGCGAGCGCAATGAGTCACAAAATGCTAAATTATGCAATTAATTCGTGCACAAGGTGGAATGAGATATCGAATTTAGAAAAAGGAAACAAAAATTTCGTTTGTGAACATATATAATTTACATGTCGTTTATTTTAAAACTGATGTAATAGTATTTGACATGATTTTTTAAGACATTAGTGAGGAATTTAAATTTAACGCCGATGTTGTATCGATCAAAATTATTGTCGCCATAAAAGAAATTTTAAAAATTTAAATACATACTATAACGATATCATTATTACAATACAATCAAAAATAATTTTTCAACATAGTATCAAAACAACAACAAAGCTCACTTTCTATTGCTCACTTGCGCTTAAAACTCCTTCCGGCACCAAACCAGCCGCAACTTCCAGAAAATTCAAGAAAATCAACAAACACTCGTGAACTGCAATTTATCGCCAAAATAGTATTTTCCTCTTATATATTATTAGTGCAAGTTATTAACAGTTATAATATTTAACAACAGAACTTTATTTTCAATGGTTGTTGATGTATACGTCGAAGTATATAATCTACAAGCGTTAACTATTGAAGGCCGATGAAAATGTTATCCCAGTTAAAGATTAATTTATATTTATTTAAGATTTTCATTTAGTAATTGCAGGAAAAATGCCGAAAATATTTCTCAGGTCTCTTCAAAATACCTATCTGGCCTAATATTACCACTTATATTTATTTAAGTTAATTAGAATACATTTATTTACGTTTTCAACTGTGTCAGTTGCGTTTATTAAATTTAGTCTTATTAAATTCCTATCGCAATACCACCTTTATTTGAGGTATTCATTTAATCTCCAATCAAAACGAATCCAGACAAAAACTCAGATCCAGGGCCAACATTGCGAATGTCTATATCTTATGGATTACATGTCCGCTTGGTAGATATTAAATTCCGACCCGTCGGCTGTCTTGCTGGCCTCCATCGTCCTCGTCGATTCTCTTAATGCCATCGTTGTGAAATTATTTTTTAAGTCAATCCCGCGAGTGTTTCGCCGAGTGACTATTTAATTTTCGCACCGTCTTTGGGTGGTTGTGCACTTGACGTCTGGTGGCGATGTTAAATAAAAAGGTTTTGTTTATATTCACGAAGAAATAAAATTGGTCAATTATTCGTCAGGTTTAAAAGTTATTTTGAAGTTCAATATCTAAAAATACTAATAGCTAAAAACAATAACTATATCTTAACAATACAATGGAAGTGACAACCGAACAATCAAATGGAAAGAAACTAATGGCAACACCACTTCAACTCAAAGAATAAAATGTTAACCCCATGAAGTCTGCATTTTTAAAAATATTACGTTGGTTATATTAAATATAAAAATGTAAATTATATATTGAGTTTTTATGAAATTTTAAATTTATATTTTAACAAGTGGACTACAAAGTGGAAACAGTATTGTTTAGGAAAATTATTTTTACCTGTGATTTCGACTTTAATAGAATTAATGAATTTTTTTAATATTTGATTTATATCTGTATTGATTGGTTTAGATGTGGTATAAAATGGTGTCGAAAATGAATCGACCTAATAGATGATTTGAACGAAGTATTGGATAATTTTGTACTTGCCGAACTGTTCAAAGTAAGAAAAGCAGAACTTAATTATACTATTTCTTAGAATATTTTTGTACTCGTATTTGTATCGTTTCGTTTTTATATACTGGGTCCTAAGAGTAATAAAAATAAAAATTGCTGATATTATCGATTCTCAGGAGTAAAACCTATTATCTTACAAGGCCGTCTATCATACAAGAGCTTAATGTGATTTTACGCTCTTTAGTCGCTGTTGTTTCATGTAGATATAAAATCTACGTCACCCTTATTGAAAGAACGTTATTTTACTTATGGCACTCTTTATAAAAAAATGCAATACACACGCGGATAGAAATGCTCGCGAGAGTTAGATAGAAAATTATTGGAATTTTTTCAAAGGAAGCTGTTCTATATGATCATTAATCTAATTACAGATCGAGTAGGATCATCTATGACCACTATTTTAATCAATCAATATATATTATAAAAGGAAGTGTACACTGTGTGTGCAAATACTCAGACACGAGTCCCGGTACAATCAAGGGAGTTATGTGGTGTGGTAGCCCTCCATCCCCCATCCATGAAGAAGAATCTCATTTTTATCTGAAGGGCGTGCTTAAGGGCTGGAAGTTTCGCTTTATAGAAAATTCTAGAACAGTCCAGAACATTCGACAGTATTCGAGAGCATTTCACAGTATTCCAGAACATCCAAAAACATTCTGAAATGTTATGGAATGTTTGTTAATAGTTTGAAAGTTTGGGGACGTCCCGAAACATGTCAGATAGAACTGTGGTATATATGGATCACTGTAGAATATTCCAGAATACTCTCGAGTGTTGTGGAATGTTTTGGAATGATGTGGACCATTCGAAGCCTTTTTTGTATCGGTGGGGTTACCCATTGGTAGGGGCATATAAATCAAGATCTGTCATGGGTTTGAACATCAGTTTCTTATCAGTGAAGTGTAGTGAGTGAACAATTACAAACAGTACTGAATGTAAATCGAAAATATAGAGTGAAAAGTGTTTAAAGTGTACTTTGTGTATTTTTTTGTAAAAAGATTATCTGATTTATATTTTATACAATGTCCAATCGTAAAAGAGGAGGAGATCACCAGTCCTAAAGCAAAACGGAGAAAACAAAAAGAAGAGCAAAAAAACAAAACAGCGGAAGAGAGCTAAGTTCCCGACGAACGTGAATGAGAACAAAGCAGAAAGCAAAGAAAAACTAAGATACGGACAAGCCCTTTTGGATTGACACGACATAAAAGCCCGAGTTTTCCGACAAAAACAAATGAATTTTATTAAAGTCATCACAAAATACCACATCTTTGAAACCATCGGATATTGGATATACACAATCGAATGGCAAAAACGACGACTGCCTCACTAGTGCATTCTCCTATGGCTATACGACAGAACTTATCCCACGGATATTGACAAAATCATCCAAACTAAATTTCCCAATCCACAAGAAAATCTGGAGCTGTAAGATAAGGTTGCGAAAAACATGATTCACGGACCATTCGGGTTATTAAACCCCAATTATATATAATGGGTGATGGAAAATTTGGAAAAATATCCAAAACCATACTTGGACGACACACAAATTGGAGATGACGGCTATTCAGTCACAGAAAATGATCACCCAAAAAAGGTGACTTCACAGCAAAAATAAGAATACCAGACAGAGACGAGCTGGAAATAAATAATCAATGGGTAGTACCATATAACCCACTACTTTACAGAATGTCCCAAGCACACATAAACGTAGAATAATGCAATTCAGTGAAATCCAATAAATGTGCCTGTAAGTATGTAAACAATGGCAGTGGCATTTCAGTATTTAAATAGACAAAGACATCGAATAACAAAACAGAAATGACGAGATCCTCACATACTAAATGAGAAGAAACATCAAAAATATCGAAGCAGCAAAACAATACGAACCAATTATGCGGTGCAATATCTAGCAGTATATTTGGCGAATGGACACATATTTTACTTCACAAAAGACACCGCCAAAAAAATTAGATTGCCAGCACTACGACAAAATACTTTTAATGAGCTAAACATCGAAATTACAAAAGAACTTCAAAATAACGTTCGTTGATGTTTTAGCTTCATCAAAGGAAAGAAGCTAGAACATCAACGAACTACTTCAATACATTGCTCACACGAAACCACCCCTCAATGACAAAAAAAATTACAAAGTTATCATGAACCGGATCAAAAATTACACTGGCTGAATTATTTACTTGACCGCACCAGGCGGAATTGGAAAAAACTTTTCTAATAAATATATTGCTGGCAAAAATATGTGCTAAACAACACATCGCACTTGCAATGGCATCATCCTGCGTTGCTGCCACACTTATGGAAGGAGGACGAACTGGCCATTTCGCCCTACAAATATTGTAGAACATAGCAGAAGAACGATTCCCAATATGGGAAACACAATAGTATCCTGACGGGGTGAACTTCTAAAACAAGCTAATATTATCTTCTGGGACAATTGCTAAAATCACTCAAAGCCATGGACATAATATTACAAGACTTGTGAGAAAACTGAAGTAATAGGAGGAACGCTACTCATACTCTCAGTAGATTTTCGACAAATATTTCTATTTATTTCCAAGTCAACACCAGCAGATGAAATCAAAACATGCTTAAAAATCACATTTTTGGCCACACATACGAATACTGCGACGAACAAAAAATTTGAAAGTTGAACTATCGAAAGACGAAACGACAGCATATTTTGCTCAAGAACTTTTATAACTAGGCGAAGGCACATGTCTCACTGACCAGGTGACCGGCCTCATTGAACTTAACAGTGATTTCTGCAACGTAGCTACTACTGAGAATGAACTCATAGGTCAAATTTATCCAAATATTGTTAACAGTTGTACTAATCTGGAGGTATTTCAGAGACTATTGTCGACGATATCGACTTTAATATTCATAAGAAAATTCTCGATGAAGATAGAATTTATAAATCGATCGACACGATGGTAAACGTTGAAGAAAGTGTCAACTTCCCTGCAGATTTTATAATCCCTTTACAAGTGCCAGGAATGCTATTGTACTAATAGCATGTAAGCCATGCTCAGAAATCTCAACTCACCAAAACTATGTAATAGTTTTGGTGAGTTGAGATTTATTGCAACTACCACACAATCTCATATCAACTCCCTGAGCGAAGGCGGTTATCCCAGATAGTAACTAATGAATTTTACTAGTATGCTATCATATAAATACTTCGGTTATACTGAATAAACCTTATCTTTGTAATAATTCGAATGAATTACTCTTATTGGGTCCAAATATGTTTAGCTTCGTATAGTAATTATATTTTAATTATAATGTATAAGTAATCGGAAGTTTGAGAACCGTGGTTAGTGTATAGAGGGAAATACGGTAAGGTAAGTTCGTATATATATATATATATATATATATATATATATATATATATATATATATATATATATATACATACATGTATAAACATTTTGGAATAAATACTTTTAAAGGATATTCCAAATTTATTTGCTCAGCTTGCACATTGAAAGAACGAATTATTGTAATGCGACATCTTTGTGCGTCGGCCGTCTGTCACAATTTCTATATTTTTAGATAGACACAATTTTGGACATAGATAATTTAGGAAGAAAACTTGGTTAGTATAGCAAATTATTTAAAATTTGTTTTATTTTTGCAATTTGCGAGATAAATATATACTAAATTATCTTTCGAATGAAGTGTAATTGGACGGGACCTACAAAAATAAATACAAGGTTTCCATTTTTAAGCACGTCTACGAAATATCACGCTTTAAAGCGACTTGTAATTTGTTCTACTCCTGATTCAACCTTTGGATTAAAAAATGTGAAAAAATCCTAGGCATTTTATTCGAACACATTCAACAAAGGCAAGGGATAAAGAACGTCACAAAATCCGAATTTATGCGTATTCCTACACGCCATCGGTCATAAGATTTATGAGATCACGAATATTTTCTTTCGTCTTAATTACTTTTTACTTTTTATAACCTTACTTATCGAAATAAATTTTTTAGTTCAGGGTATATCAACAATTGTCAAACTTACTTGGTTTTAAATATTTGGTCGTAGGTATTTTCTGCAATAATTATCTAGAAGTTTGTAAAAAGACACTCAGAATTATTGAATTGTGCACAGAACCCCTCCTTAAACAGACAATTAGTGGGAATTACGCACGGCACGGCCGTTTTTAATCACATACAGGTAAACGACCTTCATCGTTTTTAATCACACATACAAGAGACCGACTTCCACTATTTTTTGATCATACACAGGAGACCGATTAAAAACGGTGGAGTCATTTTTAATCACAAACAAGAGACTGGTGAAAGTCAATTTCACATTAAGTGTAGGCATTACAAGAAAAAAAATACAATAGATCTCTAATAAAAAAGAAATGTTAATAATATCGAAATTGATTAGACTTTTGTAATAATTTCAAAAAGTTATCTTATGATCTAAAACTGATATATTAAAAACATAATTAATGTGCATTTATGATAATATTTTTTTCTTGTCTGGTATTGTCATGATAAATTGTATTTCTTTTGGCCGTTCCCGATAGTAAATCCCTACACTTATATTACTTTCTGTTTCTGTAACATCAGGTCTATTTTCATCATTCTCATTTTAATAATTCAGTTGCTATACCTTAGCGATAATTGAAAGGAAATACTCAAACTATGACTCTGGTAAAATTTCTTGGTGATTTTAATGCGATGGAATAAAGAGCAAAACTTTAAGTTTTTTCTCTCAGTTCCAATGTCGTGTCCAGATCACACCTGATTAGATAGAACCTAATGTATACGTTTAAAACCAATATATAAAATCCATCCGATACTTTCTCCGCAATATGCATAATAAAAACAAACAGTATAACACTTAGAAATGGTTAATTCCGTTGTTTTCTTTTCAACATACAAATAATAGGCATGCATATATTAAAACTTATAACTTTTTTTGTACCTATATAAAAATATACACCTTTTTTTGTATCAATTTTACAATTTTAAATAATGCATTGAAAATTCGAGTATATCATATGCAATTGGAATTGCCTTATAAAAAAACTTTCACCCAGGTCACATGTTATAGAACAATAAATTGGAATATTTTCTATCCGTTTTTAATTGTTTCCGAAATAAATGAGAAGCGAACCAAATTGAAGAGTTTTTATTTTAAGTATGGAACTCCCAGAAATAAAATTAAAACATGGTTACGCGCAGTCCTCTTTACTTTAAAATCTTTGCTGGTTTTATTTGGGCTATGTACAAGTGCTATTACTGCTATCTAGTTAGTTTTATTTAATTAACGATTTAAACATTTCGTATTTAGATTATGAATAATAAAATATTGTAAATAACGACATTTTGTTATATTCAATCTAATTAAAATTATTTCCCATACATTATACAATTTTGTAAGTAAAAATATGGCTCATTGGAACCGATAGTTAACGTTAAAACATTATAGGTGGAACAGAAAAGAAAATGTGCTAATTTGAAGAAACAATACTTTCGAAACCAGACTTGAGTACTAAACTGCTGCGCCAATAAATCCAATAAGCCAATGAAGCAAATGTAATATCGGCACGACATTGGAACTGAGAGAAAAAAATTAAAGTTTTGCTCTTTATTCCATCGCATTATAACCACCAAGAAAATTTATTTCCCTTCAATTATCGGTAAAGTATAGCAATTGAATTATTAAAAGGGGAATGGTAAAAATTGACCTGACGTTACAGAAACAGAAAGTAATTTAAGCGCAGGGATTTACAATCGGGAAAGAGCAAAGAAATACAATTTATGATGACAATACCAGACAAGAAATAAATATCATCATAAATGGGCATTAATCAGTAATAGATCATAAGATAACTTTTTTGAAACAGATCTATCGTATTTTTATTCTTGTAACACCTACATTAACGTGATATTAACTTTCATCAGTTTCCGGTTTGAAATTAAAAACGGTGTCGATCGGTCTCCTGTATGTAATGAAAAATAGTGGAGGTCGGTATCTTGTATGTGTAATTAAAAACGATGAAGGTCGTTCACTTTTATGTGATTAAAGACGGCGGAGACGTGCGTAGTTCCCATTAATTTTCTGTTTACTTGTAAATTTTGTAAGCAAATCCTTCAGGAGGGAATCTGTGTACAATTCAGTAATTGAAATAATTCGGAGTTTATTTTCACAAACTTCTAGAAGTTATAAAAGTAAATATTGCAGAAAATACTTAAAATTGCTTATTTGGAAAACCTGTGGCCTTAAAATTATATGATTTTTCTTTTTTATTACCACTCAAAATTATATGAATATTTTTCAGTTCCCAATTTAGGCTTAAAAGCTTTCTCGTTTTACAGACACAATTCCAAAAATGTTTCGTTTTTAAAGTATATTAGAGAAACACACGTCCTAAGTTATAATGTATGACTGAATTAACTGCACGTCACTACTCTCTTTAATCTCTTCTACGCCATTAAATGTATGCGATTATTAGGGTAATGAAATGAAAAGGTAATGAGGTTGAATGCTCACTATAATTTTCTTTAATTTAACATTAATTACGTTATTTTCAGCGACACGGCCGAGTGTGCTTTCCTCTTACCAACGCCGTATCGCTCTCACGCCTGCTTTCTTTTTTAATTTTTAATTTGCTTCCTCGTTTTTATGCAATTTTGCAGGAGCTTTCCCATCTTCAGTGCAATTCGGCGCAAAGTGCATGTAACTGTTTTTCGTTATTTTTTTTGAAAACTAAAAATGACGGTAGTCGTGGTTCATTCCCTAGATTACTATGTTTATACCAGATATTGTTAAATAATTATCACATAGAAAACATGCAAGTAGAATGAGAGAAAGCGAGAGATTTTTTGGGAAAGTATGAGATTTGTTGTAAACTATAGTAGGTAAGACGTTTTTCGTTGTGAGGCAGGAAACCCTTATAAGTTCGTCACGTCCCTCTGTCAAGGCATCGCAGCTTATATAGTTTTAGACTTAAGGTTATAAAATTTTGTACGCAGATACTTCATACGATAGTTTATATATAATATGCGTACTTATTTTTTTTCCGAAATGTTTTATATTCTGAGTATACTTGTATTTTCTCGGGGTTCAAACATAACATTAGTTATGATGTGAATATGAATTGTTAGTCGTACGTCAAATAATATATGACAAATTATTAAAAACAATGTGGAAAGTGGGTAAAGGGTTTCCTTGTGTGCATCTTATTGTATAAAGTGGGCACAAATTTTTCTTCCGCACACCTCATCGAGTAAAGTGTCATTAGACATGTTATTAAAATTGAATTTAAGGTTTTATATGTCATTTTCCAGTTTTAAGTCCGTTTGTGAAATATTATGGCTCAAAATTATGTGCAATGTGTCAGATTTAAGGTGATTCTTAGTAATTAACCAATGTTAGTAGTAATATTAGTAATTAACTAAGTTGATGAGACAAAATATTTCGTCACACCAGGAAGTTAACAATATCGTAATGCCCTTTGGTGCATATAACGTCTTTTTTGGATATAACGTTTTTTTAAAGCTAGTATTTTTAACACATAAAAATCCAAATCAGTTTGCTATTGACGAACAGGAACAGATAAATGGTAAAATACAAATAATCATAATACGAAGCAAGAATATCTTCCTGTACGTGCGCATATTTTATTTTGAATATATAAAAAATTGTTAACAAGAAATTAAAATAACAATAAAAAAGTAACGAAGTATATTATTATCGTCGCCCTGGTGTGTTGGGTTGATCACAAGGCATACGACCTTTGACAGCGCGGTGCACCGCGGGGGTCCGGGTGCGATTCCCGGCCACTCGTCGAGCGAGACTGCATTAATATTCTGGTTGGCTGTTAAGATACTGCTCTCGTAGCAATAAGTCTGTCATATGTATCAATTATACACATTAAAGTACATAAATCAATAAATGAACTGTCAAAAAAATCAAATTTACGTAATAAACCTATTATTACATAATTTTGATTGTTTATTGTTACTTGTTTTTTTAATGTTAACGTTTAAATATAGGTATACTTTGGGAAAGTAGAGCAACATGGTTGATTAAAGACAAAATTATGGCTAACAGTTCATATTCACATCATATGTTTGAACCCCGAGAAAATGATAAAAAGTATACTCAGAATAAAAAAACAGTTTGGAAAAGAAAAAGAATTACGCACATACTCTTTCATTAAATTTATTTATAACTTCTATTACCTGTACCGAGGTAGCGCAGCCATGGTAAGTTTAAACGATGTTACCTCTGAATTATTTGAGTTGTAAAAAGGTTTACTATGGGGATGGTTTCGTCTCCCGCCCTTTTTAAGATATACTAGGATTACATAATGACGAGGACTTAAAAGAATGGAACGGACGTTTATCAAAAGGTGGCACAAAAGTGACCTTACCGATATGCAGATAACACCACTCTCCTTGCTTCATTAGAGAAAGAACTTGCCGCTTGCTTTACAATTGATTCTCTATAGTATTAGACGTAATCATTTAGAGGAAATTATTTCATATTTATAAAATAATTTTCCAACAATTTGAATTACCCTTGCATCAAAGTAAAGTTAGTAATTAAATTTACATCTTAATTTGAATAAATTTATACCTAACGTGGTTTTTATTCGGTCAATTGTTGTAAGCCTTACTGACGGTAATGGTAAAATCTATGTCCTATTCAGACATAGGTAGACATTCATATTGGTTTTAGTCAATAAAACACAGCTTAAAATTTGATCACCTGTTTAACATTTTTTCCAAATGTGAGTTACAGAGTTTAACTAAATAAAAATAAAATAAGGAGTAACTAATTAATAAGCAACTCCGATTCCCTGTGAAAACTGTGTCAGTTGTAGAAAAACTTTATTTGAAGACACGAATATACTCGAAGAAATTGTGCTTAAACTTCTCAGATGACATGACACCGTTGAAATCGTTTAGCATGAAATTCAATCACGACTAGAAATTTCCAAATGGATAACTGAAAGCAACAAATAGACGCAAGTTAAAATAACAGCCTCAACTCTTCATTCTTCCCCTCGCTAAAAACTGAAGATACAATTTTGACAAAAAATTTGTAAGAATTTTTTTTCAGAAGTTTAATTTAAAATATTTTATTTATTAGCTGGATTTAATTGCAAAGTGTTAAAAACTCCGAAAATATATTTCAGTAATCCTGTTCATCGCAATTGAACTCAGACTTCACACCCACAAAACACATTTCTTAATATAATTCGTTTTAAACTTAACATAAAAATATAAATCGCAACAGTTTTTTTTTAAAAGTAACCTGCGAATGTATTGTGACGCAAGTTCAGTTTCTTTAAATAATATCGTAACATTTAATGTAATGTTTTAAAGTTACTAAATTAAATTTTTAACGTGACTTTCACACCTTTTAAGCAATTTCACGCAATCTATTGACGATCCAATTGTATTCATAGATGCTATAAAAATTATAATTTACCTCAAAGTAACAAGATGACAGATCCCGTGTTCCAATATTGTCACGATTTTTTAAGTGGCATATTTTTTTTTTTACATGACCGTAATTTTGGTAACTTTACATCAATATATTTATACATGTAACTCACTTTTCCATATCTACTATATAAACAAGTTATATTAAAGTCATAACAATATTTTATCCTATAACGATCTTTCATACCAATTAGCTGTAACATCTGTCACGAAAATGTACCTTCCATATTTGTGAGGGAAAAACCCATAATTATGTAATTTATTTTATCTAGAAATCACTTGGGTAATATAATTTTTCACATGGTGTGCTATAAATGATGTACAAAACATCTATCATGATCAAGTTCTTAGAACTACGACATCCGGATCGGAACAACCTTTTTATAATAAACTATATAAATAATTGCTGATGAAAAATGATTAGGATTATTGTACATGTCGTGATTTCAGGGAAACATTCCGGAATATACTAAAAATATAATTACGGGAATTAACTGAATGCGGATTGAAGCTTCTTAGAATAACCATCGTAACCACCTTAAACCAACGAAAGGCCTCCATTGGCGTATCTACCTCTGAATAAAAGTAGGTGGTACAGAGCAACTGCTGATTCGCAGCGCCTCAAAAACAATGGTCAACGCGCGTCCACTAATTTACTGTTCGCAGCTGAGTTGTTGCCTTTTTTGTTTATTTCATGCTTATTTCGATGACCGGAGGGAATATGATTTATCTCCGTGATGGATATCAGTACGCGTCAGGATTAGAAAAGAAACGATCCATTTGAGTTATTTGTGAGTGCTTATTGTTGCCGGCGCGATAATTTTATTGTCGATGTTAACTGTTATTAGATTATATTGTTTGGTAAAATTGTTTTGTAAATATCTTAGACCTAGACGGGCATTATATATGTAAACTTCATTGACATGATATTTATCATCAGAAATATTCAGTGTAAATAAGTTATCGTGCTATAACAATTCGATATATCGATAACTCTAATTTAATACGAAGGAAAACGGAAATATTAGTTTTAAAATGACAAGTAATTTAAAAAATTAGACCTAATTGAATAAAAGAAACTATACGCAAAAGTTGGGAAAATGAAACTGAGGAATACATGAAGAATACTAAAATGAAAAGTTTGTGTAAAAGCATTTATAATTATATAACTGCTTATCCGGACACAGACAGAATAGGATTCTGCAATTATTTATGCTTCTTTAAATTGTTAATGAAAGACGATGGTTAAAAAAAATCCAAGGAGGGGGAGGATGGCCACATCGATCATTACTTTGTAACTCAATATTTCAAGAATTCGGTTTAAATATGAAAAATGGTTAATGAAATATTAATTTAATTACGAAAGAACTATCGACTTTATAGAAAAGGCGATAAATATTTTGTTTCAAGTTTAAACGATTAATGTTTGTAATATTTTTTTTTATGAACTGTTTTTGAAGTATCTACTTATTAATTTGAAATACCTACTTTTCAATACAATAGTTAAAATTTGAAGACGTAAGTGAGGAATTATTAGAGATTGCAAATAAAGTAATGGATTTTTTTCAATTTTATATAACGTGTGTATATAACGTGGTATCTGTTGCGAGAGCAATTTATGAAGATTATAAAGCTAATTTTTTTAGAACTTTATGTGATATAATTATAGAAGGCTTACTGAATATGCTACAAAAAATATGCTTGTCCTCTTGGTTAAAGTCAATATTATGAAAAAAATATAGCGTTACTAGAAGTTCACACCAAAAAAAAACAATAATGTTCTATGTTTCAAAGCTTACAAAAAACAGACTGGGTAATACATATACAAGATGAAGAATAATATTAACATTTGTAGGTAATCTAATGAATATATATATACTCTTTTGCATAAAAAACGGGCGGTTTTGATTTTGTCGTATTATTAACAAAATATTATTTATTAAGAGGTTGTAATAATTGTAATTGTTACTGGCAAGTATAGTGTAGTCTGACACACATAAAAACGAACGTTCGGAATTTGAAATTTATTCTTTTTGAATGAAAATTCCCTTTCACTGACAAAAACGTATTTTTGGAGGTAAATGAAATCCAACTCTTATTGAATTCTTCTTCATTTGTTACGTTTTTTATTTTAACAAATAAATTTTAATTAAATTTCTGCTGTTTGTTGCATTAGTTCACTTCTCACAACAGACTCCTGGTCTATTGCATGAATGGAAAAATTCATTGTTATTTTCATGGGTGGCTTGCGTTTACAGTCTTTTATTATAAGATTGCGTCATAATTGTTTATTCTTCTATTCGTTCATTCGTGTTCATTCTCGTTCGCTGGGAACGTAAACGTGTTTCGCTCTCTTCGACTCTTTCGTTTTCTCGTTTTTTTTCTTTTCGCCGTTTTACTCCAGAACTGGCAACATATCTTTTACGTCTAGGTATTGTATAAAAATAAATCAAGTTAACTTTTTAATAAGAAAAACATTTAGTACGCTTTAAACACTTTTCACATTTTATTTTAGATTTATATTCAGTCACTGTATGTAACAGCATATATTAAAAAAAATATTGACTTTGATTACTCTCACTTCACTGTGTGTTTTATTCACTCACTGTACTTCACTGATAAGTAAACCTATTTTTGGACGACATCTCCAACAACATCGCAAGAATTATCTTACATCAAATTCTCAAAAAATTATCTTAGAATTCTTACAACTTGCTCTTTCCACTGGTATCCCATGCATTACATTACAACTTCGAAACTATTCTGACACTTCTAAGGAGATCAAATATTGTTTTGTTTTCTCCTGATAATTATCGTAAATACTAGGCGTTTACCTTCTTTGTTTTTAGAATATCTTTTTTGTATGTTGATTTCTCCTGTCTTTTTTTAAGTTTTGTTTGACTAATAACAGCTTTTATTTTTTATTTGAGAGTCATACTTTTGTCATGAAACAAATTTGTTTTCTATAAACACCTTTTTTAAGCAAAGATACATAACTTGTATTTATAATAGATAGAATAGAATATATATATATATATATATATATATATATATATATATATATCTATATGTATATATGTATATATATATATATATACATATATATATATATATATATATATATATTATTGATTGTATACAAAACACTTCACTTTAACAAAAGCCAAATTCTTCTTAGATCTTCATGACCGCGAAAAGCAGTATGGTCTAAATTATCACCAATTTAACGTCATTGAAAATAATTGGCACTGAATAACAGTGAGCATTTTTTTCAAATATAGTTTTTTCCCCGTATCAACCTAAGATTTAAAAGATTTAAAGTTCGACACCATAATGGTTTGTGTGGATTAATTATTGCTCACCACGGTATCCTCATTACCGTCGAGTAGTCGGTATGTTATATTTTATTGTTTTATTTCTTCCGAAAAAAAAACAGTTTTATTTCTAGCTCTGTTGAAATTTTAATATAATTTTAAGGGTTTAAAAGCAAGTCTGCGTTTGTGGATTTTTTTTATGATAAAAATCCTAATAGCATCCTGAACACTATTATTGTGGCATTGTTTTAAATATCTAAAAATACTTGACAGTCATCCAGTAATTCAGTTTCGAAACGAGTTCTGTTTCTTATCGCGAAATAAATATCGACCTTTTCAAAAGAATAATATTCTGCAATAGAAGTTATGACGGGTCAAAACTTACAATCGTTTGTTTCCAGTAAAAGGGTGCGGTAGCCGAATCATGGTGAAGTACTTCACAAATATTATTGATAATTGAAAGTGTTAATATTTTATTCAAAGCCTCTTTAAAATTTCAGATGTATGGAAAATTCTAATTGCACCACTCTGTATATTTAGTGTTGGTGTTATACTCGTATATCAGCGCAGTGTAAAAATATAAACGAGGTCACTGAACGGATAATTCAGTTAGAACAGAGTGCGATCGATGGTAATATGATATAACATTTGCTTGTAGTACGAGGTATGTGTACATCTTGGTGGCTGTGTCTATCTTTGTTTTTAGAATTATAGTCACCGAGTTAGTATAAGTAATTCAGTGACTATATAATTTATATTATATTGTTCCACATTATCTTAAGTGTCATAGACAAAAATCAATTTGATTTTGAACTTGATGCTTAAATGATATTGTAATTGATACTTGATACTTAAGCAATATTGGAATTGATACTTAAATACACAAATATGGAACCAGAAATAAATTGGTAGTTTGGGCTTATATTTAGAAATCCTAAGTTTTGGAAAAAAATTATTTCATATCGCCCGAGCCGATGAAATACAATAGCCTAGTAGCGTGATTAGTTTGTCGACAATTACCCTTGAAACGTTTTTTTATTTATTTGTGCAAATCGCAGTGCAAGAATTGCTGCTTAATTATATGAAAACATAATATTAAAATTGTAGTCTTCATTAAATTATCTTTCCTCTTTATTTCTAATGGAGAAAAAAATTCAAACAGTCTTTTAAATTGCCGAATTTAACAAGTCGTTTTCCAGTCACCAGGAAAGTCAAATAACAGCCAATCTAATGTTTGGAAGCTTTCTGTTATTTAAGACACACAAATGTACATTTTATTTTCGAAGCTTTCATTTTTTTAATCGAACTAATATATATATATATATATATATATATATAAATAAATAATACAATTTTTAGTATGTAATTTTATAATACAATCTTTATCTGGATTTATTTGGATAAACTTATCATTATTTGTGTACACAGTTTTAATTATGCAAATTATGAAATATATGAAATTTTACTATTACGAAACCATATTATTCCTGCTTACCTAGATTAAATATTAAAATGTTTAATGTAAGGCTTTTGTTCGAAGGTGCAATTACTAGAAAGGTCACCCAGCGTTTTAACATTATTTAAGGAAATTAAGCCCGGAAATGGAACCCGGAAGAGTCTTAAATTTCACGTAAATAGTTACCAGCTGTTGTTTACGTTTGCATAATCTCATTTTTTTCACTTTTTCTGACTATTTAACTTCGCAGATTAAATATATTATTTTTAATGGGTATGTGTTGCCTGTGCTAAAACAATTTTTTTAATCTAACTCTAACTTTTTAGTGTGTAATTTTATAATACAATCTTTATTTGGATATAATAAACTTCTCAATATTATGACATATATGAAATCTTACTATTACGAAACAATATTATGCCTGCTTACCTAGATTAAATATTTAAATTTTTAACGTAAGGCTTTTGTTCGAAGGTGCAATTACTAGAAGAGTCACCCAGCGTTTTATCATTATTTAAGGAAATGAAGCCCGGAAATGGAACCCGGAAGAGTCTTAAATTTCACGTAAATAGTTACCATCTGTTGTTTATGCTCGCATAATCTCATTTTTTCATTTTTTCTTACTACTTAACTTCGCAGATTAAATATATTATTTTTAATGGATATGTGCTGCCTGTACTAAAAGAATTCTTTGAGTTTAAAAGAAAATTTTTCTCTCGGATGTGTGCGGTCATTATAGAAAGACGTGATACCAAGCGTACCTAGTTAAAAACATATTTAAAATTCTTTTATCGAAATACTCAGCTAAAATTGCATAAAATGTAAAGTAGTTTTCCCTTTATTTTATCATATTCACTAAGTGTAAAGTACTACTTTCATTGCTATTTGTTCAATATTAAGAACACAAATTCCAGTAAATAATTAAACTTTATAATGGGTAAATTTATTCGTGTACGTCCAGTATTGCAAAGGACTTTGGAAACGAAAAAATAATAGAAAGTGTCACTATGTTACACACGTAAAATCATCACACACTAGGTGCGCCGCTTAATTTCCTCCAGTATTTTGTAAGCCGCAGTCAGTGGTTGAGTCATCCAGTACCGGGAGCATAATCGACGAGACCAAAATATTTTTCCGATAAATAATAATAGCGAATTTTGCATTCGGTAAGTTAAAAGTTTAAACAATAACAGGCATAATGAAAAGCAACTCAATACATAGTAGGCAGTTGTAACTACAATTAATAGGCAAATAATTGCGTTAAATGTTTCGATTTAATTCAAATAAATGATCTGAGAATATACTCCAGTTTTCAATTAAATTCCACTTTAGCTGCGTTGGGATACGTGAGAAAATATATAGAGAGATGTTATCCATTATTTAAAAAAAATGGAAGTGCGCTGAGTGCAATATGTAAAACTTGTATCAGCACCTGCTGAAGATGGTCAGTCTTTCTTATCTGTTGACTTTGACAAATTAACAGCATACATTGAAAAAAAAATTGACAGTTTGAAGGAGGAAATAAGTACCAATTTAATCAAAAGTATCGAAAAAGAGATAAGCAACGTGAAAGAAAGCATAAGCCTTATATCAAAGAAATTCGATGAATATTAAACCCTGGAAGAGCAATCCAAATTAATTGGAAAGCTTTAATTGAAAATCAACGCGTTTTATTGCCGTAAAATGAATTGCAGAAAAAACTTTGTACTGTTGAATTGCAAACAAGGGAAAACAATATAAAGATTCAATGCGTACCAGATACCAAAAATTTCATCAACTTTCGTCAATTGTGAAGGGTGAATCGCAAGACAATGATATCCTTGCGATATATTAGATAAAGATTTTAAAAGACCTAGATCAAGAATCAATCATCAAAATTGTCGAGTCCACGATGTCGCACCCTTAGTTACCGTTAAACAGTTCAACAAATCTAATTCAAAAGCTAAATTGAACTTTTCTCATCTGGGTATCGGCGGAGATGTAAAGAATCCCATCTATGTGTGCGAGCATCTTCTTCAAGCTACAAAACAACTCGCCGTGACGCGCATTTTTGCAAAAGAAAACTCGTTAATGTTTGTTTACGAGCACAATGAAAAAATGTTTGTTTACGAGCACAAAGTCTACTTAAGAAAAGAAGAACATTTGCCAGGTCATGTTATAATACTAAACAACTCAATATAATTAAGTAGAGGTTGTTTTTTTAGTCATTTTATATTTTCATTCGTTTGAATTATGATCCTGCTAAACGTATATTATCAGAAACCTTACTTCTTTCATCTATCATAATTAGATGAATATCATCCGGCTATTATCCAAAAATTTATTAGGGAATTGGATTAGATCAATGTTCAACTTCTAAAAGTCGATTATAATAAAGTCGATTGAAATGAAATTTTAGATGTGAGTAATAATCAAATTATTGACAATGCGTTAAGTAAATTTTATGAAGTACTCTTTAAATGCATCTTTAATCTCATTATGGTTATAAAAAATACAAAAAAATGCAGTAATTCAGTGGATAAACTAACCTTCAATATTTTGAGGTCTTGCTCTAAACAATGTGTAAAACATTGCTATGAAATCTACTTAAGTGGTGTTGATAGTCAAATTATAAACAACTCAAAATTCTTCTAGTCATATGCAAAATCCAAACTCGAAAATTCTACCAATATTCCATCCGAGATAAGCTACATGGAGCAAACCGCTTCAACGGATTTTCCTATCGCTAACCTTTTTGCCAATATTTTTCAGTTCTGTTTATGGCAAGTGTGCAGACGATGACGTCAATAAATGTGCAAAGGCCGAAATTTTTTTCCAGACACGATAGGTAAAGTTAGCATATCTCGGAAACAGACCTGGTCCTGATCAAATACCTACCATCTTTATTAAGAATTGTAACTTCTTTGAGTTCCATATTTAGTCTATCAGTACGCATAGGTAAATTTCCAAAAAGATGGAAAACGGCTAAAGTAACCCCTAATCACAAAATAGGTAACTTAAACAACGTAGTTAATTATCATCCTATATCTATTCTATCTATTTTTGGTAAAGTTTTCGAGTGCCTTATTTATAAAACTATTTATGATCATATTAAATCATATATTACTCCCAACCAGCACTGCTTCTTACTAAATATTATTGAATACATAGCGGATATTACAAATGCTTTAGATAAACGCAAACAAGTCAATGCAATCTATACTAATTTGAGTAAGGCATTGGATAAAGTTAACGACGCTATTTTAATACAGAAATTACAATGTTCCGGTATACATAATGACATCCTGAGATGGATTCAATCATATTTGGCAAACAGGAAGTATCGCGTTATAATTAATGGGTTCTCGTCTAGAGAACGTGAATCAGATTCAAACATACCAAAGGGCTTCCCCCTCGGGCCACTATTATTCGGCATTATTATAAATGACTTAAACAAAGAACTGTTACATGCTAAGCGAATATAAGATATATTCCCAGATCATTTTAAATATTTCAAAATCATAGAACACTATTTAAATATTGCGCAACTCCAAAAAGATCTCGACACTCTTGTCAGTATGATGCTTGAGGAACAAAATGCACCTAAATCCCAATAAATGTTTCTATGTAAAATTTACGTAAACTGTATGCCTTATGATCAACCCAACACACCACGGCGACGTGATCGTCACCGTGGTGTGTTGGGTTGATTACAAGGCATACAGTCTTAGACGATGCGGCGCACCGCGGGGACCCGGGTTCGATTCCTGGTCCTTCATCGAACGGGACTGGACTGGTGTTATGGTTGGCTGCCATGCGTGTCAATTAGATACGTTAAAGTAGATAAATAAGTAAAATTTTCCATTCGCTCCCAAACTGTTGATAGTCAGTACACCATCAACAATAGAAAACTTGTTCAACATAGTACCATTAAGGATTTAGGAATAATTGTAGACGGTAAGTTAAAATTTGAAAAACACGTGGACCACGTTATTAGTAAAGTTGCGAAGATGTCGGGTTTCATTTTGAGGGCGAGAAGGCTTTTAAAAATGTTCAAACATTACTGTACAATTGATTTATACGCAGTCAGATCGAATACGGATGTACGGTATGGAACCCAATTTTAAAGGAATACTCTGAACGCATCGAAAGGGTCCAAAATATATTTTTGTATCACGTCACCTACAAAGCAATGTTAACCAAAAAATTACTTACGAAGAGCGTCTTTTATATCTCAAATTAAACACTTTAGCTCGAAGACGAAAACGTATTGACTGCATTTCCTCTATAAGGTTATAAACAATACAATTGACATCAGTCCACATCTTTAACACATTCAGTTTAATATTCCACGCAATATAAGTAGACCCCTTATATATCGTTCCTTCTTTGTATTAAGGTGTCGCTCGAATTTAGGATTTTTTGCTCCCGTAAATAGAATGAGTCGCACCTGGATGAACTTCCTTCAGCTGTGATCTTTGGGTCCTCAACTTCATCATTTAAAAATAAACTTATTGAGGTTGACAAACACAAGTAACTTCTATTTGTAACAATGTGATGTTTATATTTAAAATAATTCAATTTAATTTATTCATTAACTTCAATTATGTTGTATTAAATTTATTTGATTCTGTGTTCATTGATTATTTCCATTATTGATTGTTATTTACACATTAGATAGTTGTTACGGTGATTACTCATCAGGGGGCGCAATAAACATTTTGTTGTAAAAGAATGTTCCTGTTTATCTCCCAAACGGTTTGATCGATTTAGGTACGGTTTTCTGCAAAATATTTCTGACTAATCGGTGATCTGTCAGTTATAAAATTTAGTTAAATTAATAAAAAAATAATTTAAATGAAATAAAAAAAATAATTATAATTAAAGTTAAATAATTTAGAATATTTCGGACTAATCCGTTTCTAGATAGGTGTTATAATGATTACTTATCAATGGGCGCCGCAATAAATATTTTGTTGCAAACAAGTGTTCCTATTTACCTCAAAAATGGTTTGACTGATTTAGACACGCTTTTCTGCAATATATTTGGGACTAATCGGCGATGGTTCTCAGATAGTTGCTATGATGTTAGCTCACCAGGGGGAGCTGCAAAATTTTGTTGTAAACGAATGTTCTCATTTATCTCCAAAATGGTTTGACCAATTTAGGAAAGATTTTCAGTAAAAGTTTGTGATTTAACGGCGAAGATTATGGTATTAGGTTGTTAACTTGTCAGGTGACGCTGCAATAAACATTTTTCATTGACTAGGTTCACTACTTAGTGGCTTTTAACATGTTTCTCAAGTGTTCTATTTTTCCCAATGCTTTGCTATTGTGTGGATTGTTAAAGAGTTTTCTTTGATTAAGATCAGTTATTATTACATCGTACAAAGATGGTACTCTGCTAAGAGCCACATAAACTGGCCCTTTCGCAAATGTTTCTTTAGAAACTTAGTTATATAGACTAATAATAAAAAGCAAAATTAAAATTTTGATTAAGCCCACGACAGATGTAAACGTTTTAATCGAAAAAATAAAAAGCAAAATTAAACATTTTAAAAAATCTACTAAAATCTAAAAAAAACTGCTTAAATGTAGTTTATTTTATTGTAATTCCATCCCAATAATCACAAATAAATACTATTACCAGAGTGGATTCTGACGACTGTTTTTGACCAAAGATAAGGAAATAGGATTCGAAAATCAGTAAGTTATTTTAAATAACAAGTTGTTTTTAATTTCGCCATTTTGTATAATCTAATTTTTCTTTTGGCCACAGAGACAATAGAGAATGGTGTAACTTTATTATCTGCGCCACTTAGCCGTATTAAGTTATAAATACGCATTATTATGTTATTTTACGATTTTATGTACTAGCCTGATTGATTATGTTCTATTACAATTTTTTCGTGTCTTCATATTTTCTTGTTTGTAGAGTGAGGGAAAATATTGAGAAAAATAAGGTTTTAAAATTATGCGAATTCTTTTTAAAACTTTGAGTGAATTTCCAGTTTACTCATCGCAATTCATTAGGGTTTAAAAAATACAGTTTTAATGAATGTAATATAATTTGTTATTGTGTATATGGTACATATGTACATACGTATATTCAGTGTCCTTAACTAAAATTTATTATTATTGATTTTACATAAAGACTGTTAAAACTAAATTGGTTCTTTCTGTGTATTTTTACTATTATCTTTAAAGTATGTATACATATTCAAGTCCACGATTATAAGCAACTAATTGGTAACTAAATTTCAAGTTACTGAAATATTGGTATTACTTATATCCTAACAGAGACTCGACGATTTTTTTCAAGAGCCCGGGAAAGTGTTATCTTTCTTAATTTCAAATTTTTATGGGATTTTAACACTTTCGTATGTTTGTGATTTCGTTTCCTAAGAATGTAAATATTGTGGAATTATATTTTATTTAACTGTGCTTTACGTTTTTACTAGCACCTTTTCTGAGATATTGATTGACATAATAAGTTATGCACAGGAAATTGAGCCGGGTTCGAGGTGAGCCGCAGAAAAAATATTTCCTAATAGCGCAAACCAGCTGAACGATGATCTTAATGAATTAAAATAATGATCTAAAATTTAAATTGGAAGTGTATTAGTTTTGCCATGTCTGGATGTGGAACGGCAGTGACGATGCAATGAAGTTATGACAAAGTAAAAAACATTTTCTTGTAATTCGAAAGATTTAAACGTGAAATATCCTATGTGTAATAATATTTCTTAAGGTAATGCTTGATATAAAGGTATCCTATCTGAGTTTGATATCACTATAAATAATTTAGATAAAAATAGCCCAGTTAAAAATACATAGGGCAAATTACAAAATGGATTTAAATGACTTGCCTCTACAACGATGACTCTTGTCTCGTATAAATATGTCGATGTTTTTTTTGCTAACTTCTATATCTCCATCTGTACATATAAATAAGACTATTTCTAAAGAGATATACTATTTGGATAAGGCTTACCCAAAAATAACCATGTTTATCTGTATTCTATCCAAATATTTGGCTGGGATATAATCGTAAATTTATAAAGCGTGTTTTCGATTACAAACTGATTTTTTTCATTTCGATATTTTAAAGGTTTCTAAAAATGTGATTAAAAAAGTAACTAACAAAAAACCTACGCTACTGGTTTTGACAGGTACACAGATGTGGATTTTATTTAGATTTGATTTAAATCAACTTTCCTAGAAAGATATGGCATTTTGTGAGCAATAGATTATACAGAGGTGTCCCGTAGGAGACCAACTGAATAAGGGAAAGAGGCCAAGCTATGACTGGGTTACTAACGAAATTGATCTTAATAAAAATCTTTTAGTTTTTGAGATATAGACACTTTTTTTTTAAATTCGTGCAAATTGCTCGATCATCTACGTCGATCATTTGGGTGTCAGCCTACAAATCTATTCTGATTGTTAATGTTTTTAGTTAATTATAGCTGAGCGATAAGACCTTTGAATAACTCGATTCTGTCAAAAAAAATCGAGAATATATTTTTAAGAATTTCGTTATTATCGTACAATTTTGACCATTTGTGGTGAAAAAAAATGTACTACTCAGAACTAACAAACTATTTTAAAATATGTAATAAAAAATTAAAGGGATAAAAATCTTCTTGTATTGTCTGTGTTTGAATTTTCATGTTGATATATTTTTCTTTAATTTTTTTTCATAGAAATTACGCCGTACTTCAGCAAAACCATAAATTTAATTTAAGTTTAAAAAAAATATATAATTTAATAGATTTTATTTTTCGTTTCGACTTACGGGACACCCCGTATATAATGATCATTCTGCGTAGGCGATGATTATATCTGAGTTCGTATATCGCTATAATTCTGAATTGACTTAGGTCATTTGTTATTAGAAAATTTGACGTAGTTTGGATGTTGATCTGTCGAGTCAAATGATATGGTATTGAGACATGAGTAACCATGGGTAACTTAGTGTTAAATATAACGTTCAAGAATCTTCTCAATTTCCTAGATAAGTTACTTAATTTATCGCCTGGGTAGAATCTTTTGGAATAATTAGTGGTTGTCCATATGTGCAATAAATAGTAATATCGATTTAATTAATTAAATTGTTATTATTTAGATGAACAAAGATATTTCTATTGGTTGCAGTAGATACTGGATCGAAATGGATATAATTATTCTCTGAATTATCGTTGTATTTTCTTATACCGGTGTAAACGATTTGATAAACCTTGATTTGTGTTAGATATAAGAATAACCCTTGTAAATTTATTACTCCGTTTAATTGTTTGTTTTATTTATATTTAGAATAGTAATAATGTGATCAACAGATAAGTCATACAATACATAAACTTGAAATGTTTCGAAATTGTACCCCCAAGGTCTTAAAATGTGAGTAGAAGATTTTAAAGAGAAGTTGTAAATTAGAATGAAACTTAGAGACACGCAAATTGGTAGACTATGATAGAAATAAAGAAATGTTATTTCAGCGTTTTCCGAAATTCACTAACCGTAATTATTTATAATATAAAAGAGCGAATAAAACGAATTGTAGACATGGTGCATTTTTGCCCGGGCAAGGGGGAACGGGCGACAAGTTAATAATATTCAGATGGACAAAACATCTTTGTGGTTCTTTGGATATTAACGAAGTATGTCCTATCTTTATTAGAAAACATTATTAAAAGTAGTCTAGATTATAATTATAGTACGCTTCGGTGTCTCATTGTTAAAAATAAAGGGATTGGTTGTTAAGGGTGCAACTGATGCAAAGGACGTCGAACTCATTCCTGACCAACGTTCCAAAGTTGAAGGGTCGTAAGAACTATTAGGAGTAGGCATTTGCAATGAAAAATTTGTTAATTTTGGAGGGCATATCAAGTTGTATCAAGTAAAAAAGCCCAGCTGCAGCAGCCGCAGATGATGCAAAAGTGGGGTCAAGTAAGTTCTGACCATCGATCCGTTATTATACGTTCAAATAAACGAAGCTTCAAGCGGAAGAAGTTTATGGCAGAAATTAAAGACCATGTTTGATGACTCTCCCAAAGTATAATTTTACTTCGTAATACAACATAGATTCGCCTCGATAACTGCAATTCGATGACCAATTATGTTACGAAAATTCTTGAGACCGCCCAAAAATTGTTAAGAACGGGTTTTTCCGTAAATGATGAGTATATTGGTTATTTGATACTGGTAGGTTTAGCTGAAAAATACTCCCCTATGATAATGACGATTGAAAATTCAGATGTATATCGCCATTATCTCAGTGTAAACAGAATAATCAGCAGCCAGTGAAGAAGATGAACGCATTTTTCATAGCTTTATAGCTCCACAGCCATTTAGTCACGCAGGAGCAAGGAGCAGTGAGCCATTGGATACTGTCCTTCTTCCCTATATAATATTTATGCTTTCATATTTTTTTTTATGTGAAACATTTATAGGCGCAGGTATAAACCGGATCGTTGGCGTGGCAACGCTTGCCGTGGCGACGGGTCGCCACGCTATACTAAGGCATATATATAGTCTATATGTAGTAGAGTGTACGTTATGGCGACGTGTCGCTATGCGCAAACGACTACGCGACCCCCTCCTCACTCAGTTCGACGCTGTTGTTTACTGCGGTATGCATAACCTGTGCTTTATTATTTTTGTTAATTTGAAACATCTATAGGCGCAGGTATAAACCGGATCGTTGGCGTGGCGACGCTTACCGCGGCGACGCTTGCCATGGCGACGGGTCGCCAAGCTATTCTAAGGTTTATATATAGTCTATATGTAGTAGGGTATGGCGACGTGATGCGCAACCGACTACGCGAGGCCCTCCTCACACAGTTCGACGCTGTTGTTTACTGCGGTACACATAACCTGTGCTTTATTATTTTTGTATTGATTGTAAATAAATGTTTATTAAATAAAGTCACCATTTTCTGTAAGAAATTCGTAATACTTAATTTTTTCATTATGCTATATTTAGTTCCTGTAATTATCTTGTCTTTTATTCTTATTACTTGTACGAACACGATGTTTCACATCTGCCAGGTGTCCCGTGACGGTTCACTGTTTTTCTAAAGAAAAAGGAGATGTCTGCAAGTAATTTAAGCAATTCAAACTAATGGCAGAAAATGACATAAGCAAAAAAAATAAAAATATTCAAATCAGATAATGGCTTGGAGTTCTGTAGCAATGAATTCAAGAATTATTTGAAGATTGTGGGCATTATTAATTAAAAGACTAATGCTTATATTTCAGAACGGAATGGTTTAAATGAACGCATTAATAGGACCATTGTTGAGCGTTTATTATTTGATACAGGCTCAGATAAAATGTTCTTGGTGGAGATAAAATGTATTTGGTTTTTCTGAGAACGTCAAAGGTTACCGAATCTATGGTTCTATTGAAATATGTGTAACGACTAGTAAAATGTAAGTATACATGAAAATACATAAAGATAAGTGACGCAAGTATAAAAGACTTAGTTGAGGATATCCAAGTAGAAGACGTAGCCAGCTGTATTGAAATAAAGGATGAATATATTTCCAAATTGTTCTGCCAAATATTTAATAATCAGAGAACCTCCCTTACTTCAATTTTATATTACAGCAGTGTAAACAGCTTGGAGAAGAAGAAGAAACAGTGCTACAAGAACTAGTGATGAAAAGCGAGTGAGAAGGTTTCCAAAATATTATGGCTATAAAACCTCGCACAAGTATAACGCTGAGTCCAAAAGTTACATTGATTCTGTCAGTATCCGACAAGCTTTGGAGAGTCCAAATAGAGAAGAATGGATTGAGGCAATTAAGTGTGAGCTATAAGCGCTTAAATATAACTAAGCGTGAACTCCAGCGGATAATTTACCTTCATATAAGACATTAGTGCAGTGCAAGTGGATGTTTAAATGAAAAGTTAGTTCTAACAGTTCAGCACGATACAGAGTGAGTTTGATAGTTAAAGGCTTTACTCAGAGACCTGGCATCGATTACTATTAGACCTTTTCTTTAGTTGTTACACATTCCACCCTGAAATTATTGTTTGCTTTATTTGTACAGCTAAATTTTAATGTCACCCATATATATGTGAGAGCAGCTTTTATACATGTCTATTTCAGAGAAAACATATATTATACTTAATTGTGATGTTTACAAGAAAAAGGCTATTGTTAAATTAAATAAAGCAATATGTTGACTTATGTGAATTAGGATTCAAGAAGAGTCACTTAAAACCGTGCGTATTCATAAAAATGATTAATGATGTGAAAATTATTATTGCATTACATATTGACGATTTTTTATTTATTTAAGGATTAATAATGAAAAAGAGACTAAAAATTATATTTTGTAGTTCTAACTTTAAGGTAAATACTTTAGGACAGTTTTATAAACCTAGAGTGGTTACTGGACAAATGTTAAATTGTAAAATTGCAAGTACTCATACATAGATATTGAGATACATGAAATTTGCGATCTAAATCTTTCATATCAACAGTTGATTGGAGATTTAATATATTTATCGGTTTTTACGAGACTGGATACATCTTTTAGTTTTCTTAACCTATACAGATGTTCATTGGAATTATACCAAAAGGATTTTAAGTATCTTAAAAAACAAAGAATTATCGTTAACAGTATAAAAGGGATAACACTGAACTGAATAATGATTGCGTTGACTCCGATTGGACAAGTAATATTGTAGATCGAAAATCTTATACAGGCTATTTTCAGGCTTTCTAATATTAGGATCAGCTATTACTTGGGAGAGCAAAAAGTAACAAACGGTTGCTCTTTCAGGTATGGAAGCTGAGTACAAGCGGAGACTTGTAAAGAAATTAAATATTTAAGATCTTTACTATGTGAACTAAAATGTAATTTATGTACTGTGCGTTTGTTTAATGATAGCCCAAGTGTACAGAAGTTGCTGGAAAATTTTGTGCATCATAAAAAACAAACACATTGATATTAGATATAATTTCGTGAGAACTGTATTTAACGATAAAATTAAAAGTTTGGAATATTTTCCAACAATTGCTATGCCAGTTTATGTTCCTACTAAAACTTTCCATACAATGAAATGTTATAAATAAATGGACAATATGGGGGAGTCAGTCAGATAGAGTGTTAAAAGCAAACACTGTTATATTTCAATGTTTATTTACTGCAGTTGGGGTGTTATGATAATTTATAACTGGTAACATCAAATAAACAGAGTGCGCCATCTATTTTCTTCATAGCGCTCTATGGTTCTGCACCTATTTGGCTATGTAATTGTAGATTCAATTCGTTTAATAAAAAGACCGTTTTTTTCTCACAAATAAATATGCCCTTTTATTGACAGTTGAGAAAATATAAACGAACCTAAATTAATTCAGACTAATTTTCAAAGATTATTTGTCACACAAAATTCGAAACCAAATCAATTTTTAACATACGAACGTTTCATTATTTGTAACTTAAATAAAGAAAAATCTTGTATTAATATCGTAAATCGCTACGATACGTCATTACCATCGCAACGCATTGCTAAAATGTAAAACAGTTGGTTACTAAAATGTAAAAACTTGATTCTGATAGGATCAATTCGATGTGTGCGAAGTATTTTACCGCTTTACTTAGGACATATTATTAATTTATTTAAATATAAGCCACCTCGCAAATATGTTGGCAAATAAGGAATTTAAAAATTATTTTTTTTTTATCTCCAATCAAAAGGTAAGCAATTTTCTTCCTTCAGAAACCTTACCTTGTAATGTGATCAATATTTGCCATTAGAAGACATTGTTCTGTGTGCACTGTGACAGATCAAGTTAGTTTCTGTTGGCGACATCTGCCTGTTCGTCAAATGCTTCCTTATCGTTGTTTGTTGTCGCGTCGCCAGTTGCCTGTAACAACGAAAAGATATGTAAAGCTCTTGGAAGAATGTCGTGTACTCGGTATTGGTTGGTTGCGTTTGCAGTTTGATGCATTTAGTGTTGATTGCAGTGTATGATTTTTGTGACTTTATTCTTTTTAAAACAAGTATCTTTGATGGATTCTGTTCCTAATATCAATACCATTCTGCAGGACAGGAAATTGTATTGAAAAAAACTAATTACAAAACGAAAAGTTCTTGAGTTAGTAAGAATTTTGTACTAATTCATTAGCATGCAAATTTTCGTCGAGAAATTAACTTCTTTATTAGGAAACGGGAAAATATTTTTACTCAATAAAATAAGAGGTTTCCGATAATTATGTTATGTTGTACAGACGTGCCATTGTCGCTGTAAAAATAGTCTTCGAAAGATAAGGTAATATATCATAACTTTACTTAGTTACCGTTAATATGTATTGCGATGCATAGTGTATGATTGTCTGTTGCCTCGGCCATTTTTGTAGAAATATAGAAAAACAGATGTAGAAATATAGAAATACAAATATAGAAATGCACATGCACGAAAACGTCTTCCTGCAGTGTATAAAAGCATTCTGATTACATGTTTATTCCCAGCGAAAGTCTGGGAATAATATGTTACTCTAATGTACTTGTGAGTAATACTTAATTTTAATATTAACTTGTCATTTATTTATTTCGAATTGTCTGGAAGAACAGGACTGACTTGACGTCTCATTCGCACTTTCGATGATAGTATTGCATTAGGAGTCAGGAGTCAATTTTAAAAAAATAAAAAAAGGGTATTTTCAAAGGAAACGTTATTGGATATTACGTTGAATTATATCCAAGTCTATATGTATGTATGTACGTACCATGGAAGTAAGAATCTAGATATACTTACTCGTATGTACGTACGTACGGATGTGTGCTCTCAAAGGTATATACAGATATAAGAAAGGAATATTCTTTTGATATAAGATATAAGAAAGGATTGACTACGGACTTTTACGATTATGTTTTGACCTCTGTAACCTGTTCTCTTCTTGAATTATATCATAGAAGATTAAAACTTTTGTCTTGTAAAAATTAAAGGAAACTAATTTGATTGTGATCAGACAAATCTTCGCCTATTTGCACCAGTCTATAGATATTGCCGATTTTTTTGGGTATAATCGGAAAAATATTTTCGGAAGTTAGCCCAAAAAATTCATTTATTTTTTTCTTACACCAGAATGTTGCTGGCAAACTTCATGCATGCAGTAGAGAATTGTTGCCGTGTTTTGTAAAACCTCAAATTCTGGAGATAACTCTTTGCAGCTGTAATTTGCATGAGCCTGCAATTCAAGAAGAGAAAGCTTCTAAAGTTATTTATGACATAATACAAGGTTTGTTGATTTACCATTACATTGTAACTGAGGCACACTTTAAATAATGCGGTTCTCATTTTGATAAAAGTTTTATTTAGTGAAATTTTCGCCAGACCGGTTCTTCTATCCGTGATATTCAAAATATTTATACATATATATTTTGTGGTATTTGCGTTTAAACCATATTTTTCACCTATTTTATCAATATATAACGTATTTATTAATATAATATAATTGTTTTTATACACAAAATAAATTATTTGTAAATATTTACTTGCTTTTATATATTCATTCTATGGTGTTTGTTATAATGATTGAAGGTAAAAAGTCGCTACGAGCCACTTTTTTTGAAAAATATTATATTTCGAATTATGTAATCAAACTGCATTTCGTAGAAACAATAGTAGCGTCGCACGGTAACAAATATAACTATATCTATGGTTAATGCAATATCACAGTGTATAGAAGATGGTGTTTTGTGACGTCACAGTATAATTACATTGTTTATCTTGTTATTGAGACTATATATTATTTGCTTTATTGAGCTCATTAGGACTAATGAATACAGCACAGTACATCATGCGCACTTATCCTTCCATATGCACTTGCGAAATTTGTTTCATTTCTATTTGATTCGCCAAAAAATGATGATAGTTACGTAAAAAAAATATCGACGTGAAAAGCATTATCAATCTTATATTTTGGTCGAGAAAAAGAGCACAAAATTAGAAAAGAATATACATTATTGCTTTACATTGAAATAACAAATGAAAAACAATTATAATTACTTAAGTATGAAATAATATTGACCTTTCCAAAAACATAAATGGAAACAAATAGTAATGGAACTTCATTTGAAAAACTTGTTAAGGTCAGGTCGAAGTAAGCTTAAATTAATTTTCTTTAACGTTTCACAGAATAAACTTGTTAATACAGCACATATATATTATTATTTTTTTATTAAGAGTACTTTCTATCATCTTGGAAAATAATTGACTGTTAATAACACGATAAATCTACATCAAGGCAAGAGATTTTTCCTTTCGTCGTGGACTCTTCCATACCTTACAGTATTTTCTCAGCTTTTTTATTAACGCAAGTGAGAGGTCGTCTTGTCTCAATATTTTTGCAATCAAGCAGTAATAGGGGTTTCCCGTGTTAGAAACTTTGCTCCTGTAAACTTTTATAGTTTTAAGAAGTATGTAGTGAAGACTACCCATAGCTGGATTTAAACGATTGCTAACGAAGACTACCTATAGCAAAATGTAAACAATTGCGGCAGCTATGTTTAGAAACGGGTCAAAAAAAAACCTTTTTAATGAGCTTCTCTCCTGAATCTTCATTAGAGCTGGGAACTCTTAGGATGAGATTTGAAACGAAATAAATAGATGCTACTATTTTTGGTGGGAATATGGCTTGGAATCTGATGCAATAAAAATAGGAATTAGTCACTGAAATTATTTCAAAATTCACTTGTGTGGAAAATTTATATCATTAATAATAAGATTTCAATAATATGAATCAAGTTATCAAACAAAATATTTTTATACTAACTAAAAATTTCCTTAAAACGTTGATTTACAGTACTATTGATAAGTTTAAATAAAGTTCTTTTTTTAATAGTCTTCAATTTCGAATTCAATTTACACCTTTTTTCGGCTATAATCGTAGTAACCACCGAATCTAACCATTACTATCATGACAAGGAAAAAATAAATCTGTTTTTAAAAGAAAGAAGACCACGACGTTAAAATATCTTTATTTAATTCTAAAAGCCTAATGTGAATATTAATGCTAATGTGATAATTAATGCAACATAATCCAAAAAATGCATTATCGTTTTCTATTCCTCTCAATTAAAAAAAATTACTTTGTTGTCGACATTTTTTAAAAATTTCGTACCATAAAATAATATTTTAAATACGAAATTGTTTGGCAATCTTATTTTTAATTTAATTACTGTGTCTAAAATAGATTTTATTATAAAATATTTCTTCACAAATTCAATATAAAATCTACCTCTTTGACAGTCTTATGACAATGCTAAATCGCCGATTTCTTGAAAATTCTTGATTATAAGATAAATTAATAGAATGTTTTTAGTATATGGATGAGGGACATTTTTTTTTTGGGAAGCCAATAAAGACATTATATAGTACATTGGTAATATATTTTTTTTTGAAATAGAATATGTTTGTTTTACCATATTATAATTATAACCCTGACTGTATTCTAAGACATACTTAAAGTACGTCGCCTATTAATTGCTTAAAATAGCTAATTTAAATTGAGAGAATGTTTAAAGTAGTAATTTAAATTGTTCCTTTATTTCTAAATTTACTCATTAAATAGACTAAAAATCCAATATACATTTATTAACTGTAAATATTTGATTACAAATTTATAAGTTGATTTGTCATAATTTTGTTTGTTTTCCGTATGGGAGATCAATAGAGGGCTTTGCATGAGATAATAACAGAGGGCTTCCTTCATGGGAATACTTAAACCACGAAACACGTGTTTGGATATTTGTTACTCAATCAAGTGTAAACAGTTGGCTAGATTTTCATGAAACTTAATGTAGGTATGGTTTATGATATGAATAAACACGGCGGTTGTTTTTAGCGAGAAATAATATAATTCCTATAGGATAACCTCGCTATTTTTACTCAACAATAACAATTAAGTATTACGTGTCAACAGAAGGCGCAAAGTGTATATGCAGTCTGTTTCACACGTGTCTCAAGATCCCAAAAATTTCATGTTTCTCATGAAGGTGGAGTAACCTTTACCTTTATTTATAAAGAGGTGTATCACAGTCTCACTGGCTCTGAGAAAAATGCCTCTGATTTAACTGGAAAATTTCAAACGAGCTCTAGACCAAGCTTTACACGAAAATTGCAGAAATTGGCATCACAAAAGATATATGTCGATAGACCTGTATTTGGCAAGAAAGAAGGTATAGCGCGGTATGGCTGTAGAGAAATGCCCTATAATTTATGTTTCCTTATCCTCTAACATACATTGCATTATTTAATCGAAAAAGAAAATCTGAAAATTCCGAGTCGTATACTCGAAAGCTTTTATCAAATTCTTTTAAACGATCCACTAGAAAGTGTTGTCGAAACATATTTATTCTTTAAATATGCTACCAAGTTAATTATTCTATTCTATTTCATGAAGTGGTTTTATTTCGATAATTGATATACTTATAGATTTAGATTCAGGTGACAGAATAACAGAGATAGGAGTTGCTGTAATAATTTTAATTGGGAATCTAGGACTAAACCTGAAATCCAGTGGCGAGGGAACTATCAGAGCGAATGACAAAGTGAAAAAAGTTGACCTATTAACCTAGTCTAGTCTAATAAACTTCTTTGCCCACTTCATTGCCTGATTAGGGTCGGTATTTTCTTTCACATATTCTTCTATTACAGTATATATGTGTACGTATATACCTTTAATGAACGATAAAAAATCTACGGATATAAATATATACGATAACATTTTATATATTTATTTTTGTACGCTATATATTCATCCTTCGTCCGGGAATACTTTCTTAATGAAAGGTTATTAGAAATTTTTCCTAACTCTGATTTTTCGAAACACACGCAGAAACTATGGCTCTAATTGTGGTTGTAAATATTTGACTACATTAATGTTTAAGCTTTTCTAGACTTATGCAGATCTGAACAGAGTCTTTATTAGAAAAAAAATCTTCTACTTTCTGATCAATTTTACCATTCCTTATATATAATATAACATTTTTAATAAGATAATTAGGAAATATTTTTAATTGATTAATTGCAAAATTATGAACGTGGAACAAACGTTAATTATAATAAAAAAGTTCTTTTTTGGCTATGATATTTGATTTATACAAAAAATACTTGGGCTCATTTTT
Organism: Druceiella hillmani; assembly: GCA_039881145.1. NCBI lineage: Eukaryota > Metazoa > Arthropoda > Insecta > Lepidoptera > Hepialidae > Druceiella > Druceiella hillmani. Next base: position 11,211,304 of record JAYKKI010000047.1, on the reverse strand, counting down.
TATTTTTTTTGAAGATAGACTTGTTCATTAAAGATAAATGTTACTTTTTTCTTGGTATTGTACATATAAAAGGTCTAACATGAAATAACAGCTGAGAAATATTTTCAAAATAGAGTTACCAGGGCGTCATATGAGAAGATAATACATATAATTTCGGATATTGATTTTGAACCGACCTTAAAATATTCTTAAGGTTAGTTGTAATAAGGTTAATTATAATTTTAAAAAAAGGTACGAAACTACTCGTATATTTATAACTCATTTTTCTCATAAAGTGTCCGTATGGACTACGTATGGACGTATGGACTTAGGGACTTCAGTAATTTCTAGAAGATATTTTGAGATTTTTTATTAAATATATATATTAAAAATCACAATTCATATTTTTCATAACATTTTTTATACAGTTTCTTTAAAATGATAACCAACAAACAACCAAAAACATATATTTTTCAGACTATGAAAAATATTTTCAAAATATCTTTTCGGACCATTTTGCTATGTTTATAGCCCTAGAATCTTTTATTTTTTTAAAACATTGTTGATATCTTTATTTATTTATGCTATTGAAAATAATCAGTAATTTATAGTGAAATTTGATAGGATAATATTAAAAAATAAATTATTTCCTATTTCCTGTATGACAATTCGCATTTAAGTTGCCTGCACTAAACGGAAAACGGCAAATATTGATATTGATTAGACTTTTCAAATATTTACTTTTACACTGTTAACCATTAGAGCACGCATGTCACAATATTGTGATACTAGTGCTTACATATTGTAACCTTGTGCGTTCAGGGGAGAAAATAATAATAACTAGATATTAAGTCAAATATTTTAGCTCGGGTGTAGGTGAAACTTGAATGAAAATCCATTAGGTATAGACTCTAATTATATATATGCAACCGGTAAAAATTTCACTCTTATGTGTTATTGCGCGCGTCCTTAGAATTGGACTTAAAAGTTTATAAATTCTTGATTAAAAGTCACTTGTTATTGATGTGCCAAAGAGTTGTGACTTATTGTTATTAAATTCTGATAAAATGAAATCACTTTAATTAATCAATAATTATTTTTATGGAAAGTTTACAAATAGGAGTTTACAATAGCAAAAAATCTTCTTAGGATATTTAATTATAGATTTCAGCTTAATTTTCTCCAAACTTTATTGCCCTGGTGAAAGTTGTCAACCATATGCCTTTATAAAATCAATTTTAAAATCTCTACAAAATATGGTTCAAGATATAATGACTGAAATCGCCATAACACTGATTTTTCTTTCCAGGTTTTTGATCACTTAATTTTGATGGATTCTGAAGTATGGCATCTTTCGTCTAAACTTCATATTTCTACGCTAAGTATTACTTTATAAGTTACCATTTTTATATTACATATTCATTAAAAAAATATAAAATATGATGGCGTGGATACCCGATTTGTCACGTACACCAAATTTATACTAATATGAAACGTTTCTCAGTTTTATATTATTAACTTAGCTAAAGTTTCTTCCAAGTTGAATCTTCAAACCGAAATAATTTTAATATTTAGACGGTCAGGTTAAAGTAGTTCTCCAAACAAGCACACAATTTTTATGTTAATCAGGCTCTGGTAAAGTTATCATTTTCGGTATAATCTAAAACGAATTTAATTTACATTTCAACTGTATCAACTTTAAATTTTGCATTAATTTTAACTTGGTGGAATGAGTAAATTGTGTAATTGCAGTAATGGAACAATATAATTCACCTCTTGCGTAATCATTTTTGTAGTTAATTTTGAATTTTATCAACAAAGAGGACTACTAGAGCGTCATTGTTGTTTATTTACTTGAAATAACTTAACTTTTCGTTGTGTAAATGAATAGTAGAATTTTCATTCCGAATTAAACACAATGAGACATCGAAAATAAATGGCTCTTGCTGTCCTTGAGTAGCAATGGTAAAATAAATCTTAACGTTACCTAACCTCGACAGTGGCAAATGAATGGTAAAATTACGTCATTTCCGAGGTAGCGTACTTCTGGAGTTAAAGCATTGAACTCTTCTAGAATTTGTCGATTAATTAAAATTTCAAACTATGACTCTAATTTCAAACTTTATTTTTTATATACTTATAGTGTTTAGTGCAATTATAAGTTTAATGGCTGGTTATGCAAGACTTTTAAAATTAGGAAAAATCTTTTCGGTTAAGAATAAAATGAGGTTCATTAGAGACTTTTCTGTGCGTTGTAATCACAATTTTTCAATAATCAAGTGGTAATGTCAATTATCAAGTGGTAATGGTCATAAAATTGTAAAAAAGTTCCTAAATATAGTCTAAACAAATAATACACTGATATTCAATTTTTTTTTAATTTATTCTGTGACGGTCTGAACTTTAATATCTCCTCCCTCTCTACCTCGTTCTCGCTGAGTAGCTTTTTTAGAAATACTGCACGTATTTTTGAACGAATTTTTTTTATAGCGTTATTTAGATGATAACTGTAAAAGCAAAATTTTAATGATTTTATGATAATGACACAATGGAAAATTTAAATGTGTGTCTCATTTTGAAAATTAATTCCGATAATTTTCATGAGTTGCCTGATCAAATCATAAACTAATTTATTTGTTGAAAAAAGAATTTGAAATAAAATGGATATTCAGTGAAACTAGTAATGCTAATTATAACGTAACTATGTCTGTTAATAAAAATAATTACATTTCTTAACATGATCATATTTAAGTCCATTCCGTTATTTCTCTTTAGACAAAATTTAATTTTTGAGACAGTTTATATTTGTGAATTGAGACGAATATGTTTGTACTATTATCACCATAAAAATTATGGAATCAAGAAATAATAAAAAATTATAGAATATAAAGTATTTACTACTTCTGAACCACGGTTTCACTTGCAGGGAAAAAGGAAAAATGAATGTCTTCAAAACTAAATTATTTATGAAAACATTAAATGACTTAACTATTAATTAGATGAACATTTCGTAGTTTTTCTAAAAAAATTCAAATATCAAGACTGATAATTATTTGTACGATTAGGACGATGTTATCCACATTTACTACATAAATATACATACGTACTTAGTTTACGATTTTAATCATAACTAAAACTCATCGTGCATTAAAAAATTCGAACATTACAAAATAATTAATCTTAATTTAAAGAAATACATGAAGTCGTTGTTTGATTTGCATCATTTTAGCAACGTTAGATGTAGTAATAACAAAAGTTTATTACACGCGTTAAAACTGCTCCTTACTATTTTCCCGCATTCCATACGAAACGCTGATATTTAAGATATTTTAAACATTAAGTTGTCACAGTGTCAAAATGTAAAATTCGATCTTTCAAATATTTTAAACTTGTCACTGGAAAATTTGAAAAATATTATTGGTAAATTGTTAATGAACATAACACTTGAAAAACAATAAGCTACATTTATTTCTTTCTCCGCTAAGGACGTATTCACACAAAGAACTAAATATAAGTTGACATAGTATACTCTTCACTTTTTTATTCCCAAAAGTTAACGAAAAACAACATTTCTGTATAAAATAGTTCCGTGTTTATCTCCACAATACAATCTGCAAAATTGCAAGATGACCGGCTGCGTCGACGTGCTGCGACGAATGCAAAAATCTATGTACTTTGCATTTGATTTCTGCTATTGTATGCTGAACAATAATTTACAATTTAATCATGAAGCAAAAAAAATAAGTGAACAGCCTCAACGTCATTTCAACTAACACTGATTAATGAAAATCATAGTGAAGTTTTTCTTATTCGTTTAAATTTTTTAGCATTTTCTAATTAAAATTTAAAACGAGGTACTGAATATATTTTTATGATAGTGAAATATCCAAATTAATTTTTTTCGCACTCCATTGAATGGATTTTGTGGGACAGGTTTTTCAAAATCAAATTTAGGTTTCAATTTACTATTTTCCATTTTAAAGACCTGTTTGTGACAATTTCAAGAACTGAAAATTTAAAATATTAAATTTCGAAGTGGTTGCCAATGTGCCCCTAACTTTTCTACTATTAATTTAAAAACCAGTAAAAAATTCTAGTGATAAGAACTCCCAATAAAAATTATTACATTTACCTTGAATAAATTCTGTACAGAACTCTATTTTTATGAGTCCCGATCCAACTTGGCCAGTTTCTTTAATTGCAAATATCGGTAAAAATAGGCAACTGTCACATTCGTAAGTCATGTAAATACAGGTAGAAGTTATAATTATTAACAGTTACAAGTAGATCTTTAGGACTCAACGAAATTGAGGGTATATTTAGAAATATTTTCAAAACTTATACACATTATATAATTATTTTTTGAATCCGTTCTATTTCAGTTTGTTTATTTTGAAAAGAAAGATATTCATAACATAAGTGGTCTTGGACCCAAGAAAAAAATACTTTTTGCTGTTATTAAACTTATGTCATTTTAAAGCTTACAATTATTATGACGATATGACTAAAATTTCCGATTTAGTTATGAAAATAAATCAGGGTTTCTGGTAAAACATTCTCTATTGGAGAATGAAAGACATAAAATAAAAAAAAAAGATTATGCTTATGAAGATGTACCACGACCTAGCGCAGTGTTTCAACGTTCAAGTGTATATATATACATATATATATATATGTTTCATATTTTCAGAAATCAATGAACAGTTTTTTTGTGTTTCATACATATATTATTTGAACGCTTAAAATGATTGTAATTACATACATCACAATTACATCACAATAGTGAACATTTAGTCATTAATTTTTAAAATTTCATAAATATTTGCAAAACTAGATTGTGGTTGTATAGATTTAGTGCTAGCTAATTTCACATAGGGCTATTTGAGAGTGATCTACTTCACTGTCCCATTTTTTTTAATTTTAAGCTCTTAGATATCATTGGCACCAGTTTCAATATTTTTTTCGTTTTATTCGTCTCATTCATAATCATTGTTACTTCATGTGGTATTGTGTAATAATTACCTATAATTCCATTCTTCATACACTTGTAGACGAGAATGGCACTTATCGAGAGTCAACATAATGAAAACCAACGTGATGTAGTATTATTTTTACTTTCTTTAAGTTCTTTACCACGATCTAGGTTTCGTTGTATTACAACATCGTCAGGTGGGATATTAGCAAAGAATTCTTTGCTAATATTCTATATAATTTCTTTGTACCCCTTTGTGTCACGTAGTTTCATTTAATTGTGAATAATGAATTTCTACAAAATTAACGCCAAATATATTCAATAATGAAAACCCTTAATTCTAACACTTAATATAGTGTAAACTCTTTACAATGAAACTCAAGGGACCAAGTATCTTTTTCGTTACAAAGAGTTTTTGCTTTATGGTATATGTAAACAACACATATGTTTTTCTTAAGATACCAAATTATTAATTCGGTTTTATTTACAAAGAGATTTAATCAGTTCCCTTATTTTTACAGTTAACATTTGTTTTTCTTCCACTAATTTTTTTCATCTGGACCGAAGGAAATCCTTACAGAAACTTCTTTCCATTTTATTTTACCAACATCTCCCAACATCGTTTCTCTTTCGCTCTATCGCACGTATTAAAACCTTTTCTGATCTATAAACAAATCTTTTCACTTTGTAACCATTTTTGCTCTTTAAAACCCAGATTACGACTGATCAAGTGATTATACGAAAGCGTTAAGGGTGAACTTGACTATGTAAATAGGTGTGCCTGATTAAAATAGCATTAATGACTGTACACAATAACAGCAATAAAACTGTGTTTGTTCATTCTTATAATTTTCGGTATACGTAAAAATAATCGGAGTCTGTGTGAGCTTATTGATATTAAATATATATTGGTATAAACAATAAATAAATTTCATCGCCTAAACAATGTCTTTTCGTTCGTAACAGGGAATATTTCTGTCGTTACAAAGGCGAATTAGTGTAGGGTAAAAAGGTAAACCAACCAAGATCAAGCAGTGTTTATATCACAGAGAGTTTTCCATTACAACAGATGTCACTATAAAACGTTTTGCACTGTAGATTTGTTTTAATATCACAATACTTCAATTTACATAATTATTAACGTTTTCTGCTTTAAATTAAAAACTACATCAAAAGTATTATAATTTATTAATTTCGTCCTCAGTCGTGACACTAAATAAAAGTGTCATTGTATAAACAGCCTATAGCTCTTTTACGCTTTTCTATTACAACAATAAAGAGTTCATGTACTTTACAGCCATTTGATTTATTATAACAATACACAAATCGGAATCGTATCACTGAATAAAGTTACATTATTACTTTTCCACTAGTACGGCATATGCGGCGCATTTAAGGGGAACTTCAAATACAAGTATCATTGTATAAACAGCCGATAGTCTTAATTCGCATTTCTGTTACAATAATAAAAGAGTTGATGCAATTTAGAAGTATTTTGTTTTATTATAAAATTATACAAATTAAATCGTATCATTAAGTATAATTGAAGTATTTTATTTACACCAGTACCAGGTATGCCGCGATTATGAAAGTAACGAAATGGGGTAAACGGAAATACGGCATAACACTGGTATGCCAGCGAACACTTGTTTTCAATGTTTTGTAATGTCATTTTTTCGTAATTTAAAACTAAATTTAAATATTTTTTATTTTAAGGTCATAAAACGTATTAATTAAATGTAGAATTTAAACGCAATTTATATTGAAAATTAGACCAAAATATTCGACAATTTTTTTTGTTTTTCCCGTGGTGAGCCAATTTAGAATATACTCCCTTGCTTTCTACTGATGCAAATTATTTGGTTTATTCATTTTAACTATTAGTACATTATGATGATTATATTTTGTTGTGACTTTTTACCATTATTCGTTGCATCGTATAAATATTCCGAAATAACGAACTAAAACATTAAAAGTTAACAAAACAGTTTCATTTCATTTTCTACAACATAAATTTCGAAATCGGTCGATGAAAATTATATATAATAGGTTAGATTTTACCGGATCAAGTTTATTTTGAGCGACACCTTATCTTTTACACGTTAACCCTTTTCTCCTTGAGTAAATTTTAAACCTTTTCATATACATTCCTCTCAATAACTTTAACGGGTTTATACGATCAGTAACCAGACACACCTGTACTTGATGTGAATCTCACTAAGAATTTATTGATTTATATGTTTTCACCCGCAGCTTTGCTCGCGTTGAAAAGGGAAAAAATAATGGTGTGGTTTAAAAATAATACTCTAATGGAAACATTTGATCTTAGAATTGAAAATGGCTAATCATTTTGATTCATGTAAATACCTTCATATTTACGTTCACGCTCTTATTAAAACTGGTGGGTTATCTAATTACAAAAATAATTATAATCTGGGATAAAAAGTTCTCTTTCATTACACCTACTACATATATCTACAATTTCACGAAAATATTTTGAGTAACTTAGGCGTGAAAGCGAGATAACAAAAAAGATAACAAATTTACTTTCACATTTGAGATATTAAAATATAGTTAAATAGTATTAAGATTAAAATAGTCAAAACTGGTTAGAACTATTTTGTCAAAAATTGTGTCTTTACAATGTTTAAAAAAGAAATTATTTCAATGGCATAAAACATGATTTTTTGATACTAACAAGAGTTAAATGACTTGAAATTTCCATTTTAATATTTTCGAAAATAGGCGACACTAATTTATTTCCTCATTTACATCTTATACCTTAAATGGTAATCTATTAGAAAAAACACGAAGAAAATTTTTGGATAAATCACTTATTCCGGATAAATATGAGGATATTTATGCTAGCCTTCCACATATTATAAAATAGAATGAGAAAATGGGGAATTACATCTTTTGTTATGTAGAAAGGTTAATTGAATTAATATATATATATATATATATATATATATATATATATATATATATGTATGTACTTTATTTTTTATGTGAGCTTATTTATTCTTGATAAAGATTAACTATTTGGCAAATATAGGTCTAATGTAATTTTTTAAATGAAAGATTAATATTAATAAAATACTTATCAGACTTGTAAACTTGCAAAGAAACAACTATTGGACTCTTAACAAAGCTGAGGAAAATTATTTAAAAACTTTTGAAAGAAAATTACTGACAACATATTTGAAGTAGTCAATAAAAACTTCCAGTCATTGGGTTAACCTTCAGGTGTGATGACAAAGTTTTTGTAAATCTTTTGTTAAATCGAGGAAACGGAAAATAGCAATATGCTATAAGTATAGGTGAAAATAGCTTAGTCTAAATATTAAACAAAGAAAAAAATTCGGAAATTAAGAAAAATGTCTTCCATAGTATTGATTTTACGCTTAATCGCTGTATTCATGACATTTTATTAAATAGTATATTATAATGAAATATAAACAAATACTGACGACTTTTATTCCCTGTTGTTCTCTTTCCTGTACGAAAATGATATGACTTGATGCACAGTGTAGTATTTGGCTGAATTGGACGAAAAAAAGTCAAGCCAAGAAAACGCTAATGGCGTTGTCTCTAATTAATTTGTACCAGCTAGAACCAAGATTCAAAATTCCAAAAACGTTTTTAATAATCACCTGGATTTAATAATCACCTACCTTTAATTATGGCTGCATTGAATAAGTTATTACAAAAGAAGGTGTGCGATTGCAGGTTTATGCATTCGAATTTGGTTCTAATGAGTTTAGAGTTTATTTGTCGAGTAATGAAGTGTTTATACGATAAAAAATAAATGAGTAGTAATAATAAAATATGTACTATTTAATGTAACATTTCCTAAAACTATGTATTTGTTACTTCAGTCACAAAACTATTTACGCATCAGCGGACTTTTAAATCCGTAAGTTCTTAATATTTAAGGATGAATATCTACTTTATAATAAAGCTACTTTAAATAAAACTTTATAATAAAGCGTTTTACATGTTCGAAAGCTTCAACTATCTGACATCTTAATTTATAGTCTGTTGGTTTTACACGAATTCAGAATATATTTTTTCAATATTTTTCTAGGGAATAGGTATGTACTGAGGTATTTGTAGTTCTCTACATTAATGAAGGATCGTATCGAAGCTATTTTTAGTATGTATTTGCTAAATTCGGACAATGATTGGCAATGAAATTCTAGTAAAACACGTTTTATCGCAGTAGACTGTCTTTTATTTTAGCAAATTGTCATAGACAGACAAACAGTTTCTACAAAACGATAAGAGATGGCGCTACTATTCACTAATTACATATTTTGATACAACATTATCACACCCCCACTTATCAAAATAAACAACAATTTTATTTAAGTACAATGCCCAATTTACATATAAACTTATAATGCTTAATAGTACACAGTCCTTTGGTAAGTAAATAGGCAGGCATTTCCTCACTACACAAGTACATAACTTTAATATATTTATTTTTAACAACATCTCTTACATAATAGAATCTCACATCTATGTGTTTTGATCTGTTGTGACTTTGGTTACTTAATGACAACTTTAAAGCACTCTGATTGTCACAATAGATCTGTATTACAGATAAGTTACCAGTTATTTCATGTAACAGGTTTTGCAAATACACTCCTTCGCGAGCTGCCTCAGACAAAGCAGTATATTCTGCCTCTGTACTAGAGAGCGATACGGACTTTTGCTTTCTGCTTTGCCATGAAATGGCAGATCCCGACATAGTAAAGCAAAAGCCCGTGTAGGACTTCCTATCTATGGCATCGCTGGCCCAATCGCTATCTACAAAGCCCTCTAACTTGCTACCGCCCTTAAAATATTGTAAACAGTAAGTTTTTGTCCATTGTAAATATTTAAGAATGCGTTTAGCATAATGGCAATGTGTAAGATCATAGCAACTGTTAAATTGGTTCAAATAGCTAACAGAATAGAATATAATACATTAATGATCGAATTAACTTCTGATATGGAAAATCAGGTACACATTTATCAGGTTTCTCTAAATTTAATTTACACTCTATTGGTGTTTTATGCATTTTACAATCCAACATATTGAACCTAGTTAATAGCTGATCAATATACTTCTGCTGATCAACAGTAATTACATTTTTACTAACATTTATTCTCATGCCTAAGTATTGCCTTACAGGTCCTAAATCTTTTAGCTTAAATTCTGATCCTAACGTATCTTTTAATTTTTTACTTTCAGCAGGACAATTCGAAAAAATTAAAAAGTCATCCACATATAAGGCCACAATAATTTTAGGTTCACCTTTAGTTTTTGTGAACAAACAAGGCTCATACTGACTGTTTTTAAAATTTAATTTGCATAGTAAATCTTTAACTCTGTCATACCACGCAAGGGAAGACTGTTTTAACCCATAGATTGCTCTTTTCAATTTTAAAACCTTTCCCCCACTTTTGTTCATAAAACCTTCAGGTAATGACATTTAAATAGTTTCTCTCAAAAAACCGTTTAGGAATGTGGTAGTAACATCCAAATGATCAATACTCATATTCATCTTAACACTGAGAGCAAACAATAATCTGAGCGTTGAATGTCTAACCACGGGAGAGAACGTGTCCGTATAGTAAATTCCAGGTTTCTGCGAGAAACCTTTTGCCACCAATCTAGCCCGAAACCGCACATTATTGTCCACATCAAACTTTTTGTTAAGCACTCACCTGCACTTCACAATTGTCACATCACCGGGGTTGTCAACGAGCTCCCATGCATCGCTGTCCTCAAAAGACTGCAGCTCGTCGGCCATGGCATTCTTCCACTGTTCACTCTCTGCAGGGGCAAGAGCCTCTGAGAACACTATCTCCTCTGATGCTGAAACAGTGTTGGAAAGACATGTAAAACCATACCGTTCAGTTGCTTTCCTGGAACGCTTTTCAGGTAATTCTAGTGTCTGTTCTGGGGTTGATGTCGTCTGGACTTCTGTGTGTAATATGTCTGTGGTTGGAGATGAAGTTTCCGTTATTGTTTCATTACTCTCCTCATACACTAAAGAATAATCTGATGGGCAGTCTTCTGTCTCTGAAATATGAGACGATTTGTCCCCCACTGAAACTGTGCTCTCTTTTTCTATGTTATCTGCAAGTGTCTCTTCGTTAGGAATCCAGATAGCTGACTTGTTGCCTGTTTCTTTGAGCTCTGATTCTTTTTCCATCACGATGATATCTCTACTTATAACAAGACTCTTCTTCGCAGGATTATACAGCCGGTAACCCTTGACCTCTTCACTATATCCCACTAAAATGTGTTCCATGGCTTTCTTATCCCATTTCAAACGACGTTCCTTGGGGATATGCACCATGACTTTACTTCCAAATAAACGGATGTGACTGAGATCTGGTTTCTTCCCATACCACAATTCGTACGGAGTTGTCTGAAGTCTTGAAGCAACGGATCTATTCTTCAAATAGACAGCAGTGTTAGCTGCCTCTGCCCAAAATCGTTTATCCAGCTTTGCATAATACAATAGACATCTAGCCTTCTCCACAACTGTACGGTTGGCTCGCTTACATAAACCGTTCTGTTCAGGCGTGTAATTATATGATTTTTGATGAATTATACCCTTTTGTTTCAAATAATTATCAAACTCCTTATTGCCAAATTCAAGTCCATTATCTGAACGTATCATCTTTAATTTCTTATTCAACTGATTCTCAACCAGTGTTTGGAAGTCTTTGAATTTGCTGAGCGCCTCACTTTTATTCTTGATAAAGTAAATAAAAGTCATCCGACTGAAGTCGTCTACAAACACTATGAAATAACGAGCACCATTCAATAACGTGGTTTCCATTGGTCCACAAATATCTGTGTGAACTCTTTGTAATAATTCTGTGCTTCTCTCACCAACATGCGAAAAGGGTAATCTTGTTTGCTTTCCCTCGCAACAAGTTGTACACTGATATTTGGTTATGTCAAAATTTTGTTCATATGACAAACCATTCACAATATTTCTTATCTTGTTCATGTCTTGACTATTTAGGTGTGCTAATCTTCTGTGCCACAGATTTCCACTAACTGCTGGTGCGGCCAACATACAAGTCTGTGTTTCTAACCTCAACTTGTAAACACCATCTGACAGGTCGGCAGTAGCAATCAAAACATCATTCTTGTCTCGAATGTAGCAGTGTTTTTCATCAAATATCACATTATTTCCGTTTTTAATCAGTTCACTCACGGATAATAAATTTGTTGTCAAACTGGGAACGCACAGCACATCCTTCACTGTAATTTCAAATTTCAGTTCTGAAACAATGTCGACGTCTCCGGAATAAACTACTGGCACTGTAGATTCATTTGCAACCACTATTTCTGGTAAACACGGTGATCGGTTCATGTTTTTACCCAAGATTCGTTCACCGTCATATGAACGCTGTCGCCTGAATCCACGTACCATTCAGTTTTATTGAACTTTCCATTCAGGAAAACGACATTAAAAACATATCTACTATTGTTTTTCTTCAATAAAGGGCACTGATTTCGATAATGACCATTTTCTTTACATTTGTAGCATATAATTATTTTCGATGAATCTGTCATTGCTGCTGTCATTTTCTTGTTTGATACTGACGTTGAAGGACCGGGATTGCCTTTCTTTGACTTATTGAACGAATGATTGTTTCGCGCTGCAAATGCAGCACCTGCGTCATTGTCTCTAGTCACTTCCATGTCGAGCAATTTCGACTTTATGACATCTGCAGTTATCGAAATGCCCGAATGTTCAATTGCCATTATCATGGGAGAATAACGATCTGACAAACCTGCTATTAATAATGAATCCACCCATTCATAGGTGATTGTAAAACCCGTGCTGTTCAACCGTTGAGCTGTCTCGACCATTTGAGTCACATATGTAGCCATTAAATCACAATTATCTAGCCGAATAGAAATATCGCAGCAATGTTATTTTGCGTGAGAAACCGGAGTTATCAAACATGGTCTTCAATGTAGTCCATAATTCTGCTGCGCTCTTTGTATTCTTAATATGCACATACAACGATGGGTGCACAGTCAATATTAGCTTTGCCTTCGTTTTTGCGTCGTCTGCTGGCTTAACTTCAAAACTTACCGTTGGCTTGATGTACTTGTCCATTCCTTCAAGAACCAACAAATTTTCAGCCGCGAAGTTCCACTCATCATAATTTTCTCTTCCATTTAGTTTAGGAACACTGGCAATATAGTTCGTAGTCATGTTTCCGCGATATAACTTTCACAAATTATCTATTTTCACGAAAAAAACTGATAATTTAGCACAGAGTACGCCCATAACCTCTAGTAAAACACGTTTTATCGCAGTAGACTGTCTTTTATTTTAGCAAATTGTCATAGACAGACAAACAATTTCTACAAAACGATAAGAGATGGCGCTCCTATTCACTAATTACATATTTTGATACAACATTATCACAGAAATAAAGCATCTCAAATTCTATATTCGATCGCTGTCAGTTCAGTTTTATATAAGACGGAAGTCCTCGGGCTCGAGTCCTTGGTCTCTTTGTGCTTAATTGTTGTATACCAATAATGCATTTTCAAAGCATTATTTAGACGATATTTTCATACGAAAAGAAAATTATTTTCAGATTTTTGACGAAGTATAGGTGTGATTAGGCGACAAGTTTAATTTCTCGAGTTTTCTGGTGACAATGACAGTTTTGTGAATAAAAGTCGAAGTAAACTGGTCCAAATATCAAGTGGAGCAGAAAAGCCGTTTAAACATTGTGGTGACTAATCTAAGTGAAAAAAAGCCTTTTAGCTGATATCCTCCGCTGTATTATCATTTGCTGCGCAAATAAATATTAGAGCAATTAGTCGACGTGCAACTGCAGATATAATGAAGATGCTCGTTGTCTTCTGAGGATACTGCGGATATGAAGATCCAGTTTACGAAGATGAATATAGCTAGTAAGGCGCAGAAACACTATACGGCGAGTGAGCTGTAGATATGATATATAGCCAAATGATGGCTAGTGAGGCGCAGAAAAAATAAACGAATAAAAAAATATTTGCTTCATGATTTAATTGATAAACATTTGTCTATAATACTTTTAAAATATTGAATATACTGCTTGTTTGGAAAGATAGCTTAACAGCATAGAGCCAATGAACTTGGTCAATACTTTAAATATATTTTACCACGCTATTCTCAAAGTTCTTTGAAAGTAGAAGACTACAGTTAACTCTAGAAATATATATATATATATATATATATATATATATATATATATATATATATGTGTATATATATATATATATATATATATATATATATATATATATGTGCAAAGAAAATGCATTATTAAAAATGCAATTAATACTTTATCACTACTGTTTAAGGTTAGATATTGACAGATTTATAACATTAATGTAACGATTATAAGATTCCATTTAAAAAGACTGTTTAAGTATAATGGATTGTCGCTGACACCCTAATCCCCACTTTTATGAATTTAAATCTTGTTCTACCTCCAATAATGTACCGGATAATAACTATCAATGCCCTAGTCTATAACAACCACATTACGTTGTAAATGGAATAATAAGAGTATTTCTATTTAAAGAACATACAAATAAAGGTTAAGTGATATTTGAAGCGCAAACAAATTTTTAATTATTTTATTGTACAATAAAACTACAGACAAAAATAAAAAATTAATATAGATAATTCAAAATTTTTAAGTTTCGTACTATATTAAAAATCTGTTTTTAATATTATAAATAAGATATACCGATGTGTAACTAATGCTTGGAGATATTTGCATAAAATCAGGATTGCTACTAAAAAATTAGTAAAAACTCTATTTTTAGTCATTAGTGTTGACATTGCATTCAAAAACTTGTGTCAAGCTTTTTTCATGCACTTAATTTGTTGCGTTGAAACTTTAAGAAATTTGTCAACACAATTTCTAACATTTCAAAATTATATATTATATAATCTCTTTATGAGAGATCATATTTAGATACATTGTATTAACACTCTAGAATGAAAGATCAAATTGAAAATCTGATCGAACTAACCTGTGTCACACGTGCTATTTGGTATAATTTTGCATACAAAAAATATTCCGAAGAAAAATGTTCGCATTCAAATAACATCTAATCTGTGACTTAAATAAACATACATTGTTTCAGAAACTTTTCCGCCACCCATATAACATGAATTAGAGTGTAATGTCAAAATAATTAATGACACAGACACACTAAAACTAATAAAAGTTAAATTCTTTGTGAGCACGTCTCTGGAGCATGTTGTCGTTATACTATGACATTAATGTGGATGGATGAACAGCGACTAATTTAATTTAGTCAGATATGAAAGCGCTGGTGTTAAAATTCTAACGGTACTGACATTTCCACATGGAGGTGTTGAGAAATTCTTCATAAAGAGGTCTTGACGAATAGTGAACAAATATGTCAAGTTAAAAGTTTCGATTTTATCATTGAAAAGTTTCGGGATATACCACTCTTGAATTAATAATGAACTGCAAAATGAATACTTTATTCGACATGTCTGCTTGTACTGATAAATTATGATTTTAAAATTCACTAATTAAAATTTTTTTTATTACCAGCGTTAAATCCTAAATAATTATATAAATGCAAAATAGTGTTTGTGTGTTTGTAATCCAATAACAACAACAAATAAGTAACGAATTTCTTCTAAATTTCAGAACATCAGAGATAAGACTATAGTCTTTGTAGTGGATGCATTTATTTCCACGGGAAGATACTCATACCATAAAAAATGTTGTTAGGATTTTTTTACTTAATCACGTTTAAATGACTACACAAATTTTCATAAAATTTTGCTATCGGTACGTTTCATGATTTTAATTCACAATATATAAACATTTAGTTCGAGAAATGTATGATGCATATGGTTGATACAAGATTCATTTGAGAGCGCGTAGTTGCGTGTTAAATCCAAATTATTCATTGAGTGATATGGTGACAATCTCATTGAGTCAGGAATAAATCCCGCTATTCTAAATTTCTAACCTACGAGGAAAAAGTTCTATTTAAAATTAACTTATACATTTTTATTGGATGGACTCTTATACAATTACGTATTAAAAGAAAATCTCACAAAGGCAAACTCTTAAAATTTTATCCTTAAAACGTCATGAGCGTACTAGTCGATTAGAATTTCTATCATTTATTCTTGTTAAAAAGATAGAAGGGAATGACTTATGTGGCACTTGACAAAATATCTGCAGACTCCTCTCAAATTAATCCATTTTATATGAAAAGTTTATCGCAGTTTATCCAATTGTTTCAGTTTCTTGATGAAAAAATCCTTTGTTTTACGAGATGTTCTATCATACTCTTCAATGTACAAGCACTCGTGTAACTAGTTTATTTAAGGAATATGACAAAATATGCTTGTTGACATTTAAAAAAAATAATGTGAAGTTTTTCTTTTGAATCTTTCTCTTTATATATAAGTGAAGTTTTAAAAAAAGGTCATCGATTGCAGTTTTCTATGTTTGTAATTACATTTACGAAATATGTAGCCGATTCGAATACATAAATCTATATTTAGTAACACATGCAACGATTTAGGAACATGTAAAGTATTAAATTATCTAATAAATTATTTGTTATTTAAATTGTAATTGGCACGTGATTGGCCAAATTATTATCTTCTCTTCTCAAAGTAAATATCCATTCAGGAATCCTGGAAACCATCCGTATATCTCAACTCATGTGTAAATTTATGTTGTATTTTCAAAAACAGTTTTTACATTATTTTTATTTCAACTCTATCAATATGTGATAACTAAACTGTTTTTGTTAAACAAATATGTTAATCTAGAGAAAATTATTTCGCAAAGATTTTTAATGCAACTAAAGTCGATTTATTAATTGTTTATTATCTGAAGCTGCACGTTTAGTATTTATTTCAAATCGTGTGAATAAAAGTTATTCGGATCCTTGATATTCATTCTTGATTTTATTTTAGTATTAAAAAATCTATACCAGTGAAGTAATATCAGTTTATCACAGGTATTCATTTTTTATGGGGGTTTCCTCGATTGATTGAATCAAGATATATTAGATAAGTATGTTAACTAAGTTTTTAAGAATAAATCTTAAGAAAAATACAATTCAATTTGTTAATGACAACCAACAGTAAATACTAAACATGGAGACAACTTTCTTTAAAATGTTATTAAGTAACGTTTTAAATATAAATTTAAAGTAAATTCGGCCATTGTTAAATTAAATTATATAATTTGTTTAACAATAACTGATTAATAGGTCTTATGACTGTTAAAAATAAAAGTGATATAGCAAAAAAATGGCAAGCAAAAAATTCATTTTTTTTTCTTTTAACTCCGAAAGTACTTTTTTGATTATAACTAAAATCTTCGTCGCCGTGGTGTGTTGGGTTCATCACAGGGCATACGGCCTTTGAGGATGCAGCGCACCGCGGGGGCCCGGCAATAAGTCCGCCATATTGTCGTGTATTAATTAGACATATTAAAGTAGATAAATAAATAAATAAAAAGAAGAGGTATTATCGATGAATCAATACAAATAGCGTGCAATTGTTGAATTTCAATCCGGTTAGTTTCTTTTTATTACACACAGGTTTAAATTTTTCCGCAACATAACTCAAGGACGGGATGGATTTCCGAGCGCGGAAACTTATCGTTTTATTCGCTTCGTTGAGCTCATCGCTAGTTTCAAAAGTATATACGTGATTGAAATAAATATATTCAACAGAATCCATCAGTAAAAACGTAAAACCATTTTTGGTGTTCTTTTGTGATGCGGCGACAAATAAATACAATTAAAGACGGGCACAATTACAAAAGTAATATATTTGTAATCCATTACTTTTGTTACGTCTTTTTAAGTGAGCAAAACCGCTAACACGGGATTTTGCACGCATGAAATAATGACATTACGAAATATATATTTTGGGTTATTATTATCAATCACGGTTAAACGGATTTATAGATTTTAATGATATTTAATATAAGCATAATGCATCTTTCACTTTAATAAATACACTTTTTAAACCAAAGACAAAGTAGTATTTCTTAAGTCGATGTATTTTACAATTGATCCAAATGTAAGATAAGAACATGTAAATAGACGATAAAATGTTCATATTTAATCGACAAAATATTTAACTTTGCTTATAGAGAAGTGATGTAACAGTTTTCTTTTGTCAGGAATAGCTTACCACTTTAATCAAAAGTTTGCACGGAAGAAGTGTCGGAGAATTTTTCATAATGAAATAATTGCTATTTGTTTGCAGCTTCACTACATGTACGTGTACATTTACACATGTACATTTCATGTACGCTTACATTTTCTGGTACTAAGTTTTTATTATTGTGCAAAAACCTTGATTTCCATCTTATGCCGTTTTTCTAGGTAGACTATTAATTTTAATCTCAAATATATTTAAACTAAATGCTTTAAAATCTAATGAAATATTTAGACATGATTGAGTAATAAACATTTAAACACCCATTTCGTACTTATTAATATTGCGAAGAAATATATTGTTTCAACAAGGTGTAGTATAGTTGGTGGTTAACTGCGGATCTATTAGATACCAAACAAACCAACTATTAGTTTCGTATTATTAATAACAATAGTCTAACCAACGAATTGAATTTTACTCATGTGCCAAATAAACTTTATGTTATGGTGTTTTATAGAAGTATGTAAAATTTAAATATCTCTAAATCATATTAAATTTTACAAACATCACCCATAAACGTCAAGTGCCAAGAACGACTAACCAAATTGCAGAACAGAATAGACAAATGATGATAATTTAGCGTTTACTACTAAATAAAATCGAAGATACATATCCGGTATACCTGTACACCTTACAGATTATATGAATCCATATATACGTGTACAAAAAAAATATTGAAAAATATCAATTTAAAACCTTCAGTGCTATTTGAGTTCTTTTTTATGTACAACAAATCTTTGATTTACTCGTTCCAATACTACCTCGAGAGAATACATGGCTTAGCCCCAGAATTTATAACGGAAGGTAGTATCATAACTAAAGGTAGGCTTTTCATTCCTACAATCAACTCGTATGAGTTGACTAATATTTTAATTAATGATAGGCGGCTGTTGTCACACTTGTGACGTAAACGATAATATCGTTTAGTATACAAGGGTTAAACGATACAATACAAATAACGATGAATAGACCACTCTGGATGATTGACAAAATAATTACAAACCCAGCGGTCTCGGTTCGGTGAAACTACAGCAAAACACGTCAATCAAAGGCTAATTTGACTTGAACTCTAATGTCAAACTTTTAATGGGATCTGTCTTATTAAATGGAGTGAGTGTTTGAAATTGTAAGGTTCTGTGTTCCTTTTGTTATATTATATGAAGGGTCAATATTCATAATGAGACCTATTTTTTGAAGCAATATATAATTGCTTTATCAATGTCTTTGTAAAATCTTTTTTTAATGTATATTGTGAAATTGTTTTTCTAATTAAATAATTTGTACTACAAAGAATACTGAAAAAATTCCGAAACCCTAGTTGTCTGCTAAATCATTTTTTAGAAATTTTTACTTTGTGATTAAGACATTTTACAAGAGGAAAATTTAAAACCCGACTACGGAAAATAATAATCGTAAAGAACGAACTACATACGTTGCCTTAGGACACTCTTTGGATTAAGACAAATCTAAGGACACTTTATTTGCTGAAATCACTTTAGTAGTTTACGAGGGAAGAAACTTACATACATTCATAACTGACGCAGTCGAGTAATAAATAATAAACCACATATGCTAAGTTATAAATTTGCTTGAAGAAGTTAATTTACAGTAATGGGAAAATAACAAGTTATAGAAAAACCTTTGCCTTAAATGTTGTTCGTTAAAAAATGTTTGTTTAAAAAATGAAAAAGGATCTATTTAACTTTCTCGCTCTAATATACTGCCGGTGTTCTAATATAAATTGCACAAGAGAAAACTTGGCTGCTTTACATCGACGAAACAAACATTAATCTGTACTTAAAGGGGGTAGACAGAAAGAGAAGTATAGAAAATATATTTCACAGTGACTGCTTCTAGTCATATAATACTAAATTTTTATCTTTCTTCAGTCCAGGTATTTAAATTTTGTAACCGATATGTACTCTATATTACGTGTTTAAATTTTTTTTTTAATTTCTTTGGTCGACCTAATGGTTACTCAATATTACGAGTATGTAAGGCTATGAATATAATATGCCTATCATAAGAGTATATAATAGTTTTGACAATTTATTACAGGTAAACTAACAGAAATATAGTCCGAAATACAATTGAGACCTCACCCGATTTTTGACGTTAAATGAAACTTACTTAAAGGAGTTATTTTTCTTATATATATTACTTATTTTAAACACTCAAACTTCTTTAAACATGTCACTTAACAGGCGACCAAATTATAGTCTCCAATATCAATGTCAACTAGTCGAATAAATCAGTGAATATAAACTTTTAAAAAAAAAGACAAATCATAAAGTCAAAGGAAAATATTATTATTAAGAGCACCGAAATGTTCTAAGGCAATCAAATTTCTTTGTGAAAAAATCGAGTTCTAATTTAAGTTTGATCAACGAGACATTTGTATTCAAAGTTCCCCAATTATACTACTATTGGAAAAGAGCAAAAAATTACTTCTTCAACCTCAGGATGGCAAGTAGTGGCTTTAGTTTGTAATAAGTCATTTTAAATGTGCTGGAGAATGACAGGATATAACCTTAACTGACAAAAAGAAGTTGAAATTTCTACTTGTATGGTTCATGTCCAGAATCAAGTTCTTCAACAAGCCTTAGAATGGCAACACTGTGTTATTGAAGATTACAAGAAGGGTGTGGGGATTATAGGTATGCATCTAAATTCCGTGCTAGTGGCAAAACGATGAATGGAATAAGTTAAAAATTATAACACAACACAAGTATACTTAGAACAAAGTGGTCACAGGTATGTAGTGATGCTACAATTGTAATATATATATATATATATATATTTATATATATATATATGTATATATATATATACATATATATATATATATATATATATATATATATATATATATATATATATATATATGGAGTAAATATACCAGTTCACAATAATGTATATTTATGGATATTTGTTCGTACAGGCATATATAGAAAATATTAATGAAGGTACAAATTATCTCTGTATTATATGTTTACCTCTTTCACTGTATTTTGTTTATATACTTTTTACATTACTTAGACTATACGAAATATTTAACATGTAATATTTATTTAGAATTTTATTCTCAAAAATATTTCAAATTTATAACACGTACCTGCCCCATATGATAAACTCTTTCGGTAAACCGTATTTATAAAGAAGTGGACAAAACCCTACTGTTTCTAATATCACCATAAACCGAAAGGCTATAGAGATATTAGAAACAGTATTATTATTATATAAACAATATTTTAGTATAGTTTGCTGTTCATTAGGTGTAATAAAAGGGATTACAAAGGACCGAGTATTCCGAAGGCAGGCCAAGTAGCCGCCCCATCACGGTAGTTTAAGAGATTTTAACCAATAAGAGAATTTTATTTTAAGCACCGATGTTTTATATAAATCTAACAAAATTTGTAAACCACACTTTGATCTTTGCAGCCGAATAGTTGATACAATTTTAATAAATATCACATATTGAAAATCTGTGTTAAATATTGTATTTTTTGTGGGAGTCTTATTGAAATAATTCCCCAGTGTTTAGATAGTCTAAAAATATTTAGATATTGTTATTTCACCAATACGCCCCATAACACTATTCTAAACGAAAACAAGGAAAACATGTTTAAAATTTTGGTGATGTTTAATTATCCTGTGTTCTCTTATATTTTATTCTTCATTCTGTGGAATGCTTTGGCATTCAATAAATGACTTCGTCGAACTGTATTATGACCTTTCAATGAATTAACGCTTCATACGTTGCCTAACGTCTCATACCATTTCATATTCGATTTTATATGTGGGATTTTATCTTTTCAAATAGTATAATTTAATAAGTAATACAGTAACAAGTAATAAAAGTTAATAAGTAATACGAATGAACAGGAAATAAAAAATCTTTAAAAAATTAATGTTGGTTTGATTTTTTCATATTCTACCATTGTCATTTCGTTCTATAATATTAAATCACTATTTTATACATAACTTGTAGAAGAATATTATCATCTTTAAAATTTCATACATTTTCTAAAGCCTAAGGCTATCATAGAATAATGCGCAAACCAATATTTTATAGCATTTATTAGTATTTCGTGCATTTGCATTGTTTAACACAGTATTGCGAGATGCATCCAGTCTAGAAATGTTTTTCTGCTTCAATGACTGCATCAGAAATTGGTTCGTGGAGTTTCGAGATAAATTCTGCTGTGTATTTTTATTTGAATTGTATGAAATTAGTTTGTGAGTTCATTGTTCTTATTCTTATTCGCTATTTTTTTATAACCATTTGTCTTATGTTCTTTCACGTGGCCTGCGCTTTGAGTAAATCTGTCAGTTGGGCATGGAGTTTTCAATAAATAAATAAATAAACAAGGATGTCTGTACGCGTGGGTTCGTTAAGCTCGGGCCCAGGGCGACTCTTGTGGCGGAAAATTGTTCGATTCCAAAATAAACCAAGGCTTGGGATTTTCACTTTACACATTTATAAAGATGATCAAAGTAATATGTTAGTATTGAGGAGAGCTCAATGAAGGTAATAAAACAAGGATATTTTTAAAGAAAATACTAGTAATACCGTTGATACTGTTACTTTTTTCCACATCTCAAATTCCAGAGGTTATTATTTTCTATTAAAACTCATACAAGCCTGTTACTATTTATAAAACTCTAACCATACCTCTGACATAATGCAAGATTGGTTGATTTAGTATTAAATTGTTACAGTTTCACCTTTTTATTAGTGTGATTATTACGTTGCCCGATTTTGATGAATATCTTGTATGGCGAAATTTTCACCAAACCTCTTGTTTTATGTATTTGCTCGCAACGCTCATATTAAAATTTTAATTAAATTACTTGTCAGTACTAAATTCACTCCATTCATTTTCCGTTTATGTCATAATAGTAAGAATAATATAATGATGGATTAAAATATGTCAAACGATCATATTCCAGTGCTTCAAAAAGTCAAATGAGGCACGTTAACATAATATCGAGGGGCCATTAGAACCTATTCTTGGTATAAATCCATCAAAGTCGGTTATCCTATTATTACTTTATCCAGGAAAATAAATAAAACTAGTCTTCATTATTCTGGAAGAAATGTGGAACACCATATATGAGGCAAAAAATAAGACGTGTTATAGACGAGTTACAAAATAAGACGAGTTTCAGAACATACTATAATAATGTGCGCAACAATATTGTCTACTTTATTAAAAACAGTTAGGTTTATTTTGATTAATTTTAATCATTCGTTAAAAAATGTTCAGAAGCTGACTACAAGAACAAATCTCTAAGAATTAAAACTAAAAGACGACCCGTGACATTTTTCGACGAAGCTGCGGAAACTGTGTAATTAAATTGTAAGGAAAAACTTATATTCCTATTATTAATAGCCGGTCCGTGCATCCAAAATAATGATCAAATTATTATAAAAAAATCAAACCTTTTCGGTTTGTTTTCTTATCTCAATTCAAAATGATTAATTCGGAAGAGTTAATATTTAGTTGTAAAAAATTCGCAAAAATCGCACACTATAACATCAGCTTAGAAGAACTAGAGACAGATGGTTTGCATTTAACTCAATATATGAAAAACATTCCGTTTAGTGAAAACGAATAAAATATTACTATTACAGTACAGTGTTATATTATGGAAGTTTTCAAAATCTAATACACGTTTTAAAATGTAGAAATAGCGGTAAGGATCTTTTTTATGTTTGATGTTATCAAACTGCAGCAGAGAAGGTTGTTTCTCAAAATTAAAAAGAATAAGAAATGAAATGAGAAATACAATTTTACAAGAACGAATACTATGCGCATTAGTCACAAACTACACACAAAAGTTTAAATCAGCACAAACAGTGAAAAAAATATATTAATAATTATTTTGTGAAGATAATATTAAAAAAATACTTCTTATATAATTATAACATTTTCAAATGTCTCCACACTTTTTAAAAAAATTAAAAATAGTGTATTGCTAGAATGCAGGTATTGTTATCTTTATTGTCAATTGAAAGTAGTTTAGAGTAAAAAACACAGGCAGTCATGGGCCGACAGAAGTAAAAACTTAAAACTATGAAATAATAGTGGTTTTTTTATAATAATTGTGCAAAAAATAACAAATTCCGTATTTTATTTTGACAATTTAATCCAGTGAAAAACAAGTTCTTAAAAGTGAAGTTTAAAATTAGAGCCTTGTTCGCAGTTTTTTCAACCAAGAATTTCAATAATGTAAGGTATATATATTACTATTATATAATATATCATAATTATGTAATAGTATACCATATTTTCAAAATTCTACACATAAATCTAAAATTATTATAAAATTTTATGGAATTTTTAATTTTAAACAACTAGACATCTTTTTTACCGCACTAGTAAGATCTCCTAAGCCATTATGAAATACTGATTGCATGATGAAAATGCAATGAGTATTTCATAGCGCATAGACACGAAAGGTAAAATCTTAAAAAATAAATAATATAAAATTTTTAAACCCAAATATCGAATATATTTGAAAATAATATTTATTTTCAAATATTACCGATACCCGTATTGGAAATATTTGAAAATAAATGCTTTATTTTTGTTATTCATTTTTCTATAGAAAAATATGAACATATTTAGAACTGACTGTTGTACTGCATAGTAATTCTACAATTAAACAATTAAAATAATAAACTAAAACACAATTTAAACAATGCCTGTGCATTGTATACACATTGACACACTCACATTGAGCTTTCCCCCATAACTGCCCGTGTTGAGGTATCGCCGACCACTCTTTCGTTAAAGTTGCTTTTAATGCTTCTTTATTAACAAATTGTCATTCATCTGTGTATAATTTTCTCCTTAACCATCCCCATACATTTTTTATAATATTAAGATCAGGTGATACAGAAGGTGTTCCGTAAACTATTTTTTCACAAGCGTAGCCAAATAACTGGGTGCATTATCGTGCTGAAATATAAAATGACGATCTTCTAATTTTGATTTTATGATTGTCTTCTGTCGTTCTAGTAATTTAATGCATTTTTCTGCATTTTCTTTAACTTCCAGTACAACTAGGTCTAGCACACCCTCCCAACAAATAGCACCCCACATACTTCCTGAAACGATGTGTCGACGGGACAAATACCTTTCTTCTTTTCTAAGATCGTGAAAATAATATACATAGTTATCCGGGCCATCCAAATTAATTTTTTTTGCGCGTAGATATTACTTTATACCATTATAACTTCCATGTCATATGCTGTCCTGCAAATTCTAAACGTAAGGAATAATGTCGGTGACTTAAAGCAGATTTTTTTTTAATTTTCAAATGTTTCAATCTGGAATACTTATTTATAATACATCGCACTATACGTACAGATGTTTGCGATCCAATCTATTTGTAGTGCAGTTAGAGACGATTTTGATGCTTCACGAAATATACGTCACCTTTCTTGTTCTGTTGTGGCTCGTTTTGTTCTTCCTTTATATCGCTTACCATAGTTTTCCGGGTTTTCTAAATATTTCATGACTACATGTGATCTACCCAATCGCCGAGCTGTTTTCACGCAACTGATACTTTTCTTCTTTTAATGTTTCGATTCTTAAATTTGTTTCTAGAGTTAACCCACGTCCCATTTTATTTTAGATTCGTTATACTTTATTATAGAGACTTATTAATCAGAGCTAAGAATACGGTAGCGTAGTTCGTTTTGTAAATACTCAATTTCTTTTGAGATGCACGTATTGGGTTATATATAGTTTTCACATAGGGAGAGACCGGGACTGTATATATATATGTATATATATATATATATATATATATATATGTATATAAATATACATATATATATATGTATATATATATATATATATATATATATATATATATATATATATTTGCTTTCACTGCTGGCCAACTGCACCACGTCATAGCCCTAGATATACTGTTAACATTAGAATGTCGGTGATACGAACCCTTAAGATTTACCCCTACCAAAAATTGCTCAACGTGCCTAAAGAAGTTGCACGTAACTTTCGATACAAGTCAGACATGTACAAGTGTATATGTATATTGCCTTATATTTCCGTTTCGACATGTGAAAAAGAATATTTTCTACCCGTGACATTTCTATTATTTTTAACGTCCGAATAAACGTATGTAGAAATTGAAGATATTTTTATGTTTCAATTTATTTTTCTCTTTGTGAGAGATATCGTGCCCATGCATTCAGTGATAGATACAATTATATAAAGTTGAAGCATTTAATGAGGGGTTTAATAAAAACACATTACCTAAATTTGTATATTTGAAAATGTTTCTATGTGTTCTATTTTCTAAAAGCAAATAATATAATGGTAATAAGAAATAAAGTAGAGAATGACTGCAGAAAGTTGAGGATGACTGCGTTTGGGTTATCTCAGAGCCCATCCAGGATCCCTAACGACTCGTCTCATAACACAAGTAGGCAAAGACTTTCGAAGTGCCCCAGTAGTTTCCCATATCTGTCGTCCAGCACTTGTACCGAAAAAGATTTGAAACTGTCGCTTCTCAGTCATCTATAACCTGTATGCTTTCAAGAATTCATGCTCTAAATGTGTCAAAAGTTAATCTACTTCTAACCAAGTCACGGTGACCAAAAATACGACGTTCTAAGAAATCACGTGATTTTAGTCTACTACTATGTTTTCTAAGAAAATTCCATGCCCATCATCATACGCACTGTAGTGTAATAGGACGTGATTATATTCCTGCATCCCTAAACTCAAAGAACATGCATATATCTTATTTCAAATCGAGACAAGTCAACACTATTACACGGCTCGTCAACTACTATGAAGTATAATAATCTTTCACGAGCCAGGTTTTATTCAACCTCTCATATACATCAGGAAAAAAATAATACTGTGGTTTCGCGTCCAGATGTGTTGAAGGTATATGTAGACTACCAAAAACATAGATAATCTCTAAAATTCATCTAAGCAATTGAAATATTTGAAACCATGAAAATGACCAATAACGAGAGCTTGTCGAGGCTTGATTCGACTTATTCGGTGATTTATTTTGAGGTTTTCCATGAATGCTGTCATGTGGCGGATATAAAAAGGATACAGAAATCTCGGAAGGTTAGTTTAGTTCAATTTACTAGTAGAGGACTAGTAGGCAAATAAACCGGCAAGATTCTGCCTTGAAACCACTGTATCGTTTCTAGATTGCGTTAATAAAAGACAGGCTATACAGTCCACAATATTACCATTTCCGTAAATATATGAGGCCTCATTCAAATTATTTTTACTTCTTTCATAGACACTTACATTTTTTTCTTAGTAACAATAATCTTAAAGAGTCGGAACATTACAAGAGTGTTAAAGTTCAACATTACAAGAATGTAACAGATTAATATTATAAGAGAAAATTAAAAGAAAAAGTTTGTAATTTATTTCACAGTACTTTTTGTATGTTTTTCCATTTCATATAATTTGTTTATAGGTATACTTATACCAAACTCGTATTACTACATTAAATTAAAATTAAACATCTCCAACGTAAACTAAATTTAAAATTGGCCAATTTCCGTGAATCAAATAATTTCTGGCAAAATTCTATCATTGAAATATATTTTTCAAATATTTTGTTAATATCTCTATTAATATTTATATTCACATTATATTTTACCCAGTTCGACATTTTTTTAACAAATCATATGAATTTTAGATATAGATTTTAACTCAGAAACTAAAAATAATCGATCCTTTAAAAATATTTACTGTGAAAACAATTACAAAAATCTGCTTTAACCTAGTGGAAATAGTGGATAATATGAATAGGTTAATTCTACTTAACAACCTGTAAAATATCCATAATATAATAAATCTACTTTGGGTGTGAATATCTTCGTTGTCCGTATTCGTTGTTTAAACAAAATCAAAGGATTAAATATAGCAGCCACATTGTTCTCTTAATATTCAAATATAATACAATCTTGTTACTAAAGCAAGATAGTGAATGATGCGAAAAGCGCAGTAATACAGAAGAACAAGACCAATTTGCAAACAACAATTCATAGTTTTACCGTAGTTCGGAAGAAAATACGTTACCAGTTTCAACACGTATGGGTTACCAATACATAATGTGATATTCTAACAAGTAAATATAAAGCTAAATCTATTGTTTTCTTAATAGAAGGATGATATACTCAAATATACCTAAAATAAACATTGCAAGATAAGATAAGCTAAATAAACACACTTCTATGACACAATGTATTGCAAACAAAACTACTCACCTATTCTTGTATAATATGGAAAGAAAACTAGTTTGAGTATTTTGATTGAAGAAGTATTCTGGAGTGCTATCAGGAAGTAATTTTAGAAGAGGCGTTTGGTATTATCCTTCTATCCTGAATTTCAAAAATATCCAAATATTTTTCCGTCTATAACAGACAAAAATTATATGCATAGTATCCGTTGTGCTTTATTGGTAATTTAATCCCGAAATTAAGGAAAACTAATAGTTACAGGTAAGAAATGTCAAACTAAAAATCAGATTCAGAATGCATTTTATATTCAACATATGACAAATATTTTGTTAGTAAAATACGTGTAAATGAAGACCGATGGACGAATGTGTTTTGGAATTCAGTAAATAATTTCTTTTCAAATTTTATTTTATTTAAGCGCACTTGCATATAAACTACAAGTCTGCTTTTATTAAGAAAGGAAGCTATGAAAAAACTAAAGGTACATACAGATATCCTATCGTCTCAAACCATGACGTTTCAGGACATTACTCTAGCTTTTTTACCCATGTATTTTCAAACTTTCAACTACTTGGACCAATTGACCAACTGAGTGAGATATGACTTTCTTGTATTATATAAATTATAGTAATTATTGATAATTTACGTGTTTTAAACATTCTTTTATCAATTCGACCTTATTCGACTTTGACAGACGTTTAGCTCCGAAATTTGTAAACTTATTATTCATTGTATCGTTTTATCTAATTTTTAAAATTGTGTCGTTCATGTTTTTAGGTGACTCTTAGTTATTGCATAATCTTTTTTTAGACTATAATGTGCAATAAATTCATGGAGTAAATAATCAAATTAATGTAAATTTTAAAGGTTTTTAAAGGTTTAAATTGGAATTTCATAAATGTTCATTATCTTTAAATACCGCTGAATGATGAAAGTTAGATTTTATTAATTTTATTATAAATATAATGTTATGTTATTGTGAAATATGCATTATCAGGGTTATAACTATTTTTTAGCAATCTTCTTAAACAATCTCTAATATAAAATTGAAACAGAAAATTCAACCAAAATTTTGATTTTTATTCGATTGTGATTAAATATAAAATATATTTTTGATGAGTACGTAGTCATTATTTTATTTTCCAACATTCGTCAACAAGTGAATTTCTGAACAACGTTATAATTTTAGCAGTAGTTATATTAAAATCGAAACAATATTGAGACATCTAATGTAGGCATGCAAATAGGTATGATATTCCTCTTCTTAATGCCTATCTACGCATAAGATAAAAAAAGTTTATATAGAAAGACAAAAATGTCCTCAATAATTTTTTTTTATTATTATTTCAGGCCAATAACTATGGTTTAGGGATACAGCTCTATATCTAAACTGAAAATTGTCCTAAAGTTAAATAAAATATAAGCAAATTTAAATCAAATTGCATAATTTTGTGGCATAGAGAATAATTTCAAAGAGTGATAAAAAATATATCTTATTTCAACTCTTTTAGTTTGCCCACGTTTTGGTGGTATTGTTTCCGTTCTCGGTAATTTTCAAAGTGATGGTTGAGAAATTAGAGGGAAAGGACCACATTGAAGGTCGCTTTGAATGTTTATATTGTACAGCGGGACTTAGAAAAATCGTATTTGGAATTTCAATTTAATTTTAAAAGACTTTCCAGGACAATGACTCCAGATGGTAGGATATCATTTCAACTTTATTTTTAAAAATAAATTGCTTTTTTAAATATTTTGATGTACATTACTTGATATGCGTACTTGAACAACCGACTTCAAATGAAATGTCAGTATTCATCCTAATATAGTCTCAAGAAGAGCTTGTAATTTTATTTTGAAAACACGAAACACCACTCGATCCCAAGATCCGAATTCGGCTGTGTACAATTTTACCCTTTATAAGTTTCCTGTAGTGTACGTTGATAATTAGATAAAATTCATGAATTTTACAACTAATCAACTACTAAGCAAAGAAATTTTTGAAAAAAATTATGACTGAAAAAAGCTGGTAAAAGACGTGGCGCTGGAAGAACATAGATTAATTAAATGGAAATGGTAAGTTAGAAAAAACAAAAGAAGATAAGAAATATCATAAAACATTTTACTGGTCAGATCTGTTTCTACGCATCCTCTTTCAGTCAGGAATAAGAACAAGTCCGCGTCCATTGACTCTTGGCTCCTCTACGGCTAGAATAAGCGGAAAAAGCGAGTCAGAAGAGTCAACTCAAAACTTCATTGAGAAAATACCCATACCACTCAAAGACATTAGAAAAAATTATACAAAAGTTCAAGAAAAGCCACATAAATACTACATTCTATCAAGATTCGTTAACAAATATTGCAAGGAAAATCACTACAAGATTAAACGCAACATCTGAACAATATTGCAAGACAAACCAGATATATAATCTAGGATAAAATTTCAATTAGTAAAAGACACATTGATGATTCACAAATCTATTGCAAACAATGCTGTTGAAATACACTATGAAAATTAAAAAAAAAATGAGAACAATGTATCTAGAATAATTCCGAGCATTTACTATATATGCCGATGAATGAGATTCATCCAACAAAAATGAAAGACTAAGTTCATCTTTCCTTAAAACTGTCCTCTGAAAAAAATATATTAAGCGTTGTTAAAAATAACGCTGATGATGAAGATGACGTTAAAATGATATTTCTCAGGGCCACTGACAAAAATAGGAAATTATTTAAATTGGTGAAAACAAATTTATTCGATGTAATATAAGAAATCTTTAAGAGTTGTGTCTACTCCTAAAATAGTTAAAAGAAACTTATTGGAATTATGTAAGTCATAGCAGACAAAGTTTTTAGAAAGTAAGAAAAATGTAATTGAAAAAAGCTTTACTAAAATTACAATTGAACTGATATAAATTCATGTAAATATTTATAACCAAAGCATCTTTGTTTAAAAAGAAAATTTCCTGTGATAAAAAATCATATTATTATAAATACGACTTGTGTTTTGTAAAAGTGTTAGTTTTGTATTTTTTTTAAATAATTTATAAAGATTAAATCTAACATAATATTACTACCTTGTTAAACATTGTCACAATCCTGTCACACTCGTGCGTAAAGCAAGTAAAGTAATATAGTGCGCTGCTTATTTCAAATAAATGATCCAATATTTATTGAAAAATGTTTACTATGCTTCTAGAGATATGTATTAAACATTTACCTAAAGTATCTCGTAAGTTTGTTCTTTAACTTCTCTTTTAAATAAGAAAGGTGAGGGGTGGGGACTTAAGAAAAATAATTAATGGCAATATAGCCACAGGAAATCATTTGGCGTAAATTCACCGACTCTAATGTTGATAACACCAATTAAAACTAAGATTTGATTTGGTAAGGCATTTTGAAAAACAAATCAATAAAATCAAAATAAATTGGGAACAAATGGCAGGTAACTAAGAAGTACGACTCACTTATATTAGCAGCATAAATGCTGTTAGTCTGTCAATATTTTGCGCTGTAAAAGTTGTAAATGGTAAGAAGCTACATACAAGCCTTACGCCTATGTGATACACGATGTGGTGATAGATATACCGAAATATATTGAATTTATACTGAATTATATTAGCAAAAGCGCTGCATTGTTATAAATTGCAAAGCTTTTTGGGTAAAATTTAAATCCTTTGACATAAAAATATTTTGTTTGAAAGGGAAATAAAAGATACATTTTCGTGTAAACTGAGGATGTCAAATATTTTATATATCTATTAAAATAAAAAATATATTAAGAGTACAGAGAATATATTGATTTCACATCACAATTTGATATTGATAAAAAAATTTATTTTATGAAATGAAAAAAATCAACAAATTTAAAATGTTTAATAATTAACAACGAAATATTAAAAATTTTAAGCATAAAAACAATTTTCTCACACTAACGCCTTCTCATTTTCTATGCAATAAAGTAAGATAAATAAATCACATAATTTAATCATTGTGTGGAGTAAACCTACCAAATGGTAATTCACGAATTAAAGAAAGAAATATTACTGACCGTAAATGTTACACATGCGTACCCTTTAAATGAATATCATAGAAATTAGTTATTGCGTATATATATAAAAAAAAAAAAAAAATATATATATATATATATATATATATATATATATGCGTAAATTTACCCTAGGAGCAACATTTTATTTATGAAATAATGTTTTCTGCAATATTGAGATTTTGGAGAAAATCATCATCGATGCCATGTCTAGTAATTTAAGTTAATTGCCCTATTGAATTTCGATTATATAAATAATCGGTGATTTAATTAATAGTGTACCGTAAATATGCGCAAATTGCAGAATAATATAACTGGTAATGTTCTGATTATCCAGTTGGTTTATTCGACGTATTTAAGTGGTTTATAAAACTTAATGAATTATAGGTATTTCACTTATTATTTTATTGAGAATATAGATTAGGTGGACTTAATGGTATTAAAAGCTATTAATCTTAGTAAAATTATTAAGAAAATATTTAAAATTTCTACTAAGAAAGTAAACAAAATGTTGTTAACGATGTAAATAATTTTAAAAAATCTAGGTGTATAAAGGCGACAGATAAATGAACACGAAACAGAAAGAATAAATGGAAAGAGGGATTATTTAGTTTCCAGATTCCTGAAACCTGATTTCAGAGCTTTTATTTAGTAATTTAGAAGGGTATACAAAGAATGAATATTCATGAAAAAAATACGATGAGAACTAAGAGCATCTGTAACTTTCGTGGATATTAATTTTATCCGTAAGCAAACAAAACCGTTAAACTTTGTTGGTTGTAATAACGTATCGTGTTCAAAAATTAGTTGCTGCCTAAAATGAAGTATTATTAACTGGAAGTAACTTTTTATGGATGGTTTTCTGCAATCTTTATAGATTTTCTGCAATATGGACGATTTTTTGAAGTCGATTCTTGATTAAGGGCCATTTCAACAATCAAGCAATCTCAAAAAATTGCTTAGATATCAAGAAACTAGCAAAAGACGAGGAAGAGGGATTATATTTGAATGTGATGCTTGTATATTTGAATTTAATGCATTTACCCCTCCCCTAGCATCTAATGCAATGCCCCTTGGGTTGACCTTCTCAAAATATAATTAATAATAATATCTGTACCGTTTGTAATATTCGGCTCTTGGCTAATTACTAGCTCAAATCTGAAAGATTACTTCGCATGGAATTAATTATATAAAACCTCCTTGATATTTATATCTAACTTACACGTGATGTGAAATATAGAAATATACGCGATTAAGTAGAACTAAAACATTTATTTTTTTTCAACTTGAGTGTAAGGAAATTACTTAATATTTCGGGACGTGTGCATTTATAAATTTAATAGAACAAATTTTATACGGGACAATTTTAAAGAACTGTTTCTTGCGTTATAACTTAGATTTGATTATTGAATTTAATTAGGAATTTGACATGTTAAAAAGTAATTCTAATAATTTAATAGTTCGTTAAATTTAACCGATACTATTAAGTAAAGGGGCATTTCTCAAAGAAAATTTATGCGAAGGAAAGAACTGAGAACAAAAAAGATACAAAACTGGGGATGGTATATCTAAAAAGCCTTATTTTTAGGAGGGCAGTGGAATAGTTTCCCGCGTATTTTGAGTTCCTCTAAATATCCTACTATGATAAATTTAATTACTGTAACTTGCTGTCGACTATAGCAAAGTTAAAACCATTATGCTAAGTATTTTTTAGAATCACGAAACTGGACTTTTGAGCAATCATCGCAAAGTAATAAACAGTAGTTAAATCATAAGTAATTTCAAAAAAGGCATTCCTTTCTAAATCAGTACAGATAACTTACTGCCAAATATTTGTCACTTTTCAAGAATAAATACGAAATAAATAAATCTAATCCCGCATCTAGAAAATTAGTAAATCGGCGAACGTTAGTGAACGACTATTAGCAGTTCCGGTCTCACTTTAACTTCAATCAAATTATAACTAGATATGAACGAATACCTTAATAGGTTTAAAATAACCTTTGTTTTAAAATAAGTACGGCGTACTTATTTTAAAACAAAGGCTAAATTATAACTGATTATATAGATATGATAGACCGCGTTATGTGCAGCTACCCTTATCCTCGCGAACTGAGAATATAAAACAACGAGAGCATGAATTAGAAATTTTAGTTGATGAGTTTGATTGATTTTTTTACCATCTGGTTTTAAATATCGTTTACGTTGCCATATACGCAATCGACGTAATTTTAACACTTGATTATTTATTGGCTAACTCTGTAAAGGTCTCGGTGTCTGCAAATTAAAGGAAAAGATCGTCATATTTTTGAAGTAGCCAAAACCGTTATACTTATTTGAGATAGCCACAATATTTTATTTTGGAAGATTAGATTCATTTTAATGTTTTTTGAAATTTTCTTGAATTATAATTTTAGTCATTTACTAATTTTGCTTATGACTTTTGTAAATTTATAGTTTTGTTTTTTAACATTCAGAAGTTATTCAAGTGGTCGTTCAAAAATTTGAGAAGATTATAGAAAACAGGTAAATAAATTCAAGGGAAAAATAATTTTTGAAATAAAATTTGTAAAATAAAAATCACAAAATGCACAAAGTATGGTTTCATGGTCGTTTATTTCATCGCAAACGATTAAAATAGATTAAACGAAATAATTTCATTTCAAACTTCTATTAAAATACTAAAATATAATTTCATTGTACGTCGTTTTGAAAATGGGCTAAAAACTAAAAAAAGGTCAGTGAAACTTCAACTAAAAAACTTATTAACTAATGCTACATTTAATAATATGTGCGAAAAAAACATATTCGTCCGCGCTTCATATATATGAAGTGGTACATTAAATTTTCTTTTAATATTGCACTTTATTAATTAAGATATCCATATCCACACTTTATTAATTAAGATTATCCATATGTAGTTAATATTTGCAAAATTTTTGTTCAACAATACCGCGATCAAAACTAATAAAATAACTACATGAAAATTCAAACAGAGTAATTACTCATAATGGATAATTTCCTTCTTCCGTGGTTAAGTCACATTTTCCTTTTTTAAATTAAAACATTGACCCAGAATATCGATTTTCCGGAATATATATATATATATATACACATATATATATATATATATTTTTTTTTTTTTTTCACATTTGATACAATAATCACACTACAGGCACTTCAGATAAAATAAAATTAAAACTTCATCTTTAACTCATCTTATCACAAGCAATGTGTCATAAAAAGTGTGTGGTATTTTTATTTCTCATTTAAAATTACAAAGTAGTATAAATTACATATATCGACAGTTAAATTGGCTTTCATATTCCCAACAGAACGTTCACACTTAATTACAATGTAGTAGTTACAGAGGTAACAAGTAATTTATGTGTTTTTTTTTAATTCTATTTTACTTCACTAGAAAATTACATTCAGAAATAAGTCAACACTTTTAGCGTATTCTTCTGTTTATACTAAATGGTTTCATGATATGTCGCCATTTTTCACTCGAACATACTTGACATTCGCGGACCGTATGTTATTAGTTTCCCCTGTCTTATTTAAGGTATGTGTTTGTCACTTTACAGTTGGCATTAAAATTAATCACTACGTAAGGTACTTTATTGCAACAGATAACACTAGAAAAGATGTAGGAACAGTATTTTATTTCTTACGTGCAAATATGGTTTAATTTTACTTTCTTTCGTTCTGTATTTATAATTTATTTCAAATTGTATGGGTAGAAAACAAATGTGAGATATCAAACGCAATACATGTCTCAAGACCAAACTGAATTCGTTTATTACGTTTAAAAACTCCCATTACGGTGCACCAATGTCATAACATTTACCGCACCGGCAACGTTTCTGCATTAATCAAAATTACGTCAATACCCTCTTCAGGAAATTAAAAGCATTACATATTTCATAATACATCATCTGTTACGTTGGTGTACCGTAGACTCGTACGTTAAAACATTCTTGTCCAGTTATTATTGTGCGGCCTTCTAAAATGACGTTATAATAAATTGAATAAACACAGAATACTATTTAATATCAGTTGCTTATTTTCTCAAGAAATTGAGTGGTATAAATGATATAATGGAACAATTTTCGTCGACGTTATCAAAACATCAATGATGAATTATTTAAAACATTCGAGTACCAATGTAAAAAATAAAATATCGATGTTAACATTTCTGTTGCGGTCATGTTGCAGACAATTTTTTGTCACTATTCTATGCACGCATTTACATGTAAATATGACGCTTAACCGAATATTTTTCTGAACTCACCTCATGCGATAGTAACAACGAAACAAGTGATTAGTTTACTTCTAGGAGGCGCTCTGAGTAGCTTAAATTGTGTCAATTCGTGTGTTTTTATGTTTTTCTATAACAATGTTTTCGATGTTTTAAATTAGGTTGTTATTTATAATCTAGTCATCGACATTGATATTGATCAATGATTTGTCAATATCACTCGTCATATTGATTAAAATGGTAGTAAATGGTTTGTTTAATTTGGAATTAAATTTGTAATTTCTAGTTTCAAATACGAACCAAACTGATTATAGTCGTTCACTTTCTAATAGTACTTATTGACTACATAACATTCAGTTCAAGTAAGCGTATTAAATATTCACGAAGTCTTAAACTATTTTGTATTATAGCTCAGGAAGCTTAAAAAAATAAACTTGCAAATACTGAGTGATGAGTCAAAAGGACAAATTATGTACTTGGCCTATTAATTATCTATCAAACCCATAATCAGTGTAAACTGTTTTGTTTTTGAAATAAAATCAGGTCGGGTTTTGGTTATGAAGTAATTTTTTGATGGTCATTACATTTTTATGATTCAATTTAAAACAATAATTAAATCTAACGAATAACTAACAGAATATAAAATAAACTTTGACATAGTGTATATACTCTAGAATAAACACTGTAATAACTGACACTTGAATATCTGTGAAGAATCAATTAATACAGAAACAATGTGGTTATATATCCGTTAACTGACTTATATAAATTTTAAAGTGTATATTTGTATATCTAAAAATGATTAAAATCTCTAACAGATATATTATTTAGTAAAATATATTATTTAGTAAAATATACTTACATTTCAGAGAATACATTTTTAAAGAAGGTTATCTCATCCAAATAACGTTAAACAATTCATTTAAGGGCAATTTAAGTATCAATAGCCATTATACCTCACTAAAGTGAAATTTTACAAGTCACAAATTCGAAATAAAATATTGAGAATAAAATTGAAATAGAAATTATTTGTTGAAATAATTTTTTTGTTTTAAATATTGGCTTTAATTCTTTTAAAACTAAAAAGAAATACGATTTATTTAAGCTACCATACAGGCAAGTGTTTCATGCTAACTGCGTCATTAGCTGACAAGGTCACCAAGTTTAGCCAGCCTGATCTATACTACCAGTGAAAATTAAAATAACTAATATTATTCTTCGATATATTCTTTATATTTTCCAATACACTTTTCTTTAAGCTAAATGAACATTTATTTCCCCTTAAAAATTAAGTGAAATATTCAGAGTTTCCGAATGAAGTGAGAGAATTCCCCATTTTCACATATCTTTTAGAATATATTTTTAAATGTGCAATTTAAAACTACAAAAAATTCCATTTAAATTATTATGTTGAAATTATAATTAAATAGATATTGACTACTTTATCTCCACTTTTTAATCCTAATTAATATTTCAGGAAAATTTTCTGAATAAGTGGATTTATAACGAAATGTTATTTGCCAATTCTACGTTGCATAATTTATGAAAAAATCAGCCGTGAGAGTCGGACAAAGAGTCGCGTGAGTGATCTTATAAGAGTTCTGTTTTTAAATTTGAGGTAGAGAACTCTAGAAAAGGTTTAATTGATTTGCTACAATATTTAAATATGCACAGTCTCTATGTATTGTGTAAATTTGTTCCATTACTAGTTTCATTATTTTATTATTGATAATACGTATATAAAGTACTAGTATACAACGAATGAACCCGAATAGAATGCCGCCTAATGCGAAATATAGTAGAACCTCGATAATTTAAAGACCAAGGGAAATGTTGAGTAATTTGAGTTATCGATCGATTATCTAATAAGAGTTTGAGATAGAGAGGTTTTAATGGTTCATAATTTTACTTAGTGAGATTTGTTTCTATGCTTTGTTTCGGGATTATTATACACACATACATAGTTAGAGAAACTAGGTTAATTCAAATAGTACTTTCAAATGTCGTTGACACACTTTATTTACATTGAAAGGTACAGTTACGTACTTAGTTTTATTTCATTTACATAAAAATAGTCGGTGATTTTCTTTTGTTTCAAACAAATCATATTTTCAATATCAATATTACTTTCAATATTGAATAAAGAAGAGAAAAAGTATCGTCTTCTACGTTACTACATTGCTCTATCAAAGATCGTACAGTGTTTGGAGCTGTTCTTGCTTCGCCGATCGCTATACTCGTAGGTCGATCTTGTAGCTCGTCGTTTAAATCTTCTACTTCATCACCGTGAGTAACCGCTTCCATTATTTCTTCTTTTGTTAAATTTCCCGCTGTGGCTACGTCACAAGGGACGAACTCATCGAAAGTAACCTCTAAGTGAGATATGCACTTATTCCATTCTTCAGGAGTTTTATCGCCTTCCTCCTCAATACTTTCTTGAGACTGTAAAGAAAAACCACATATTTTGAAGCAATATTTCACCGCATGGGATGTGACATTTTACCAAGCTTTGTCTATCATCCTCATTCCTTGTAAGACATTGATAGAAGAAACGGTATTTTGCTCCATATCGGTTATCATTCTTTTAACAATTTCTTCTTCGTAAAACGTTTTGAAACTTTTTGTCATCCCTTGATCAAGTGGTTAAAGTTGTGGTGTCGTGTTTGATGGAAGGAATTTAACTTTAATAGCCTTCATTGAAGGTATGTCACCAAGTGTTGTGCAGTTGTCTATGAAAAAAAGAATTTTTCTTTTTACAGAAACCATTTGTTTGTTGTTTTTAGAAGCCATTTTTAAAAAGTTCTGCAGTCATCCATGTTTTGGATTCATAATCCAGAGGTAGTGATTTGCAGCCCACGAAGCAACGTGGTTTCTTTGATTTTAGAATCATTAATGTCTTTAATTTTTCTGTGGCCGGAGAATTTGCGCAAAGTAGAATCGTCAGACGTTCCTTGCTATGTTTTCCCCATGAC
Source organism: Druceiella hillmani (assembly GCA_039881145.1). Taxonomy (NCBI): domain Eukaryota; kingdom Metazoa; phylum Arthropoda; class Insecta; order Lepidoptera; family Hepialidae; genus Druceiella; species Druceiella hillmani. The sequence continues at coordinate 11,171,543 of JAYKKI010000047.1, read as the reverse complement.
ATTTTTCGTTTTTAAATGTTAGTGTTATATTTGGAATACATTTGAAGAAAATTCGTATCCATTCACTTAACTTTGCGATTCACAATTTCCATTCTTGGCAAACTTCTTTGCTTACATTCGCACTTTCACCGCAAATTTTTTTGATCATGTCTTTTCTTTAAATTTTCCAACCAGCCATTGCTAGCTTTGAAATGATGGATTCCTAGTTATTTAGCAAACTCTTTAGCTTTTCCCTTCATTATAGGTCCACTAAAACTAATGTTTTTATTTCGAAACTGTTTAAACCATGTAAATAAACACTGTTCTAATATAGGAAATTCAACTATTTTACGTCTTTTACATAGAAGACTTTCTCCCAATTCTTGTTTCTTCAATAGTTTCTTTTTTAATATGAGTGACAGTGTACTCTCGTGTATTCCAAACTGGGCTACAACGTCTTTTCTTTTAAACCCACTTTTCCCTACTTCTTAGCATATATTAGTGTTTTTAATTTTCGTTTTGAACTCATTTCACTTAGGTAGTTTTTATTTTGTCACAATAAGTACAGCGATGTTTTTTGGAGAAACGGTTAAAGCCAAAGGTCCAAACTTTGGCCTCAAGTAAACTTTCAAAGAATTTATTCCCAATAGTTCTACTGTTGACTTATAGCCATCTGGTTAACAGGTGTAAGTAATAAGAATTGAATTTATTCCTGGAACCTTTTTTTAGTACATTGGTTTATAATGAGTCACTAATAAATGCTTTAAGTTATTTAGGTTGTCAAGACATTACTTTAAGTTACAGAAGTTCAATACCCAAATTTTTCGTTTAAGTTATAGAAGCTTTGTGTTTTAGGTAAAATAGGTATTTGGTTCTAAGGGGAAGGGAATAAAAAAATGTTAATTTTAGAGGTTTTTTAAGTTTTAATCTTAGATTCGAGAACCTAAGAGCAGGTTTTTCCTCCATTTTGCTGATGACCAATTTAAATGAATTTATAATTTAATTTAATTTACAATATAAATTTAAAACCTTAACTTGTAATGTTCTTATAGTACTAGATATATTCATAAAGGGTGTATTAATTACATATAAATTTACATTTATTTAAGTTGACCGGCGGTGCTGGCACCGACTTCACAAATAAATAACTTCGTTATTTATTGCAAATAAGTAGGTACTTATTTTGAGTTAATAATTTGTTTTTAGTGCATATCTTTTTTGAAGTCGGTTTTTTAAAAGATATTTTATTACATATCGTTTAAGTAATGTATACAAATGAAATATAACAACAAAATTTCATTAATTTTCTCTATATAAACTTTTTCTTTTAACAAATTATTTATTTTTGTCGAAATAAATTTAACAGTGTATGATTTAGTTTTAAAATTAAGATTTTGATAATTTTTCAAGAAAACACTAAAAAGTACTATGAACTTACCGAAATAGTGTTATATTTTAGTCGCATCGTGAATTTGAGGCTCGATCTATTAAATATGTCTCCAAATTGACAATTTAAGTTATCTTCTGACAGGGCGTTATTTTACAATCTTAGGAAATTGCTTGAAGATTGATGTATAATTGTCGTAGCAGTTTGTAAGAAGCGATGACAAGGCCTGGATAAGAAATAACGTCCCAGAGAAAAATGATTTAGCCTTTTGAAATATCAAACGGCCATACGATTTACGTCTTTAGCCTCATCTCATAAATGACGTCTTTCCTTTCAGTTCGATAGGAAATCATTTCCAAAAAAACACATGTTGTGTTTATGATTGCATCAATTATTATTTGTTTCAAATATAAACAAACGAGAACCATTAAAAGGTGTTTTTTTTCTTTTTTTACTTAAAAGATGCACAAATGTAAAACTCCGTCAACATTGTTGCCATTAGCCTAGTTATGTATACATGTGGGTAAGTATGTTGGCAATTTTCTCAAAAACTATTTAACTGATTTTGATGCTTCTTATACCCGTAACATTTTCATATTTATTTAAGTGTAAAAGCTTATAAGATACGGCTCTTACTTTAATAGATATATTAAATTGTCTCATTGAATTGATAGAAGGTGGTAAATCCCGAACTAATTTATCTCCACGATTTCTGTTTGTTGCGCTCGTTAGCATGGTATATAATTATGTTTAGCGCCATATAATAGATAACGTGCGTGTATTCGAAATTTGAAATTTACGATTTTGCGTTGGAAATATTATTCATGATGATACCAAAACGCGTTTCACAAATTATCATGTTTATTTTGGGGGAATAAAGTTTATTAATAGATATTGCTGATCTACCTTTGGTTTACTGCGCGGTATTGTTGATTTTGCATATCCCATACTTGTTAATCGTAATCTATTTCAAAAATATAGTACCATTATGTGTGTCATTTCCAGACACCGTGCAATAGAAATTCTTCTGTAAAACCAACTTCCCTATTTATATTCTGCAAAAGAATATCTGATCTAAATGTGCTTATAAAGAAATAAGTCTATTATATGGCAATAAATTTTTTTATAGATATACATACATTTATCTCAAGTAAAAATGCGGATTCTTTTGCCGTTAGAGTATAAAAAAATGTAGATTAAAATATATAAAACAAGGCAAATTTACTTTATATTTGTCTTTGCCTGGCAGAGTTCCATTATAACTCACTGTAACTACGTTAGTTATAAAACAAAAAGAATCAAGAAACCAAAAGATGAGAAGAAAATTAAAGTAGAATACATTTTTTCCTCCTTTAAACTTTTAAATTGCAATGTGTTTAAAATAATGAAAGTTGGAAAAGCCGTAGAGTTACAATTATGTTTTACTCACCATTAAATATTTATGGAATTTATCTAAATTCCTTTACTGTAAGCTTCCTTTACTGACATAGCTCTCTATTTTTCTTTCTAAAGCAACACTTTGAAAATATTATTAATTACTCTACCAAATAAGTTGCTGTTCTATTGGAGTGAAGAATAGAAGTAGTTAGCATAATATCGCATAATTGTGTCTCTACTAGCGGTTTTTTCATTCGCCACGACAAATTTTTTAGGCAAAGTTATGTTGCGGTCAATTAATTTGATAGGATATTGATAAGATTTGCGTAAAGATTAAAAAATCCTGTAAGATTCAAAAATAAAAAGTAAATTAAAAAAAATAAAAATACTATTCAATTACAAAAGGATTAAGGCAAAGGAATTAGTATCAAAATTCTTGAATTATGGGAAATTAAGTGCTTTCAAAAAATAGCAATCGCGTTCAATAATTTATTTTCCAAAAAATAACAATATAAATGACAACTAGATAATTTAGTAGCGCCAATATGCTATTAAATCTCTGCGATGAAGTTGTAAACTCGGAGCTATGGAAGCGCATCAGGTGGAACATAACACTTACATTAGTTGTGATAAGAGAACGACGCAACCGTTCGATGACCGCGCGTCGCGATGCAGCAACTAAAACGAAACCACAAGCTATAGGAAATAGTTGACAGTATTAGAATGCTGAAATTCTAATACTATCACTATATATACTATTTCCTTTAGATATTTATAATTTAAGTATTAGTATGCATCACGTTTACGAGTTTAAAGTGCTTTACGAGTAATTTCTTGCATAATTTAGAGAATTCTAGGAAAGTAAAAATACAAATTCGAAAAAGAGAAATTAATTAAAATATTCCCCACAACTTTAAAAGACAAAAAGCATCAGGAAACCAAAAAAAAGAGAAAGCAAAAGTTGCGATGGTTTTTATCCCACCGCAACTTTTAACTTGCCATATGCTAAAAGAAAAAAACAAGTCACAAAAAGCGAAGTTAAAAGAATGAAAGCTGGAAATAAGTGAATATTTCGAAATAGGTGAATATGGAAATGGTGAATATTTTTTTTTGATCCTCCCAGGAATGATTAGACTTAGTGCACTATAAATCGCACGTAGATGCCAATTCGTTGAATTAAAAGTGATCTTGCCTCATTGACTTATTCAGATTACATGAAAAACTTTATCTACAAATGAAGAACCCATCGATGATTGAAGAATAACGAGTAATTTCGTTATCATGTTGTAGATAATTTAATTCTCATTACTATTTTAATTAATTCTCGTCTACTTATAAAACTTGACTAATTGTATTAACATAGCAGTTATTAAAGAATTTTATGTAAAGTACCTAATCAAATGATAATAATAAGTTTTTCTTTATTCCTTTGCATTAGAGACTAAATTCTATAAAACTAATGAACATTATTTAAAATTACATTAAACATTTAAACTTCAATGTTGATTAAGAAAAATTAGAGTAACATTTCTTAAAGGTATGCTCTTTCTTATTTTTTTACAGAGATCTGTTTTTGGTATTTATTTGTAATATATAATTTTTATCTCCTGTATATAATTTTGGTCTTCTGGGGGCATTTCTTTTCGTAGCCCTAAAATTATTATTTTTCTACTTTTTTGGCTGACCGTTTCATATAGGGAAATATTAGGCTTGAACTTAGAAAACTTTTCAGGTTTTATGTGCGTAAAAAAATTATGCCAAAATTAGCTTTACTTTCCTAATTCCTTTGAGCAACCACCCATAGTTGTATAGACGTTATGCAAAAAAGTAAGTAAGATCGTATTTCTACTGTTTGTTACACTGCAGCGGAGAATTTTTTTTCTATACCAACATAATAGACTTATAAATTTTATAATTCGGTTCTGTGGTTTAGTACGTTTCTAACAATCTTCTTGACCACTTTTTTGCTCTTAGAAAAACTACACGTTTTAGAAAAATATAGGCCGTTTTTAAATTAATTGTATTTATATTTAAATAAATATACTGAGAAGAATGAATAAACACATACATCACTATCGTGGCGAAGGTATGACGAAGATACGAGTAGATAGTGCGATAGGGAAAAGTAGACAATCACCTACATTGTGGTCAGAGCGAAACGAGGTTACATCGCTTTCGCATTACATCGCACTCGACGATCATATTGCGCTGTAATAATATTTTCAACTCATTTCATGCTTTTTGTATGGGAACAGAAGTCTGTCATTATATTATTTGTGATGTATTGCCGATTTGTGTTTTTTTGGTTTTCCTCTTTTTCTAAACCCACTCTTTTGTTACTAATTAACTGCTGTTTTAATAGTTTTACTGCTGTTTTCATCTGTATTTTTACGTAGATGACTATTTAGCATATTTGAAAGTATACGTATTTTAACTCATCGTTTATTATAAAAAAAACTATATACAAACTATGCAATGGATGAAAGCAAAATACACACGAGTGAAGTTGTTGAAGGGTAGCTAGTAAATACATAAAATACTCTATATTTCATATTGCGGTTGTATTTAATTTTACATAACCAATTTGTGCTGTATTAGTCTTTGTATACCAACGATTTTGATCTTTAATGCTTTAATGCCATCAAATATCAATTTTATAGTATTTGACCATATTATAAGTTAGTTTAGTCTAATTTCTAAACATTTAACGCGCATTAATCAAGAACAAGTTATTTTAGTTTCTAGACGTTTTAACGTGCATTAATGAGGAAGAGGTGGAACTACTTTTAACGCAACTATAAAGTCTGAGACTCTTCAATTTAGTGTAACAATCAACTATAATATGCCAAGGGCGAGTATGTGAGATGATTGTTAAAATTTACGAAAAGCCTTAAACGCGCATTTCGGGTTTGGATTGAACGTTTTACTACAAAATTGTTTTATTTCCCTTCGCTATGAGTTAACAGTTCATGATCAAAGAGAATAAGTAGACTTTATCATAACTAAAAAAGCCAAAGATAATAAATAGTAATTTATTTCAAGTATCAACATATGTGCGTCTACATATTTCCTTATATATGACCATAAACCAGAACCGCTTTCTCTCAAAAACTATATAGAGTAATAACTCAATAAAAATAGTAGACTACACACCTATGATTACTGTACATTAATGCATTTATTAGGCCGCACTAATATTAATATTGAATTTAAAAGATGATTACCAAAAATCTTAGCTTAAATGAAGCAATAATTGTACGAAAATATCAACGGCAAGATTTACTAAGTTTCTAAATTAGTGAAAGTTTTATATGTAAGGTTATGAATTACCTTTTAAAGCAATTATTTAGAATATGGAAGCGCTAGAATACATCCTTCATTTCTAATGTATCTTGAGATATGTAATTTAACTTACCATCCGTTTCTAGATCGAACGGGAAATGTTGGTTTCTCCCCTTCTGCTAATTTTGGATTTGTTTAGTACATTATTTGTTTATTACCTTTTAACTCCAATTTAAACCCAAAGCAAAACTTTTTAACTTTGAGTAAAAATAATTCGACCACATTAAAATTATGAATGGAACAATAAAAAAATCAAGATAGAAAATCGCCAAGATTACCTAGATAATACATAGAAACCACTTACAAGCAAGTATCCATGGTTATAAACTAATATCGAAATTGTTTTCCAGTTAAACAAAAATATACAATAACAAATGGAATCAACGATTTATCTTTGAATTTTGCAAGTAATGGTTTTTCCTTACGAAATCTGATGATGAAAATAAAGCTAGACCTTGATTACATGCCATTATTAAAATTATGGACTTTTTAAACTATTTTAATATATTTTTCGAATATAGTTTACATCATGTGGAGATGAAATGTACCAAACAACCGTATTTGAAGAATGGCTTCTCTAAATGGGAAGTGAAACTTTTACAGAGTGTACATGTAACTAAAATTCTATGATTTTTTATTATGAGCGAGAAAAACTAAACAATTAAAAGTTTGACATCAAGTCGATCTGCCAAAGCCACTCACAGGTTTGCTTCAAAATTTACAGGTGAGCATTTTCTTAATATTTGGATAATTTTAAGGGTTAGTATAATATATTCGCCTCACCTAATAAATATGCAAATTAACCTGTCAAGTACGAACAGAACTGGTACTTCGAGGGTTTCGTACACATTTAGGTACTAGTAAACGTTTAGTATATACATACGTTTACTTTAATCGCATTTCTCTTAAACTGTTTACAAGTATTATTTTTTCTCAAGGTAAATATGTTATCTACTCGTATATATCTTTCACAGGCACAGAGTCATAATGGCCATAAATTTCTTGTAATTTTCTATTCAAGTTTTATCAAAGTCGTTTCTTTGACAAATTTTGGCTAGTGACTCATTTTTGTATATTTTTATGATATTATTTTAAATATACAATTTAAAATTATAAAAAAATATTCTTGTATTACCCATGAAAAAATTATTTTAAATACATAAAAAAAATTAGTGATTTATGCCTTTAACTCTTAAATGAATATTACAGAAAAGTATACATATAGTAAAGTATTTATAACAAAAACATGTAGGCCAAGAAGATGTATTTCTTTACCAAATTTACAAATTTCTAAATCGTATAGGTTCTAAGAATATTAGCTGTGGTAGACAGACTTACAGACAGAAATGTGAGTGATCTTATTTTTCGCGTTTCAGTTTGATGTGCGGAACTCCAGAAACTATGTTCGTTCAGGTAAACATATTGGTTTTAGTTCGCTGCGAATTAATGAGTTAATTAACAAATTTATGATACACTCAGCGAGCAGGCCACACATCTTACAACCTTGCAAATTTTGACAATTTACCAAATCATAATCGTTAAACGTGAAGGCGGCGTTCATAATCACATTGAGTTCACATACAAAATTGGTTCTTGCTGGTGAAGCAATTCACCTTGTTCGCTACTCTTCACGAAATGTGCTTATTATTAAAATAGCAGTTATTATCATTCACTGATTGAAAACATTCTCAGTACCAACCTTTAAGACACGCGATATCGTTTCTATGAGAAAAAGTTTCTTTTTACCGTTTTATACAATGATTAATATACTTTTTTAGGAATAAAGTAAATTCTATCGGCTCAACATGCCTTGAATTTTTTAAAATATAAATATAATATTTAATAAATTTCCTTCTAACTCATTTTACAATATTAAAATTAAAATGAACAATATGCGTATAAGTGTGCATTAGAATAAGAGACAACATTTAAAAAATGAAGAATAAGATAAATATATTAAAAAACATATTATATTGAGTTTTTTACATTAATTATTAAAAATGTGAAAAAATATTCCTTTAATAATCAAACTAAGTAAATGAATTCACATTGTAGAAGTAGGATATTTTTATTAAATAAATAATCGTAAGCTTAACTTTGTATCTTTCTAACATCTACTCAACCATAGATTTGTGTGAATTTGTCAAAATAAAATTTACCTTTCAATTAGGTAAACGAGTATTGTGTCATAAAACAAAAGGAAAGTGTGTGTGCTTTCCGAATTTTCATCAAGAAATAGTAAATCAATAGACAAGTATTTTTTTTAAGTTTTCCCATACCAAACACTTTAAATAATTTAAATTATCGTTACACAGTATCTAACTTTCCTGATGGCCACGGAATTACAAAAAAATTTGACATAAACTTATACATTTTATGCAACATTTTTAGAATATAAAATACGGATATAAATAATTGTCAATTATAAGTTAAAGTTTTTAGTTTATTTTATTTGTATGCTTTGTGTTTCGTTGCAAAATTAAGTCTCATTAAATAAAAACAATTTGTAGTAAACTTTTTTTACTTATAATAAAATTCATTAATAACTTTTATTATTATTATATAAAAATGTATTTTAAACATTTAAAGGATATCTATTTTTCCATATTAAAGCACGATGATTGTAATTTTAATAAAATGTCTAAACCATTAAATCGGTCAAATGAAGTATCTGTAATTTTTTTCTTTCGATATTACCATCGGTATTTACTTGCGGGCTCTTCTAAAGGATATTTAAATATTTCTAAACAGAAGTACATCACACGTGCTAAATTCAAAATCAGCCATGTTCTGATTCTACAGTAAAATAAGTACAACGTATAGTCAGAGATACAGTTAATCCAAAGTATTAATCTAAAATTCTAACTGAAAAAGTTAAAATATTTAAAACTTATAACTACAACGCAGTCACCAAAAAGTAAATGTACATAATGTTACGGACAAATAGATATCAAATTAGAGATAACAAAAACATAAAGGGCCTCATTAATCCTTCGAATGATGGCGCTGCAATATCAAAAAATGAATAATGTACCGTAAGCTCGATTGATTGATACTGGAAATAAGATCATAAGCATCATCCCTTACGTCATCCTGTTATAGATATTAAGCCTGGGAATGTGTCGCAAAAGCATATATTCCCAAAATGCGTGCCTGAGAATGTGTTGCAAAAGCATACATTCCCAAATAACGTGTTAAGGAAATGCGTATGTTTAAAGTACAATACGAAATACAATAATTTCAAAAGTAGCTCATAAAGTGAATATTCTCGAACGGATAGTTGAATGTTGCCAGGTCGAAGTCGAATTTTGGTCTTTATTTTCCTGAATTTGGTGTAGAATAAAAATACAATTTTATTTTTGCGTCAAATAAAGCTATGTATCTATATATGTTCTTTTTATTTGATTCCTTCGTAACTGGTTCTCTTATAACAGTATTTGTCATTTTGACCGTAAAAAGGCCGTCTTTTCACATCAACGATAAATTATATTTTTCTGTCACAGATTGTAATTATGAGTTTATCCCGCACATAAGAGATTGAGGTGACTATTTATCTGAGAATATTATATAGTTTAAAAATCATCTGTTTTGTGATAGGAACGAGAACATAAGGAAAAGCGCGAAGATAAGTAAGTTCATGTCATACGTAGACGACAACATGTCAGTCTACGGCTACCTAGTGCAAGGCAGATGCTTCTTTCTTTCGGGTCATTTCCTCAATAAGGTGCATCTCAAAATACTTAGCCGTTTTCAATGCCAGATTTCTACATTTTTACAATAACAATGTTTTTAATTACCTCCTCGATTTAATTTATGGGAAACAAATGAATTTTTGCCACAAAAAAGTGAAATTTTTCCACAATTTCGATGTGTACTATATAACAAGTTGAGTGAAGAAAATAGAAAGGAACGGGCAACTTACTGGTAACTGCAATTCTTTATTTGTACTAGGAAACTACCTAAATTTATTTATTAATTAAAACCTCAGATCTTACATTCGGATGGGAAGGGAATCTTCCGATTTAAGTTATGCAAACGCGAACCACTAATGCGCAAATATCATTCTGTAATTTTCCAGGCATCTCTCAATTCAATTGTTTGCTCGATATTGAATATGGAAATCTTCTTCCGCTTATTTAACATAAAAGAATTCTTCACAAACTTGTATAAATTTAGATTCGTTCGAAGTTCTCTAAGTTGACAATATCACATAAAGTGATTTATTTTTAACGGTTTATTATCACGATTAATTTCATATTTTAAAAAACATCTATTAGATTGTTTGGTTTGTTTTATTATTGTACTGAAATGTGCGATTCTTCTTTCATTGTGTCTCTTATACGTAAGGAATCATGGTGTTCAAACACTAATATTGAACCGTTTTTCCAAAACAGAAAACAGTTCAATATTGATGAATATTCTGATGCTTTTATTAATTTCCGAACCTATTGCAATTAAATAAAATTTAAATATTACTTTTAGTTTATCCCTATATTTGTCTAACAACACGATCCGAATAGGTTAAGTGATTTTTATGTGATGCGTGGAAAAATAAACACGTAAATGGACAAATAGACAAACATAAGATAATGAACCCATAGAGATTTAAGAAGGGAGTACCATCCGCATAAAATAGAAGTACTAAGCAAATCAATGAACCTAAATAGATCTAATTTATTTACAGTATTTATTTAATATTTTCCATAGCCACATCTGTTATTGCAATTCATGTATAGAGTCGTAGAATTGTCCTACGCATGCATGAAACTTGATAGGAAAGCTATGTGAGCCAAAGGTGTATTACTAGGCAATAATATCATGAATTTTAACTTTTTGTTTCATGGGTATTATAAACACAACATATGTTTAAACATAGTTCTATGAGTTTATTCTGGAAATTACAGGTTTTGATTGTCAGTAAAGTAATTTAATGAGCAACAAAATTTATAAATGTTTATGTCAGATATACAGAACAGTGCCTACTATAGTTAGAACTTAAATATTTTGATTCGGCTACAGACTTGCTTTGTGAACATATAAACATTGTTGAAAATTAATACTTGTAAATAATTTAATAGATGTACTATACACTCTTAAATGTTTATATGTACATAACCTTCATACTACGAGTTGTACTCGTAATTGATGGAGAAGGCACATAGTAAAGATACTATAATTAAAACAAATTAATTTGCGTAATGAATTGTATTTTCCATGGCTTAACCGAACCGAATTAGAAAAGCCTCAGTAAATTATTGATTGCAAATATTGAATTTTAGACAAAATCCATAAATTGCATCACAATTAATTTAAGACCAACAATTTTTCCCGGTTTTCGTAATGGAAAACTTGTGCTTCGTTGTATATATATAAAGCTTCCTCTCGATGTATGGGCCACATCTCCGGTTTGATATATAATCATGCTACAGTAGTTTTTTATGTGTATTTAGATAAACACAAAACTATAAATAAATATTGTTTAATTTAAAAAGGTAAAAGATACTGCTGCCAATAAATCTGTTATTAATTATGTAGTAGAGTTGAACTTAAATTCTTTACGTTCTCTATCGCTTATATTGATCAAATCTGAAAGACGTAAAGCTGCGAAGTATCACAAAAATTCATACCATGATTTTCAGGTGACTGCGCGCATTCACCCCGTGACCCCGTCATCTATTTACATATGTTTGCATGTGTGTGTGTATGTGTGTGATTGTCATCCTAGTTATTTTAACTTTCTGATCTGTACATGTATGATAAATATAATACAATTATAGACAAAAGCCTTTTAGGTACAATTAAGCATACGCTCTGAGTACGTATTTTCCTTCCGTTGCATTATTTCTCCTTCTTTTATTATTTTCTTGTTCTATATTGAAAAGGTACTTCTCTAAATTTTCTCCATTGTATTGTTGGATGATTCATCACCAAACTAATTTAAGCAATTTACTGTACTTTTAATAATATCATAATTAAGTAATGCTGGCATTTAAAATTAAATTAGTAAAAATTATGTTTTCAAAAGCAAAGAAATTTTGTTGTATTAAACGTCTTTATCGGTCAACTACATTTCGTACTTTGATTCATCGCGCAATCCTTTCTGATTGATCCTTACTCAATTGAAGCTTATTTGCTTTATGAGTTTAATACAAAAATTTATTTACACGCTCAGGTAAAATAAAAAAGCATACAAGCTGTAAATACCCATAAGTACACTTTACCCAAAACATCAATAAATAAAGCATGTTTATGTGTCTAGCTATTTTATCTCACACCATCCATACAGTTTTGTAAAAGGCAGTAAATCGTAAAACGTTCGAAGACCAGCTGACTTAATTATGAGTCTTCATTGCGGAGCATATTTATAGAATTTAATTTTTAAACGAAATTATAACGCCATCTTTCAATAAAGTGATTTACTCACCTATAATATTCATTGAAATTAATGTTTATATTTAATTACATACAACAGATGGCGCTGTTTGTTATTCTTGCAATTTAAATAAAACTTGCAAAGTACGAATAGAACTCGCATTATGAGGGCTCCGTACACACTTAAATGCTAATACTGAACTATTTACGAATATTAATATTATTATTCTTCATATAAATATATTGTCTAGTTCATTTTATTCATCTGTAAAATAGAATGAAAATTTCAAAGCGTGACTTAACGTGTTTCTCGCAAAAACAGCGTTGACATCTTCAGTAATATTTCTGAAACTATTTGTAAATAAACCGTATATTCTTATACATTTTGTTGACAAACAAATATTAGAATCTAAGTGTAATATTCGTATTTAGATACTTTTCCGTTAAGGTAACATTTCATATTGTATACACAAAATTATTTTTTTTATATACATATTTTATTTACATAAACACACACACATACACACACACACACACACACACACATATATATATATATGTGTGTGTGTGTGCGTGTATGTGCGTGTGTATGCGCGCGCGCGTGTGTGTGTGTGTGTGTATGTGTGTGTGTGTGTACGTACATACCCGTAAGTATCCCAAAAATATGTAAGTAAGGTAATTTTTTAAATAATATTTTATTAGTTATTACATTTCTGATCTATTCGGGATAAATAAAAAATCAGTTACATGCATTTTAAAACATGACGCCAAAAAATTATGAGAAACATGAGATACTCTAAACACCAGGTCTTCATATATTAACAGAAACACAAGATATTCTAAACAACTTTCTGACTGAGAAATTTGACTAAGAGAAAAAACCTAATCCCAAAATAAAGACCCAAAAATATAGAATGTGAAAAATTATCATTTTTGTATGTAATTAAATAAATTATTAAAACTGAATAAAATTACCAGAAATGTATTCTAAAAAATTACATAAATGTTTCAAAATTATAACCATCGTATTCAATACAAATACGGCTTTTGGAATGCCATTTTAAACGCCTTACTGCTGTGGCTTTCAATAATTTTTTCGGGTTCCCTTTGATTTCTCCTCAATTCTTTCAAACTGCAACTTTTTTGAGTACATATATTCCTTATAGTAAACCCACATTGAAAAGATTGGTAAATTATTCAACTAGTATTTTTTTTAAAAAATCAGGGTTATATTACAATTATTCACATCACAAAAACATTTTATCTTCAAACTATGATTAGATAAATAACACAAAAAAAATTATAACTCAGAAATTATGAACATATACTGAGATTTTCAGGATAGGCCTTGATATTCTTTATATCTTCTCAAGCATCTACTCACAAATGTCACGCGCGAACTATATAAACTCTTAGGCTGTAGCAGTCAGATGGCAGAAGTATAAAACCCTAATCGTATTTTAGTTCCAGTGATCAAATATAGAGAGCTAAACGATCACAAACTTGACGTTCGTACAAATCTTTCACTTTCATCTTCTCATAATTTTTCATTTATTTAAAAAATTAGTATCCTGAATTTTTATTGTCTTTAACATGTCACTGAGGTTTTTAATCATCTAAAATGTCATTAATATTTGAGTGTTTAATTTATTTTCCACTAGCATTTATTATGAACTTTTTTAAAATCAACTTATGCCTACCTCAGTCTCTAGCTCCTCTACACGCCGAAAATGTGTGTTCAATTCCCACCGGCCGATCGACTTTATATTTGTCTCATCTACGATATTGAATACTACACTAATGTTGTTTTAAAATATTGAATTCTTTTTAACCTAGTTTTTGAATTATAATAGTATTAAAATAAATATACAGCTAACTTAGCGGTATTTATAAATTTTGCACGAAAATGACGTCTGTGTGTTCGTTTTTTAAACAAATTCAAACAAGTCGATATTTCTCTAGCTATTTTAATCCATTGTCAATATTTCAACGTATGACAGTTATGCTAAAAAACATACATCAAGTTTTTTTGCCTTTAATGTCCGTCATATGTTAAGTAATAACGTTTCATGGTAGATTATACTGTTAGCAAATTTAATATTGGTAATTTTCTTCCAATACTTTTCATATGGTGAGTTCCACGTAAACTAAACGCTAGAATAGCTAATATAATCGTAATCCCAGTATTAGAAATAAAGCCTTCCATCGAATTTATTAATCAAAGAAATATATGCATGTCAGTTTGATACATAATATTTTAAGGGATGGATGATAGTTTCAGAAACATTTAGGTAGTAAAATTTCTCAAATGATGCGTACAATTTGTGTGATACTACCTGTACAAAATATCGTTAAAGGAATAGATTGAACTGTTTTTACATAATTTAAAAGAATACTATAAGATTTAAATGTGAATAAATTTATAAATTTAGACAGTTTATAATTTTAACCAAAATTACTGACCAATATTACACAACATACCCAAAGTGACCCAAGTTAACAATTAATTTGATTAATTTAGGATAGGTATTTAACATTAATTTTCATCAATTAAATTTACGCCATAAATCATCGTTGTCGTTTCATGTGTTTACACACGAAACGATAACTTTCAAATTTCGTTATGTATGATAATATTATTTCGTTGAAAATATTGTACTGCTACTTACATAAATTAACCGATAGATGGCATTAAGAAAGTGTCACATTTTGGTGAAATGTTGTAGTATAAACTCTCAGCGTTTCATTTATCAATACAATAATATTCCCTTAAAAACAACAACAGGAAAACACCCTTGATATATGTTTTCAAAGATTGAGTGGAAAAGTTCTAACTCTCGTAAACTCAAGTCCTTCTGCGCTCTTGTCCTTTTTTTCGTCGGTCCTGTTTGTGTGTATCATACTTTTTGGACTTTTTTAATTCTATTGTTATTATTTTATATTGTAACATATTTTATAGTCCACCAACCAATTTTTCTAAATCCATTGTTACAGCTAACTAGAAGGGATTGCTTCTCTGGTATAAGTTCACCATACGTAATTTACATTAAAGCAGGGAAATAATTGAATAAATGAGTTTTAATAATAAAAACAATATATCTAATTCCATTTGACTGCTAATCAGAAGTGTATTTTGTTTTGCAGTGTCTTTAATGCAATAATTTTATTGTAATACAGCGCTTGCAAGAAAGTCTGCTAGCTAATAACCGTAGAATTTCAAGTTTAGATGAAATTTACCTACATATTTTTAATAAAAAGGTCATTAATTATAATTATCTTAACTGTAAAATACACACGTAAAATTAATTGTTACTCAAACTAATGAAACCGAAAAAAAAGTTATGCAATGCATCTTTACAGCCATTTCTCACGAGACCTTTTTCAATAATTTATTATTTACTTTGAACCGTATAAATCAGGCTTTGCAGCTAGATCAATATTATGGTAGCGACGGCTTATACGCAATAAAACGCTTTAATTGATGAACAAAGGGAGTGGGTGCGCTCAGCTCTTACTCGGGGATAGACGGTGTACCCAGCATGCCCCTCTAATCCCGCTCGCCTCCGACCGTAATATGTCCCATGCAATAAGCGGCATTATAGACCGCGAATGTTTGCGCTCGATAGTCGTTTCCACACTGTCGCGACCCTTGACAAATAGCGTCTGCAGACTTAAAAAATTTGCCCTATTTACCGCCACCTATTACCGCCAGTAAGATAATGAGTAGATGAATTATTCAATACGATAATGTTTCTAATAAGACTTTTCAACGATTGAAATATACAATTATTAAAAAAAATGGTTTAAGCAATATATGAACAAATAATTGTGGTTATGAGTTTATCATAATTATCAGTAGTTTAGGCATTTAATTAGAAATCAGTCCCACACTTCTAACGATTTTAGCTAAAAATTGCATTGAAAATATCAAAACGCAAGTTAATTAAAAGTTAAGTAAAAAGCGAAGCGGTACGAAAACGATGCGATGTTGCCATATTGACACATTGCTCCTCCCGTGCACCGCACAGCCATAAAATCATATCAAATCAGTCTTTCATTGTTATTCTGTTACTTGACAGCGAAGTACGGCTTGTCGGTGCTTACTGGCGCCATTGCGACAATTATGTTTGTGCTTCAGTTGTTTTCGTAACTAAATGATATTTATTTCTATTTGTAATTAATTATTAAGTAATTATTATTAATAAAATAATTTACTGATTTAATTTTTTTTTTATTAAAAAAATATTGTGTTTAATTTTTTTGTTTTGACCAGGGTCTAGTAAAAAATACTACATGCTTAAAATTTATTTAATTTAATTAAAACTAACCTCGTTTTTTCAAAAAGTATATATAGGGGAATGCATTCGATAATAACTAATTTCATTAAAATTCTAAAATAAAAATATAAAGTATTGTGTAGTATTGTTGTAATATTAATAAATTATTAATTAATTTTATATTTGATTTCTTATATTAAGTTCAACAGATTAATGATGCATGCGCATAATGGGTATCAACAATTGTAGCAACAGCATGTCAGTGGTTAGATCAGTTGGTTGGTAGGTAATCCATTTTATTAATTAGAATTAATTAGTAAATTAAATTAATTATTTTTAAAAAGCGTGGATTTAAATAGATAAATGATTAATTAAAATATTGTTAAAATAAAATTTCAACGATATTAATATTTCATACAGTACAAAAAATAAAATTATAATCTTGCCAATTACAATGTTAATAATTGGTGTTTTTATTTGATTGCGTTTTTACTAATGATCTTTTTTCGACTTGTGCTGAGTGATGAGTGAGTAAAGTTAAAAGTTGCCTTCTCTTGACAAAGTAACACAAGTGAACCAAAATATCTATTCAATGCGGTTGTAATTTTAATACGCACATTTTTGGTGCGAATCATTATTCCTAATTAATAGATAATATATTTTACTTAAAATTTGTTATACGAAATTAACTTAGTCTTAATTAGACAGGCATGGTAATGAATTTATTTCTTCCAAAATTACTTTAATTGTTTATAGTAGGCTATGTAATATCAGGTGTCTATTGTTTTTATAGGTTCGCAATGGAGAAATGGAAAGTTTAAAAGTCTTAAAAGTTTCTAAAATCAAAGATACATCGCACGCATGATATCTTAAATCTCCTAAAAATATATATATGAAAGGCTCAAATGCAAGTGGCTTGGTAAGACACCTTGAACATATTCACAACATTTATTCAATACCTTCCACTTCAATCACCGACACTTTTTACAATAAACAAGACCAGTCCTCAGAACCTAAAAAATTCAAATCGTTATTCAGCAAGCTTTTAAATTTGAAACCAAGCAGTCGCTCGACAAAATATTATCTGCAAAAGATGGTCTCATAATTCGGTGAATTGTTAAAAGTGATTTCATACGCTAGTCTCTTCAACAAAGAGGATATAAGTTATCCAAGAATGAGTCGCCATGAAATTTTATCAAGAAAAGAAAATGGAAATGATAAATTATTTAGGCCACTTGCAATCTGATGGTAGTAAATCGATTCATTTCAGCCTTAGAATTGATGAATGGACAATTGTATTTTAACCCTTACTATACAGAAGATATTTTTTACAATTTGGGCCTGGTTTTCATCCCAGGAAAATGCGGGGTTACAGAAACGAGAGAAACAGTGGAAAAATGACTGCAGGAATTTGGTTGGTGTTTTGCTCAGCACGTCGTAGCTGTGACAAGTGATGGCCTAAACGTTATGGTTAAATTGAGTCGCCAAAGCCCCACTGTAATGATTTTTTGTCTCAATCACGCTATATATTTGTGTGTCGTAGCCACTTTTTGCAGTAGTGATAATGAAACCGTCGATATCAACAATAAACGATTCGTTTCTGACTCTGACGCTGATGAAAGCAATTGTGATTATGATTCCCTTCATGACTCGGAACCCGAAGACATAATCAATGTACAATAAATCCAAATAAACAAAGTTTTAAAAGAAACTCGTTCTCTGTTTAAAGTAATTCGAAAAAGTTCCCTCAAAAATATTGCCTTTTAAAAATATATCAAGGAAGAGTTTGGTCACCAAGTGAATTTATTTTAGGATGTACGTACAAAATGGAATTCAACAATGTAGATTATCGAACGATTCTTGAAACTGCAGAATGTAATAAAAAAGTTACTGATTGACCTGAATTTGTCTTCAAAATGAAACGATGTCCATAATGGAGTTCCAGAATATTTATTAAACATCAATCTTTATTAGATATTCTATCTTGCATCCAGTAAAGTTGTGTGTTGAGACTTTATCCGGAAAAGACGCTATTGTTTTGACATCTCAGGCAATAATAGACGTATTTATTAATAAATTACAATCTATGGAAAACAATTTTGAAAAATTTATGGCTATTTTGTATTGATTGCATAAAAAGAATTTAATAATTTATAGGAAATAAGAGAAGTGATTTGATCTCTGTGGCTGTAAATTGTTATTATTAGTTAATACGCGAATAATTGTTTTTGTTCCTATCCCTAATTGAAGAAGACTCATTACATAATAAATGTTACTTATTATTAACATACATTTTATTTTGTATTTTTGTATTTTCGACATGCTCTCTAAAACTTTAAATTTTTCGGTTGAGAATTCTCGGGTCCCGAGAAAAAACAGTATTCGAGGAATTAGAAAACCTAGTCCGAACGGAATACTTTTTTTACGGAACGGGCGGAAAACCTCCATTTGTTGACTATTGGATATTTTTAGCTCGCAAATGGAGAACGATTTTCAATTTATACGTAAAACGTAGAGTTTTGGCTTAATTATATGTAATCTTGAATGCGATATTTAGCATTCAAAATTATATATAATATATAATTAAATTTAATGTATAACAAATGTTGAAACGAGACTTTTTCAGTAGAGAATAAATACATTTTGAATGTTTCTAATAATAAGAAGACGATATGAGGGACCGTCAAAAAATTTATACCTCTTTTTACTACTTTATCTCAAAAATAGTTATGTCTGGGAAGTTGTAATTTATCTCCAACATTAAGAATACACCGTACTTCAGCAATAAATACTAAGAATTTTTGTATGTAAAATAGTTAACTAGTAACAGAAAGTATGATTAATTGGTCTTTATACCTGACAATATCTATCTATTAACATATGAGGAGAAATATAAGATATTTTTTTTTAAATAGATTATAGGTATGCTACACGCTTTTGTATGTGTCTAAATATGTATGGAAGCGTAAAATCTCCTCATAAAAGTGAACGATTGTAATATGTATATTCTTTTGTACCACATAATAAACAAATAGCCACTAATGCACTAGTATAAAGCAGTAAACAGTAAGATTTTCTTATTACTAAAATTTGAATAATTGAGTGTACATTTGGATGCATATTCTATTGTCCAACAGAAAATATGAACACTCAAATTCCAAATATCCGGATGGAAACATACTATAACATCGATTATTCTGTTATATGATTAGATTTTTAAAAAGTATCTAAAATTGCAAGTATATATTGATTTCCAAAAGTTTCAACATAAATTAATTTGTAATAACTCGTAGGTATGTGGGGTTACAAAAATACTATTGGAAAGTTATTTTAGTATTAAATCGAATGGAATTAATTTAAAAAATGTATAAAAATGTTAAAAATCAAACTTCAAAATAGCAGTTGTTTTTTATTACGACATATTTTTAATTCAAATTACTTTTAAGATTGCTCAAATAAATTAAATAATAATTTAAAGCACCATACAAATTATTTACGGACGAACAAAATACATTTGAAGTATAAACAGATTCACGAACACGGTCGAAAAAAATACATTTAGAATAGAACAGTGTCACGATAAACATTGGAAGTAAAACGTTCACCTGTTATGGACATGATGTATTCGTCGACACCTCTGTGTGTCTGCATACTGTTACAGAACATAAATTAGGTAAGTTGAACTTAATACTTTTAAATTTATTTGAATAATTTCAAAATGGTGTATCTGCCTCTTTTTTAATTTATTTTGGACGTAAAAGCTATATCACCCGTTTTAAGTTGATATTAATAGTGGTATCAAGAAGGCATTGCGTTTCTTAGTAATTAAGTGTAAATATAACATTACATTGATACTCCAGAAAGGGTAAAAGAAAAAGGAATGAATATAATAGAAAGGAATGCGATATAAAAGTATAAGGCCGTAATTCAAATCAATTAGAAATCCAACAGGTTCAAAATAGGAATGAGTCTCCAAGATATTTTCGAAACTCATATTTTACAACGAATATACCGTATACTAGTATTATGAAAAGGAAAGTTTTATTTAAATTTTTTCAGGGATTCCCCAAACACCACTAATCCGTTTGTCATACAATTTTACGGTATGATAATTTAAAGTTTTCTGATTGCCATAGGTTATATAATATGCGCAGATGCTTTATAATTTTGAAATATAGTTAATAACATGACAAGTGCAATCAAAACTATTACAGATACACAAATGATATGTATAACGGAACCGTATGTCTTCAAAAGGCGTAAGGAATTGTCCGTGAATAAATTCATATTTTATAAATAAACCACTGTAACTGTTTTCAAGTTAAAAAGGGCGTGGACTCAGTAGCGATGTTAGGTCAGTGTATTGCATAAATAAATATCATTAGAAATTTAATGATTTTCGATAAAATAAATAAACCCTTCACACTTTATCATTTAGATTGATAATTTAAGAGGAATGAAAAAGTATTTTAAAGTAAAAGAAAAGAAATGGGTATTTTAATAACCTTCGGCCTTTATTTATTCTCACATGGAAAGGGAAACAAAGGAGGGGGAGCGGATGCAAGGACATTATGTGATGGTCCATGAAAAAAATACCTTTCAAAATATTTTTATCAAATAACTTAATTTTACCCGTGGGAAGTATCCGTCATTATCTTTTTTGAGCACCAGGGACAGATACTTAACGTGATGTACATGAAGATCTATTTAATGTATATTTGGCACGTCTGGAATACACAATTCACGTGACGTATGTCGAAATGTATTCAACGATATGTTTTTCTACTCTAAAATGTGAACGTGCGAAAACCGGACTGGGTCGTTAATAAAAGGACATTTTTTGTTGCATGTAACTCTCGATGGAATTAAGGAGAATAAAATATAACTTCAAGTATTATCACCCTATATATGGGATGTACTAAGAATGTCTTTCTTTAATTCTATGTGCCCGTGTAATTAAATTACGTATTCTTATAAAATTTCGTTACAACCCGTCTTAAACTAAAAGGCTATAACGCTTTGACCTATGGGATTAACAGATATATACAACGAAATTACGAGCTCCGTTTTTGTATTTTGAAAAAAATTATTTTATTTAAAATATTCTTGAATGATAACTGCAAAATATGCAAGTTAATGCGGTATCTTACTATGCCAAATTTCAAGTGGCCACGTCCGATATTTACTAACTAAATCGGCTGTGATAAACAGACGAACAGACACATGCGTGATGTAATAAGGGTTACGTTTTTTTTTTACTATTCCCTAATAATCAGAAAAGTAGAATAATACATGCAGTGCGTGAATAATAATGTATCATATCTACATACGTAAAACCTTAAAGTGTCTACTTGAGTTACCAACCGTTAATAGAATTTTTAAAATTAGAAAATTAAATTGACATCAATTTGGAAAAAAGTTATTTTATAGAATACAAAATTATCGGATTTAAATGAAAATCACTTTTTAGACCCTAACTTTATTTTACAACTTTGTTGATGAAACTAGCAACCAAAATTTAAAAATGCTAAGAAAAATTTATAACAAAAAAAAGCTTTCGTAAACCATTGGCCCATTGGAGAAATTAAAGGTTTACCATTGAGAAGTTTCCATGACCAACTCCCTCCTCCATGATTAGACCCTTCTGATTACAATATATAACTAAAGGTATCATTTAACGGTTAACAGTAAGTCCATCAAACATGATGGACTTACTGTTAACCGTTGAGTATTTCCCACTTTTAACTAGATTCACTAAAATTTTGTATCATATGCTTTAAAATATATAGCGGACGAAACTCAATTTCGGTAGGATATTTATTAATTTTCATACAGAAGTAGAATCTTAAATTGCAAATGAAAAATTTTAAATAATGTTTTTCAACCTCGTTTCCAATGACGCATCGCATGCATACGTTAGCAATTTTTAGTTCTGAATGAAATGTATGAATTCCATTTGATGCTACTTTGGGTTCACAAAATACGTTAATTTAACTAATCCACTTCACACTTCACTTGTTGGTGCGTAATGAGTATTTTAGTAATTTAGTACTTGAAATATTCGGAAACCACATTTTATTCTGGTGATTTAGAGTACGGTGATGATATCTTAATCAACTCTGTCTACTCTATTAAAATAATCGACGTGTGCAAACAGGCATTCAGATGAAGCGTTGTTAAAACTTGTTGTCAATGACTTCGTGGAAATACTAAGTTACTTCCTATATCTGTCAATAAAACCACGTTGTAATAAAAAAAATTGCAACTCTAAAATATTGCTTTTTTCGAGCTATCGATTAAATTAAATTTTACAATAGAGCTCAAATTAATGTAACCCGGCTGTTGTTAAGCTGTTTATATATGTATATATAATGTATATTTATGTTATCATGTTAATATGTGTATATATTATGTATATTTATGTTATGATGTTAATATCATCATGGTTGTTTTTCTGCTGAGAGTGCACAAATATTTATATATTTACGTGTGAATATGTGTGCACTCTCAGCAGAAAAGAAACCATGACGATATTAACATCATTAAAATTTAGAATCGATTAAGTCGCAAGTAAATTGTTGTAAATCTAAAAAACAAGTTTTTGGTAGAATATTTTCAAAACTATTAGCATAAAATAATTATGCAATTGTAAGCAATAAAAGTCTTTAATTTTTTTCTTTGCTGCATTGAAGCAAAAAACTAAAAAATATTTATAAATCGTTACGCAAAAATTTGCAATGAAAATTATTATTATTTTATATTAACATTTCCTGGAATAAAATGAACGGCTTAATATTATGACGGTATATAAATACAATAAGCGTTTCACAGCCATTATTTCTAATCAAAAATCAGTGGTAGCGTCCAAAAAAAACCAGATTGTGCCATGACTATATACGAGATATTTGTATCTTAAATGGTGTTTTTGTTAAACTTGCTTTAACTCATCTTTATATATCTTTCTAATCTTCTCTTATGTTATTGCTTACGTTGTCAAATAATTATGAATTTGAATTTTGAATTTTGGTGAGTTCCCCTCTGGTAAAAAAAAATACATTTAAAAAAAATTATTTAAAACTCCATAGTCGATGTTTATCGTTATAGATTTTTTTCTTCCTTTTAGTAAAAACTTTTTTTAATTTTAATTCACGAAATGGTTAATACATTTGTTGTTATTTTTCCAATAAAAGACAGGCTATACAGGACTTAACAACTGAACTGACATTTAACTTCAATATTAAACATTAACTACGTTTGGTTTATCAAATATTGGTGTTATTTTTTAAAATTAGAAAATCGAATTAATATCAATTTTAAAACATATTTTATAGGTTATAACATTAACGGAGATACAGGAAAAAATCTTTTTAGACCTTAATTTATTCCCCGCCTTTATTGAAGAAAAACGCGATCCAAAAATAAAATTTGTAATTAAAACATACAATTTAAAAAAAAAAATAAAAAATACTCCTTTTAACCAAAATACTCGTTGAGTCAAATTAAGCTAGCCCAAACTCTTTGGTATAACTACTGAAAAATTTCCAGGACCACCTCCCTCCTCCTCCACCATCACATCCTCCTGATCACAATATGTAACCGAATGGGTCATTGAAAACAGTCAAAAAAGCTCAAAAGCGATATGTTTTACTGTTAGTCGCTGAGAATTCCCATGACAACCTCCCTCCTGATTACAATATTTAAACAAAGGATCCATTGAAACTTATTAAGATAAGTCGACTGAGCTCAAACTTAATGAGTTAGCAATAGAGTATTTCCACAACTACTTCCATATATCGTTATATGATTCTGACGTTTACATTATGTAACCAAATGAATTAATGCCACGAATCAAATGAGCCCCAACTAAACAGATTTCTCTAAACCGTTAAGAAATTCCTATGAACACATATCTCTCCCACCATCATATCAGCTTGACTATTAATATTGTGTTATCGTGCATAATTTTGCGAAGTTTCAAATCAGAAGTAGGTAAAAACTGAGTTATAAAATTTGTTTCCAATTTTATGAAGTTAAAATATACTTATGAATAGACAGTAAAATTACTTTATGAATTTATAAAATTAGTAAGAAAATAATTCCAATATTTGATTATGTAGATACAAACTTTTAACTCAACATATTTGCAAATATCAATAATATGTTAATCAAAATATTTTAATATGTCTAATAAATAAAATTCACCAAGTAAAATTTCAATCATTTGAAAATTTTAAAACTAGTGACTACGAAACTTAACTACGAAACCTTTCTTGTACGCAATTCAATAATACAGTAACTTTTGTAGAAATACAGTATTGTATTAATATATTTATAACGATTCCCATTGCTTCTTTCTTGATTTTATGAAATTTGTTTTGCTTTTTCTTTCATCTCCTACACGTAAACAACACAATATGTCTCGCCAGACGCCAAACAATATATAGAGATAGCAATTCATATGGCTTCTAAAGTATCCAGCCCCTAGCTACAAGTAACTGAATTATTAAGTCGAAGCGGGTCGATTCTAGTCAGCGCCTGTCCATAATTAAAACGCATCACGGCGCAGATACGAGCTTTGAGTTACGACCGACGAATTTATTCCTAACTGCGATAATGTAAGAAAACTACTTTACAAACAGTATTAAAACTTTAATATTTTGAGAGTTCTCGAGTTCAGAATAGCTTTTAATTTTAGATTTAATTAATGGTTGTCTACGACATAAACGACGCATAACGGCAAATACACAAAACGTCCACTATTACCCGCATCATTTGTGGTGCTTTACGGTAGCTTTATAAGGTAACTTTCCCTAACGCAACGCAAGCAGATATAAAAATTCATCAAAATTCATAGCAAATTTACGCTTTACTTCAAAAAGTAATTTTCATGGACAGCAGATTTTTTAACATAATACAGCGCATTATTCTAGATCGACTACTGACGTGCAACATCTTAGTTATATTGTAATTATTTCTCGGCAAGCAGTAACTTTATACAACACAACAATTCATACCTTGAAACTGTACTAGCGTAGATGCATATCGAATATTATCTCATGCCTATGTGACAGATGTTGGAATGGAATATACTCTGAACAAGTCGATCGATGAATCGAATATCCAGTTCTAGAAAAGACAATGTTTTTCTTACAATACTTAGATTTCTTCTATTTTTCTCATCTCCTTTATGCCGTTTATTTTACCTCTTGCAAATACTTTTCATTTCACCTCATCTTCTGGCTTCAATTTCTAAGTACTCATGGGCCACTCATCTAACTGCAGCGTTTCGAAAATCTCTTTTATTCTTTTCATAAATCAATAAGTAACTTATGCTTATCTTCACTCTATGTAAATATATTTTAATGCCAATTTCCCATATTTATGTAAATTCAACTCCTTTACCTTCCCAATAATGTAATTTGAAATGTTTAATTGTACAATTTGTATTCCGTGTGGGTTTGCCACACGCAAACCGATATAATTCAAATTCTTATGTTTTTAAGGACATTCTAAAAGGGAGATTGTATTTTGTAAAAAAACCTTAAAATTTAGAATCTTTACTATAATTTTCCCGTAAATTACAAGTAAATATCTATTGACGCTAACTTTCCTATTTTTATCTTTAGCAGTTTTGGAGATGGAGGGGCGGCGGGGGTGCGCATATAATTTGTGTATTTTATCGGCGATGTAACTGTCTTTCACAAAATTCTGAAAAATGTGTATGAATTTTTAATCATTATAATTTAATCTTTCAATCGATTCCTCAAACAACAAATGTAGTTTTTAAAAAGAAACTGAAGCTATAATTTATCTTCATAGCATTTTCACGTAAATATTCGATTTTATTGATAAATACAAGGTTTAATGTACTTCAAGTTTACATTTTAAGTTTTTAAGTGGATTAGTTTCCGCGAAAAACGATTGACAATCAGACGGAAGGACACGTGAATGGCCTTAGAAGAGTTTATTTTTTTGAAGTACATAACCCTAAAAATAATAACATTTAGCTCAAGTAGTTTGAGATGTGCAACTCAATTTACAGTGCAAAGAAGCGTAACATAACATCTTTGGAGCAATTTTAAGACTATAATTAAAAGAAACCCTTCGAGCATAAAGATATTAAATGAGGAAATGAAAGATACAACAGTTGAGAGCCTCTTTCTTACGAAATATTGCAGCTTAAAGAAAATCGGTAATTAAAATTAAACCAAAAATGTACTTATAATGGTAATAAAAGTTATTTAAAAACATTTTTAGTTTAATTTTATTACTAAATATGCAAATAAATTATCCCTGTCAATTTTTATAGAATGCCTAATATTTGAATCAAGTCCGTACAAGTACTTTATTTTACTTCTAAGACATTGAATTTCTCAAAATATACTATGTCAATGAAGTTAGAATAAACTTGGAAATGTATAATTTTGTTCTAAATATCAAATAGTGAGCATTAATATTATCTTTTTATTATTCGCTTTATAAAGAAATTTCTTCTACAATTGTAAAAATGCCCATAAAGTAAATAGCAGCCTGCAAATATCTTTTTAGCTTTTTATTAAATGCACCATATAAAGCTTAAACGTATAGTTGAATAATAATAATAAGTTAATTTGGTAATTAAATAAGATAATTAATTTGCAACTTAAGTAAACAAATTGTGATATCTCTGTATGGGATTAATCTAAGACTTTATGTTCCACTGATTAAGGGATAACTTTAATTTTATCATGGACTAACAAATTGGGCGACGCCCAAATGATGCAATTAAGCAATTTAATGACGCCCTTGAGGACAAATTGGTCAATTTAAGAAAGAACTAAGCGGGACCTTAACTACAGGTTTTATTAAATTGGCTACCTGCTGCCTCTGTAAAAGTGTCGACTACTTAAATTATCCGATTTAAAAACTTGGCTTGAGATAAAATGGAAATTTGCTGCAAAAAAATGGTAATGATGGTGGTATATGATTAAATGGGACACGTCCCAACTTATTAAAAACTTTTTATGAAACATATTTTCCTTTCATCGCGTCGTGATATTCAGTGTTTGCCAAAAATATGTTTGTCTAGGTAAAGTGTTCATTCGTCGCTTTCGACGGGGTGCTTTTTATTCAGATCACATCTACGCTTTTATTTTGCCGATATAATAAATTAAAAGTAGAAATTTTGTGTTTCAATAAATTAAGAAAATATCGCTGGGTAAATGAATTTTATTTAAACAGGGTAACTTGCGAATGAAAGTGACAATGAGTTAAGAAATTTGTGAATTTCGTTTTTAATATATCCTAAAGGGGAAACAACGTCGATTTTGCAATAATTCCTCCTCCTCTAGTATTATCGATTCAAAGTTCAAAGATTCAACAGCTCGTGAAAAAATGTATAAAACAATAAAAAATTCGAATGTTTTTCCAAGGTCGTCATCGACGCATTGTAAGAACGTTCCTATATAATGATTTACGTCTGTGTCATACATGTTTATGCCATATCGGACATAGGCGAGATAAGCAAGGTTATTGGTTAATAGTTTTAATTAATATCACAAACATCTTCTTTTATTTTAATGGCAATAAATAATATTTAATTCCTATAATTTAACTTAAAAAGTTTGAAAAAATTAAAAGTTGTTTCCATGAAAAAATCAAATAATTCGGACACATGTCAAATAATTCGGAGTGGATGAAGGGAGACTTAGACTATCATGTCTATCTTCCGTATTTCCTGATCTCTACACCATTCCGTTTTAAAAGAGAATACTTGTAAACAAATCAATTTGACAGTTAAAATATAGTTGACACAGATATATAGCCAACCAGTCGATGACTATTTACAAAACGCATTATATTATATCCACAATATTATTAAAAGGTATACTGTAATCACCATATTAACTTAATAAACTATCACGCTAAATATTATATAATACATCAAAATTACACCCTCATTTCACTAATATGAAATAAAAAATCAGCATAAACCAGTCTTGAAATAAAATATCAGCACTAATAAAATATTCACATTTTTTAGTGGCAACTACCAAATAATATGAATGTAAATGAACTAACGGTATCTGTAGAAATATCAAACGAGGTCATTCGATATTTTATGTAGTTTTCAAACACAATTAAATTAAACTACGTGATGTAGTATTATTTCTACTTTCTTTAATTTCTTTACCACGACCTAGGTTTCATTGTATTACAACATCTTCAGGTGGGATATTAGCAAAGATTGCTAATATCCCATATCTTTGCTAATATCCCACCTGAAGATGTTGTAATACAACGAAACCTAGGTCGTGGTAAAGAAATTAAAGAAAGTAGAAATAATACTACATCACGTAGTTTCATTTAATTGTGAATAATGAATTTCTACAAAATTAACGCCAAATATATTCAATAGTTTTCAAACATTATAGTGATTGAATACTATTGAAAGTCCCAAATTTAATATTATATTTCTGCAATATAATGAACCTCCAGTATTGAAAAATCTTAATAGTGTCTGGGCGAACCAATCGTTACTGTAATATTAATTGAACATATAAGGGGCACATTCATAGTCAAAATTTAATTGGTACAACATTTCATTTCAATTATTTTAAATAATCTCCTATTGGCTGTTCTAAAAAAAGGTAAATGACTCATGTGCCAATACATATGTCTGCCTTACAGCCGTTTTTCCCAGAAACTGTCTGAAATTGAAACTCGAAATTCGGCATAGCGATAAAGCATATTGACCCATATATATATATATATATATATATATATATATATATATATATATCAATAGTTTAGATTCAAAAATGTATACAAGTATGGAAATATAAGAGGGTAGAAACAAAGTATTAATTTCTTTTTATTTTATGAATTATAAGGTTTGGAAAAGAAGCGAGTTATAAGGTTTGGAAAATAATTTTCTTTTAAACTTTCACGTAAGTTATTTCTAGGAATAATTTTAAGGTTTCCCACGAAAAAAATATCCCTTCATCCTGCCTCCAAAACTGATAAAGTCAAAATTATTAAAGGACCCCAGCGTTACTAGAGGTTTGCTTAAAGTTGTCTTGTAATTTTTGGGTAGTTCGGGATTTTTTCACAATATAATCTAATGCCTAAAATATCTGAAAAAATTAATATTTGTATAAAATTCAATTGAAATATTTACAACCAGTTCAAATAGTAGCATAGGATGGAGCATAACATGCTGGTACCGAACTCCGTGATGACCTGTGTTAGGGATATTTCTCAACACACGTGTGTTATATTCATTGTCGCGGTGACGTTGCTACTCTAAAATTTCGAGTAATTTTGCATTGTTATTGTTTCCTCATTGAATATTACAATATAATCATGAAAATGTATATTCGCTATTTGTATGAATCTGATACGGTAAGGAACTTACTACAACAACGTGCACAAAGCGAAAGAGAAATATATCAGAAGATGTGTGCACTTCGATTATTTTTAATCGTCCTAAGAAGAAGAATATTACAAATTCAAGTGACAAATATAAAGTATCCACTAAATTTAACAAATTTTACGTGATTAAACAATTACGTTAGTTAATTCTGAAATGCAAGGATTATATATTAAACACACATCACCAATTTATTAAAGACACAACAACATCTAAATCGTTCAAATAATAAGGGTGTATTATTTGAACGATTTAGATGTTGTTGTGTCTTCTTCTGTGTACCGAACGAATCTCGCTTTTTTAAGATCTAAAATGTTTACGAAAACAATTAGAGTGTTTACGGGCCTAATATTTTATAATAATTTTATATTTCAAAATAATGAGATCGAATCATTTAATAGAAGACATAAAAAGTTCGAATTTTAAGGGTCATAAACTAAAGTACTTGTTTTAGATTCCTTTGAAATTTTGTTTTGCGAATTATTGGATTTATTTAAAGGTTAATGGTAGTATATTTATGTGCTCGTTAGCTCTCTACGTTACAGGTAAGCGAATAATTGCATTACTTATTTCTATGGAACCTGATAGGAAAATTCAATATTCTAAATATGTATACTAAATCATTACGAAGAAATTCACTATTTGCTGATAGTAGAAAGGATTTCGATCTACCCACTTTGAACTAATTATTGATCAACAATTTTGTCACCATCCGGTAAACTATTCAATAAGTACCATAATATATTTTGTAAAATTATCATCCGCTTTTTCAGATATTGTCCAAGAGAGGGCAGTGAAGAAATGAGAATACTTAAAATTTAATACTAGGCAGTGATTAAATTCATTATTAAAAGAAGGAAATATCTCATTGAAATCAAACAATATCTATATACGTAAGGTAAGATTTAGAATTAAGAAAGATTTTAGAATATCAAAAATAGAAGTAACTTGAAAGTCTGTTATTTATTTATTTATTTTTTCAAAATAAGCTCCGAGATCGATTAGAGTCGGTCCACGCTTTTTCCCTGTCTTTTTGAAGCCAGTCACCACTTTTTGAAGGCGGCACCTGGAAAAAGTATTTCATAGACTATCTTTTGTTCATGAGAATCAGTACAATTTGCGTGGTCTAAGGTTTAGTCTGTATAGTAGACGGCTTATTATTTCTATATCCAACATAGTCAAATATTCGATCATTTGTCTAAGCAGAAAAACTTTAAATTACCAAGGTTTTGATTGCGAGGGCATTATTCTATATCTTTTTCTAAAACAAGAAGCAGACGACCACTGGTATACCATTAGCGGTTATCGTTCTTTTATTTTATAGAACAATTGTTGCATAATAAGGCGTCCATCTGAAGAATGCTGCAATCTCCTTCTCTCCATAATTTCGTCCCTTTTTCATCTGTATAGAAGCCTTCTAAAGGAAACATTCATTTTGCTGACGGGATCTTAGTTTTAGGTTCGTAATAGTATATATAACTTTTGTCGCCGGTGACGATGTCGAATATAGCATTTGAGGGGTCTCTATCGATTTTTCCTAAGATAGCGTATACTAATCAATAAGACAGCGTTTTCGAGTTTTGATCAAACCATAGAATATGAAGCTTGCTGATGCCTGAAGGTTCATATAGGATTTTTTATACTTAACTAACGTCAATGCCTAAACTTGTCTGAATCTGGTTTTAGGTTGTTTTTTTGTCATTCTTTGTCATAAGTCTCACATCATTAACATAATCTTCAATTGTCGCTGTTGAGGGATGTCCCTTACGAAGTTCATCACGGAGTTTGATATCAGAATGCTAAACTCCATCCTATGCTAATATTTCAACTAATTGTAAACAGTAGCGTAGGATGGAGCTTCATCGTAAAATATCAATCGAAGTTGATAGTAACTTTGTTGTTAATAGAAATTATAAAAATTATCAAATGATCATTTTCTTATATTAAATTTTTCTTGACGTAATACATGCAATTTTCAAATCGTTACAAATTTTTGAAAAAATGACAAATTCAAGCAAAATACTACAATGGGTTACATAATAGTTTGAATTTCGAAATTTGGGTTTATTTTTTTATTACCTTTATTACAAATAACCAGTTCTAAGAACTTTTAGCAGTAACTTCACACTTTTTGTGTTGACTTTTCGCCTTTATTATATAAAGTAAAGGGATGGAAAAAATAATTTAATTTAAGCGACGTAGGTTGCTGCACTGAATTTTGTTCCTCTATAAAGATTAAAAAAGACGTCCATTTTATTGTTACTACAAATAAAATTATATTTCTTTACAATATTGCTTCAATCGAAAAAAATAACCAATTGAGTGGCGTCATCAGTGCTATTTGGGCCCCAAGAAAGAAAATGTGGTGGTACAATTATTTATTTTCCAGATTTAAATTAATATTCGATTTAAGAAAAAACAAATTTATTACGGATTATGAGTTATAACTGACGGTGTCAGCGTATTTACAGTATACAATTTCAGACTTGTTTTTGAAAGTAAAATAAATGTTAACAAAGCATTACGAAAACTTGATAAAATAAAAGGAAAATAAACGTTAAAAAAATGTTGAAATAATGTAAATAAAGTATAACCAATAGATGACATCGTTAATATAAATCTGTCACTCGGCAGTTATCCTAACTAAATCAACAATTTGGAAATTATTTTATTAGTTTTGAAGCATAAAACAAAAATTAAATAATACCGATTGTTCTTCTTTACACAACTTTGTTCTCAAGTTTTCATTTCAAATCTTAGACTTGCGGCATCTCGATATAAGGTGGTATAATGGTTATAGGTATTTAAAATATATTGTGTAATGGTGGCTGTACGATACTATTTTTATGCTGAAATTGATTTATTTATGATATTTATCTTCTGAAATATGCCTTTTTTAAATATACAATTTTAAATAACATATCTCTCATAGGTTTCAATAATTTGTAGCAGAAAAATCTTTTAAAAATTATTCAAGTCTACTATTAATTTCCTATTTATATGAAATATGACTATATAAGTCATAATTCATTAATAACAATAGATCTTCTAAAAATATTTGATAATCATAATTTTACAGAGTTTAGTATATATTGTAGAGAATATACATTATATTAGATTTTAACAACAATTTTCCATTTAACTTTTGTTTTTACTCGAATCAGAAGATGGTATAAAGGTCCGATAACTCCAAAACAAATATCTACCTAATTTTGTTTCAAATGTAGCAGAGTTTACACCGATTATAGCTTCAGTAGATAAATAATTTATTATCGATTTAAACATTTATGAGGTGAAAGTGGCTTCGTTTGGAGAGCTTGATAAGTTAGAGATAGTCATATATACTAAACTATAGTCACGATGCGAGATAAATTATTTAGCTACATAATGCAATAAAGTTACTTAATTAGCGATTCATTTTAGTTAATGCCGGAAGGTGAAAGAAGCGTACCTTGGTAAAGTGACCCAGTGAACAAGGTTGAGGTCAAACTATTACCATACGGCTTGCAAGTGTCAAGTGTCTTCGAATGAAACATGGTGACATATCATGAAACCATTTAACAGCGATGGAATAATACGACAGAGGTTTTAATTTATCTCTGCAACATTTTATGGGGGTGCTAAAATATGCTTATACGAGCACGAGGGAATATGTTTATGGAATAAGACGGCAATATTGCTTTCTATAGCCTATATATACATTTTACCTGTCTTTCTGCATCACATTGTTTAACGCGGTATTGCGTAATGATTTTTTTCTCTAGATATTTTTTTCTGCTCCATTAAACACTTCAGAAATGGGATAATGGAGTTGCTTGACAGTTCAAACTGATTGTGAAATGCCAATTTTTAGACTTTAATTTTCAAATAAACACGTTAATCTGTTACGTTATTCTTTAACCTCTCATTAAAATTTGTTTGGTGTTAACATAGGTACGAAAAAACTAAACACCGGAACTAGCCTGAAAAAATTGATATCAAGCATTCTCTTTTGTATTCTCTGTTCTTGAGTTGAAATTACAGTTATATATTTTATAATTTTGGCGAATATTCATCCCGATTATAATTGAATGACTTATTAAAATACAATAAATGGATACAAGCTTATTTGTCACTTTGTAGTATTCATAAGTCCAGTTTATTACGATACGAAAAAGTATCGAAGTTAAAAAATTGTTGATTTAACTTTTTTATTTTTATCATATACGATGGAAGTTTAAAATAGGGAATGTTTAGAGGAGTTCAACTTCCGTGATTTTTTTTCAAATTATCGTGTAATGCCACATATTTTCCTGGCTTATTAATATTAATAATTATAATCTTAGGTAAAGAATATGTCAATAAACATTAGCATTACATGATTGTCTTTTTTATTTCACGATAGAGTAAAAAATTCTGATGACTATAATTTTCCTTTTTAAAATGAATCTTTCAGGTACATATATCATCATTTAATCTAAAATAAATTTGACGCATATGTCACTGTAACCCAGATTTTCTGACTTTACTCCTTTTTATAGGATTCCAGGGATTGAAGAGCGTTATTTTTTAAATTAGCTTTTTTAAAAAAGTGTTTGTTTTTTAACAGCATTTGTTTGCACACGTGTACGGGAAATGGTGGTAAATAAAGAATAAACGTTTCTTCTCTTGCGTGATATGTGAATGCATTCCAACAAAATTTGAGACATTAAACGTGAGAACAAAGTTATATTAATTTATTACTTCCTTGTCTACTTTACCATAATTGTTTCGTGTCTATATTTATGTTTGTTCCGTGCTCGAGTGTTGCGACATAAAAATGAATTCCAAATGCTTTGAATCCAATGAAACAAGTACTTCGCTAGGGACAGTATGAAAACATGCTAAAACTCCAAAATCGTTAGCAAAACCAAATGTTTGCCCACCTCAACTTATTTCACGTTGCTTATTTGCTTTCTGTAAAATTATTGAAATAAATTAAAATTGTATAAAAAAACTTCATGTACTTAATGAGAAAATAACTTTTCATTTCTTGGTGAGAAAATTAAGTGGAAAATACCTTTTTTATTCTACTCATAAGAACCTATAATGACAACGCGTAGCGTGACTTGCGTTGAATGCACTTGAATAGCATATATGCAATAAATTATTTATCACAAAGAGAGGCATAATGCTTGGAAATAAAGAAAAAATTTGTGAAGTTTTTCAGATCGAGATAAGATGTACTTAGGGCTCAGACTCCGTATTAAAATAAGGGCTATTGGAAAAGGTACAACGGTACTACATTGAAAAAGTAAAGAAATTTATTTGTTTGGTTTTGTGTCTCGAAACTGTTAAGCAGCAATCAGTAAATGGTAATATGTTGAGGTTTCCTGAGAGTAAACATAAAACAAATACAAAAGTTATTAAATATTTCTAATATAAATAAATTACGCCTTTAGTTATAGTAAACGAATTTTCTAAAATATCTTTAGAAAATTCGTTTACATTTATAATTTTTTTCACAAGGAAATAGGAACTCCGTCCTTTTTCACTCAATCATGTAGAAACTTTAAAATTACAAATGCCCGTAGGATTAGAAAATTGAAGCATATCATATACATTTGACAGAGAACATACAACAATGTGTAGCTTCTATCAGCAAAAAAAGTACCGTCACTTTTTTTTCTGCAACTTTAAATACAGAATTCTAAAAATAATCCTGTGATAGTAGAGTGCAAACACTGATAACCTCCTAACTTTTAATATTGGAGGAAACAATGAATTTTAGAAATTTTCAAGTAAAATAAAACAATAATACGAATAGTTGGGAGAAGTAGCTGACTGGTATGGTGACACGACTCATCTGATTATTAATTATTTGTAGCCAGGTCATAAACAATTGTTATAATTTTGGAGACAGTTTTAAAAGAGTTAAATAGATTTTCAAACATTGTTTAGTTCCTGTAGAGTTTGGCATATTGCTATTGTTCCTTGTTATCAAAATGTCCAAAACGTTTGTATTTACTGTATAAGGCGGCATTCTCGTAAGGAATCTCAATTTAAGTGAAGAGATTTCAAATATTTATATATGATTATCTTGTACTGTCACTGTTTATAAGTGAGTACTTTTATTTCTGTTTTAACTAGTTTCTTGTTACGTAATAATATTAGTTTTGTATTTTCATTAAAATCATGTAAGTATTACGTTAGTACCACTGAAGTCCTCCTAGGAAAGGGCAAGTAAGGGAAGGAGGGTTTTTAAATGAAATCTTGGCGGGTAAGAATAAATCATTTTGGCGTGTGCGTGTGTGTAGACATGTACGTAAGTTAGTTTAATATGTATGTAATTAAGCATGTGTGCCTTGAAAAGCTTATAAAATCTGGAAATATGAACATTTTTATCTACCATGGGCCTTTTTATTTGACAGCATTCAGAGAAATAAATAAAACGTTACGTTTCTAAGCCCAGAAATCCGTTCAGCCTTTAAGACATGCTACCAAAAATATAATATGCTTTACATTTTTCGGTTCCTACAAAAAGTAAGTAAAAGCTAATCAGAATGGAACAGGACAATTTTCATTTCCTTTTGGTAGATGACAGCGATTGCTATAACCGAAAAAATATTTACGGGGATAAAAGCAAAGAACTGAATTTTTCATTTGCCAATTTTACTAAATCTTTGCTATTTTAAAATATTCATTTGAATTTTAATCAGGTCTCTAATAATACAGAAATTGCGGTAATATTGTTAAATTGTCAAAACCAAATTTGCTATAAATTTATGTTTAAAGCATTAAATGGCATTTAGGTACATGATGATATATGTACCTAAATGCCATTTTAGTGAAAGTTATGTCTGGGTTTAATCCATACCACTCGTCATTAATGAGTTTAATCGTACTATTCTGAAGACTTACTTTTTCACGAACATTGTGAATTTTTTTATCCACGTCAACGGAGCAAATGTTATATTTATATGTAATTAATCCAATTGGAAAACAATGTGCCACTAATATAAATTATTTTCTCCTTCATTTTTATCATGTCTATCTATCAGATCTACTCCGAGAAAAGTGAATACGACAATCAGGCTAAGCAACGGAAAAATCTTGTTTCATTTACGATTTCGATAACAACTAGTTTATCAAATAAATTAGGGCTTTACATGTTCATATATCCTTGCGTGTATTGCTAAATTACTATTTATATATTTCAATTAGTTACAAATCTCTTAAACTTAATTGCGAATATGGACAACTGATATTGATGGCCTCTTCTTGAAAATAAATGGTCTACGATTAGTAGTAGTCGGATTTTCGGAGTTATTTCAGGGCCGGACTGTAGGGTTAGTGTTGCTCCATTTATTATGAAAGAAAATTATATTTTGAATTTATCTCCAGAAAAAACCGAAAATCAGGACTGGAATGAAACATGGTTTTTGAATTTATTTACTTAATTGGAGATAAATTTTCCTAGTATAACTGAATCAAATTTATACCAATTTTTGCTAGAGGCTGACTACCGATTATAGCTTTACTGGTCAGAGCGTGTGACTTGCACACCCGAAGGACCAACGTTTGAAACTAAAGCTACGCTCAGCACGCCCCGTGCCACGACTTATTCGTTCCTATTCGCCCGCTCTCTACTTTTTCCTTTTTGTTCGCCTGCGACACAACTTGTTCGTTCCTGTTCGCTGATAGGCGAGACATTTTTTGCGAATACTGAACGTTGCTCAGTAAAATCTAACTTCCTTTAGTGAAGTCGTAAATTTTGGGGAAGCATTGTCCCTATATTATTCAAGGACTTTCAAGAAAATGCATCCAAATATTCCGTTGCCACCAGTGCGTAATTATTTCTTGCGGTATTTAAATATGAGTGGTATACTACGTTAATCAAATTGTCATCTCTTTAAATAAATTAGAGTAAGAGCCAAGCCAAGATAGACTTAGAGTAAGAGCCGTAATTAATGAGTGGAAAGTAGAGTTCATTAAAATATCTAATAGGTGTGCAATTCAATTGGTGCACCAATATATTTAAATATATGCATTTCAAATTGCTCCCCTTACATCTGTAGAACGTAAAAGCTTAAATGCAAACTTTTGTGCTACATCACAAAAGCTTAATCTCCAAAGTGTTGAAACAAGTGGTTTAAATAAGAGGTAACCGAGAGGTAAATCTCAAAATATAGTATCGGGACGCGGAGTTTCAGCCGAATAGACATCCTAAATTCTAAACCATTCAAAACTTACTGATTTTAGTTTGGTTTCTTATTAGTAGAAGTATGCACATTTTTTTGTCTCATTTAATTTGTTCATTGTGATTTATTTAATTCTATAAGTTTTTTATTTTGTGTTAGTTATTTTAGTTACAGAGTTGTATTTATTTATTATCACTGCGGGCCATGCGTACTCCTGGCCAATTTTAGGCAATATATATTGTTATATATTTTTTCTATTCGATGTTCAAAAAAATATCACCATTTACAATGAATGTTAGTGTTTTGACTTTTTCATATTCTATTATTTCTCAACCATACAATGGAAATGTGATTGAGAAATAAATGAAAAGATTTGATTTATAAATCAATATTTTTCTTTCGCAATTACAATTTCATCAACAAAATACTTTCATGACAATTTTTATGTGGAGCAAACTAGGAAGTAAGAAATCTGAGAGTAAAAATTCATTCTTACATTGCACTGTCGTGACTATCGGAATCATTTTTTTTATTACTAAATTTAGAAAAATTTTAAGTTTATAAAAGTGCTAAACTATTTAGTAATAAATTCAAAAATCTAGTTTTTAAATAAAATCTATCACGAACTACTCCATGGAGCAATATCCAAGATAAAATTTATTTTTATACTTACTCTATTTTCTATCATCAAAGATATTTTGATTACTTTTCCCAAAAATGGTTTACGTTATGTCCATTTTCTTGAGACGGAAAAATATTAAAACGATTTATTTCGAAATCAATTCAACTAGAAAATGTATTAGATGGTTAATAGATTAAGTGAAAAATGATCTCTTAGTCCGCCCCTTGTGTGTCCCTAAAGTCACTATATGCTAGTTAGATTAAAAAGTACTGAATATTTATTTTACCTTCAATTAAGTTGAAATTTATTTTTAAATAAATCAGGTTACGACGTTTTTCCAATTCGGCCCTCAAATGACCTCAAGAATTCGATCTCTTATAATAAGAGAAAAAGAAAAGAAAAAATTTTTATTATTTTCTAAAAATCGCCAAGTATAATTGTTTTTAAATAAATTAATTATTCAAAAACTCGTACAATAAGGGGTACGGTAAATATCCTGTAAAAGTAAGAATAAATAAAAAAAAATTGAAATTTTTCTTATCTTGAATGATTTATACAACATTATGTTTCTATTCCAGCTTTAATTTGAAACAGTGATTTTGTATAATGTAAAAGTTTGGATAGAACTTACGTTTATTATGCACTAGATAACCAAATAGTACGTTGATGTATGGAGGACACAACTTTGAAGAGTAAAAGGTGTTACTTTCCAAGGTCTTTTTTTTAGACGTAATCGTACAAGAGTTCATCGAACGAAAAAAATACAAATTAATTTTATTTAGAACTACCTTTTGCCTACAGCTTCGTTCACTTGGATTGTCCATCAAGACGGCGGGATTTATCCCTGAATTTAAGAGACTATCTCTGTACCAGGTAATAAATAATTTAAATTGAATACGCGTATTATAGGACCATATAACACTGACTAAAAACTCCTAGTTTTATCCTGTACAACTTATTCTACGTTTCTCAGATTTAAAATGTCTACTGATTACTAAATCAAGCAAATTTCTATAGCAAATTTTACAAAAACCTCTCTAGCCATTTAGACGTGATTGAGCAGCAAACATCCAAACATTCTTTTTATGGTATTAGTATCCTCTCGTGAGTATATTTACATTTCTGTATCACTAATCTATGTATCACTTTTCTATACATACTTACTAAATATAATAACGGGTCGTTGCTTGGTTATATAGTAATTACGTAACAAACAAACAAAATTTTGCATTTATAATATTAGTTAGGATTCATTGCTTTTCGGCTGCTGTTACTACGTCAGATTCTAATTAGTAATATAATACAATATAATTTATCGATACAAGCAGGCATGCCGAATGAAATATTAGTTACACATTTTACAATTCATAGGCTCGCCGTTCATTTCGCAATGTATTCACAATTCAATTGAGAGTTTTAACTTTTTTATATTTTTATATTTATATTTTTTCATTAGGTTTACAAGATCCCACAACATCTCCCTGTCTACATATTAGTTATCATTAGAACCTGAACGCTGGCACTCTCATATCTCACTAAATTGAATTAGTCGCTATACCTAATGTCATTAATATAATAACAACATGCTCTAGTGACATAGTCACGATCACTTTCATGTTTCACTCATGATGTTGTTTGTTTCATCGCTTATTTTTAAATTGTATATAATTCTCTTCACCTTCAAATCATTCAGGCATTGTAGACGGAATACAAACTTATTTAAGTTTGTGGTCTCTTAATTTTATTTAAATGGGATAATTGTATTTAAATAAAATTGTACCTTAAAAGTATCTTGTTTTACAAGTATTTTGTGTTACAAGACGAGCTAGTTTGATCGGATTTTTTGTTTGATCTTTCATTCTAGAATGTTATTTATTGTCCTTGAATATTATCTGATAGTATAATTACAGAGACTATAGTTTTAAACATTGTAAATTGTATTCCAAATTTTACGTAACATGAGACATTATAGTAATAGGACCGTGGCTGTGCCAGCATCGCGCGAAAATCCTTGGTTAGATTTTAACTGTACTTTGCAGTCTTGCACCTTAAAGTCTTATCTAACATCTACGATAACATTATCATATTTATTAATCCTATTAATTACCTCTGCATTTGCTTCTTTATTTTTATATAAAGTACTATCAAAAATTACTAATTTTGTGATTATACACTAGATGGCCGTAATTATTCCATTTTTATGAATATGTTTTAATTAATGTAGAATTCATGTTTAGTTGGTAATTAAAATAGAGTTTAATGTTTTTTTCATATTTATATAATAATTACATACCTAATTCGATATAACTGTTAAGATTATCAAAAGGATACGAAATATCGTTCATGTATTATTTTAATATTGCTTGCTGAACGATATCTAAGAAAAAATATTGTTTCTCAAAATGAAAATTCATAATTGTATGAGCTTTATTGTATCAAAATTTGTTGCATATATACATACCAAAAATAATTTCGGTTTGTAAACAAATTTCGCAGTTAAAAAAATACTAGTAAATCATAGACCAAAGAAGTCATGAAATAAAATGAATAATTCATAATTAAGCACTTACCGGAATACTACAAAAAATACATGAAGCATATTGGTATAAAATTGTTTACAGACCTGTAAAAACGAATCATAATAACACATGATACAACAAAGTAAATTAGACTCGAGCCATAAATGACCGTCGGCCATGTGCGGACTAATCGAATCTTTATTTCCTTACCCTCTTAAGCGAGCGGTACGTCGCGCGGCATCCCATCCGTATAGAAAAAAAAACCAGCCGGAAATACAGACGCGGTTGTCATTACGTTATATGTTAATATCTGATACATTTCGATGAAAATTTGATAAAATATCAACAATGTATTACGCGTAAAATCAATAATATGAAAAACATTTATCCAAATTTCCAAATTTGTTAGTTATTTTGACTATATAATTCTCATTTTGATTACACCTTATTTTTATTATATTGGTGTGCGTGTTCCGTAAGAGTCGTCAATTAACTACTTAAACGCTGTTCAAGAAACTTTTATTATTACACTCATCTTTTCTTCTTCTTATTCCCTTGCAATGGTAAAAATAAACACCCTGGTGTTTTATTTGTTACGTTTTTAAAGTATTAATTTGATGACCTCAGAGCAAGCAGTTACGGGTGATACATAAACGAAAATTATTTTGATCGAAATTCTATATTAGAAGTCGGAAATTTTTAATCAAGTAGGTATATTATACAAATAAACCGTGCAGAAGACATACAAGTGGAAAAAATACGATTTTTGCTGGTTTACCCATGGAGTTTAACAAAATATTACCCAAGAAAGATTCATTCGTTTGAAAATTGTATGCAAAATTTGTAAACATAATATGAAACAAAAAAGCATCTTCATCTTTCATCATATCACATGCATATCTTATATTTTTAATATAACGAGACTTGTTAATAACAAATAAAAATAACTATAAAAATCTAACCGAGTACAGAATTATAGTCTCCGTGGCATATTGTATCGATCACAGGGCATACGGTCTTTGAAGGCGCGGCGCACTGCTGGAATCCGGGTTCGGTTCCGGCCGCTCGTCGAGCGGGGCTGGACAGTCGTCTGGTTGGCTGTAAGAGATTGCTCTCGTAGCAATAAATACGCCTTATGTATCAATTGTATACATTAAAGTACATTAACAATAAATTTAAAATAAAATAACCAATAATAAAAAATAACCAAAGACTCATTCGTTCGAAAATCATAAGTAAAATTAATCAGTGCTTCGACAGCGGTTTGAACTTTAAAAAGTCAAATTATGGCGTAAATAATGCAAGTTTATAATAGAAACTATGAATTAAAATATTTTAAATAAATTTACAAAAAACAATTGCTTATTGGATATACAGTAAAAACCATAAAACAAATTGTGAAAATAGGAGTACACGCTTCAATAAATACAGCCCAAATTAGACAACCTGGTGAATCCTTATTATAAACATATCATTACTACCTCGTTCGCTACCCCTGTTCCCAACAAAGCTTGATAATATTAAGCTCTTCTATTAATTTTACACATAATTCCATATCTTACAACAAAAACCATTTATTTCGTGTATTTAGTGCCTGTGATAAATAATATTGCACCGTGGCGACAGACCTTTATCTATGGCGCGAAGCTATAGTCTATATCTATGGAAGAAGATTTGAAAGCAATGTTTAATAATCGGAGAAAGTTATGAGAATAGAAATAGAATTTTTGCAAAACAAGGAAGAATTAATAGTAGAAAGTAGTTCGCCATGATGTCCTTTTTTAAATGTGGGTTTCGTTTGTATGATATGAATGATAAGCATATTTGCAGGGTAGAATCAGAAAAAAATTTCGTTTATATTTGCAACATAATGGAACTTAAATTATTTAATTATTGTGAGGTCAAATTCCTCACTGAGCATTCAATTTATTTTCACTAATTAATTACATTATTTTAAATAAACAGATGTATTAAATATAACCATAGTAAACTCACAAAAATAGATGTTTTAAATATTACCACAGTAAACAGGGCAATTTTTTTTACCTTTTCTAGATAGTTTGCCAAACGTTCAATATCATATAATTGCTTTACAGCAAAATTAATATTTTCTATATTTATTACAAAAAAACATGTGAAATAAATAATATCGTAAGCTTTCACAGTCTAAAGATCTATATTAACTTTGTTAACATAAACTATAATTGTATGAATTTTCAAGCCAGTCCAAACGTTCCATTTGACATTTAATCAATGTAAGTCGGTAATAATACATCAATGTAATCCAAAACAAATGGTGCAGAGTAAAACCAGATAAAACTTTCATTAAAATGAGGCAATATGTAAATGATACTAATCAAAGGTCATGATATAATTTCCAATTAACCAGTATCCTATTATATCAAAAACACGGATAGTCGATTTATCATCAAGAGCAAACTTAGACGAGTTATAATAAAAAAGAATAATCTCAAGAGTCTGAAGTGTTAAACAACTTAACCATAGCAACAGCATTAATACGACAGTTTTATATCTCTACAGCGCGTACGCGACCTGCTAGTAACTTACTAGTGCATGAAAAAAAAATTTGTTTAGCTCCGGAAATATTTTTCGGTTTTAATCAAAAACAATACATGTCATATATGGACCAATAGGAATAGCTTTCTATTTGCCCGTTTTTTTAGTTTATCTAGGATAGGTTTACATTTTCGGATGTCATAATCCAAGTGCAAACGGATTTCCGATCAGGGAAACTTAGCGTTTTGTTCGTTTCGCTGAGAATTATCGAATAAAAAATTACGTAGTCAATCGAATGCTCCCTTCTGCTTTTATAAGTCTTTTAAGTCACACCAATTTTGCTTTTATAATTCTTTTAAATCGCAATTGTAT
Source organism: Druceiella hillmani (assembly GCA_039881145.1). Classification (NCBI taxonomy): domain Eukaryota; kingdom Metazoa; phylum Arthropoda; class Insecta; order Lepidoptera; family Hepialidae; genus Druceiella; species Druceiella hillmani. Next base: position 11,127,209 of record JAYKKI010000047.1, on the reverse strand, counting down.
AATTATATACATACCTATTCACATACTCCACTGTAATTCGTGCTTATCCAGTAACATTTTCCTTGAATACATCCTTATTCCCCTACTTCTGTTGACCCTCCTCTTGATGCTAACGCAATAAATCTCTTGTATTGATTGATGGTTAAAATAGATATTTGAAATCCTCATTATATGTGACATTTACATTAAAATTACATATGTTATATACGAATACGTAAACATGTAAAGATCCTAGAGATGCCAGACACACTAGTAAAGAAACATTATTTGATAATATAAAAAGAAAATCTTTAAACATTTGACCGTTTGTTCGCAATGTATTGTCTGCAGAATTGCTTATAATATCCATATAAAAAATTCACTCACACCTGAAGTAATATGACGTACCATTATGGCGAGCAGGTCATGGCAGCTATGACGAGCAGATCTCTGGACTATAAAATATTACTTTCGTGTCTGATACTTCTATGTAAGATCATAATTAATATTTAATTAATATTGAGATTATAAGCCAAGATTAAATACTTGACATGGTTTATTACACTTAAACGAGCTCATATAAAAGTAGAGTAAATAAACCAATTTAATAAAAGGTACCTTATACAACAAATTTAATTTTCGATTTTCTCACTCTATTGTAGAGTTTATCTAAGAATAGTGAAAATGTCCTCATATTCACCCGAAAAAAGCGATTCATAATGTTCTTTGTATGTTATCTAGTTAACTACAATTAAGGATGTAAGATAGAAAAAGAAATAAAATTGTGGTTACCAATTTTCTAAAACAGAAGTTCCATTGAAATGATTTCTTTACCTGAAAAGCGTAAAAAAGCAAGATTTTTGGTAAAGCAATATTAACTAATCCTAACTATCCTAATTACATAGAAATATTATAAATGCGAATATTTGCTTATTTATTTGTCTCGCTTTCACGACACACATTTCAACCGATCTCCAAGGAATTTTACATATTTACAGCCATTGAGTTGAACTTTTTATTTCGAAATAGAATTATTTAATTAAATAATCACACCATTAGGAATATAACGGTGTACATTAGTATATATGTATTATATTGATGTATGTATATATATATATATATATATATATATATATATATATATATATCTGTTTGTATGTTTTAAACCATTTATCCATTTCCAAGGCCAAAATGAATAATAATGAAAAGAATATCATAACAAAGCCACGGGTGAAAGCCAACAAATATATAAATTCGGAGTAGGGTCCCTATCAAGCAGACGTGGATCTGGTTACCGATCATACAAACCCGTTAAAGTTATTGAGAGGGATCAATGAAAGGTCTTGAAGTTTGCCGAAGAAGAAATGGGTTGACGTGTAAAGAAGTAAGACGTGACTCAAAATAAACATGTTCCGATAAAGGATAACCGATTATACTTAATTTCAATTGATTGGAAATGGATTTTAGGAGAAATGAAAGTATTTTTTTAACCTTACATGTTTTATTTTGTTGTTTCAAAAACTTCATACAATAAAATAGTTACTATCTAATACAATTATCTTAATAAAATAGTAGTTAAAATAGTGCAATCAAACAATTTACACCATTAAAAACGGAATCGTCAAAATCGAGCGATTTAAGTCGAACGGACTAATAATTACTGAATAATTACAAATTTGATTTTCAAGAAAATAGTTTCACGTACCCTCAATTGTCAGCATATGTAAACGATCAGGTTTATTTCATCGACAATCAACTTGCAATTGTTAATCATTATAATATTTACCTGTACTGAGTTGACATACGAGTGCAAAGTTACATATTTTCAACTAAGGAACCGCATAACTCGTGTCGTGACTCGCATAAAATAGGATCCTGTGGATTTACATATCTCTTTAAATAGCTGATTCAAGTTAACGAAACTAATTTTAATTAACATTTCTCATCTTTAAATATATGCTCTAGAACAGGAGTTCCCAACCAGGGGGACGCGCCTCCCAAGGGGGGCATAGAGAGATGTCAAGGGGGGCGGAAAGCGTTTGCATTTTAGAAAGAAAAAACAAAAAATATACAAACAACATCAACAAATAACAATACAATTGATGTTTAATTTACATGCATAAAATTAATGAAATTAAATATCATATTCACTATTATTACCACAAACTTGCGAAAAATTTGACGTTTTGGTGTAAATTTTTTGTTGAGAAATCAGTTTGAGTGTGTAAAATTATTGTGTCCCACTGTTAAAAGGTAAGTTTGTGTATTTACAAACTTCAGTTACCATTTTTATTTAATTTACTAAATCAAAGGGGGAGCATGAAAAAGTAAAGGGCGGGGGCATGAAAATAAAATTTATAGTCCGGGGAGCCTCAACAAAAAAAAAAGGTTAGGAAACCCTGCTCTAGAATTTATTCTGATTTTTCAATTTATCGATTGCAATATTATAGGTGAGACACAATGACAATTATTTTGAAATCAATTTTTCGCAAACAGTGCTTTAAAATTGAAAGTGGTAAATTAAATTTTAACTTTATTTTGAAACACCTATTCTAGGACAAATCAGTAAATGGAGTGCAAAAAATTATTTGTGATGTCTTGTATATCTAAGGTCTAATACATCACAAAAATGTTTTCATTATCTCGTGTGCTAAAAAAATCCAATGAATAAGACAGATTTTATAATAACTTTACCATAAATTTAGTTATTGGTTATCATTAGCCTCTACTACGAATATAATATAAAGTGGCGTACATCTTATTTTTTAGCATCTACCAACGATCTAGGTACTTTTGCATTTGTCCCTAAACTATTCAGAGGATAAACTTTTACAACCTGTGTTATAAAGATGACAATAGAATAATTTAAATCCAGAAATATTTTTTCGTTTGATTTTTGGTAATTAAAAAATGTGAAGTGGGTTGCGTCAGGTTACCACCGTTAGTATTTTTGGGTGAATATGTCTTTAGAGTCGAAATCAATAAACGCTGCTTATTAATTCTCGAGTAATTATTCGGGTCTATCGTAAAGGACACTCGTTTAGTGTAAAGGACTTATACTAAACTACTTAAGATGACGCTTTCTTTTTCTTTATAAGCCCTTGACATTTTCAGCGGCTGTAAGTGGCATATTTTGAAATTGGTCATTACGTGAATTGGAAATTCGTATACGTCTTGATTAATTTTGTTCACAAGTTTTTTGTATATAATGAGCTATTAACAAATTTAGTTGTCTTTTTGCACATAAAACTTAAAAAAAACACAAGAACGAAAACTTATTGTTCATTCATAACTTGCTTATAATATTTTACAAATTTCAAGTGGATTATTATAAAATATTAGGACGATTGAATTGTACATTTTCACTCTATGATTACTTAATATTTATAATACCGTATGTGTGTGTGTGTGTGTACATATAAACACACACACACACACATACACATATATATGTATATATATATATATATATATATATATATATATATATATATATATATATTAATATCAGCGCATGGTTAGAGGAAGTTCTTACACGCATAATAAATTTTATTATTTCTTAATCTAGCCATATCATAATGATACAAATCTAAACATAACATCACGTACATTTTCCCAAAAAAAATTACTACTAATTTCGTGGCGCCCCAATTACTTAACGTGTGATTTATTCATTATCGAATTTAAAGACGTATTTTATTAGGGAAAAAAAACATATATAGTAAGTGTGAATATGTAAATATAAATACATACTTATCTCACAAGTAATCGCATAATTGTCTTGATTTTAAAATACTTTCCGAGGTCTATTAAACTAAAAATATTTTTAGTTAAACTACAAAATATTTACCTAAATAAGAAAAAATTAATAAAACATAATAATTTTACAGTATTGTAATTTTAAAGTATTTAACCATTTCCAATGCTAAAGCATATTTTTTTTCAACAAACATATTTTTAAACCAGAGTACTATTTTTTCCCTTTTCCACACCGGAAAATCGGCGGATCAAAACCAATAAAGAGATTATTTGCTATAATTTGTTACTATTTATGGTTTTCTAGATTGATAAAATACTTGAGGGACACATAATTTGATATTGATCATAATATAAACATATTTATTTATTTATTATTAACTTTTATGTACAGTTCATATGGCGGACTTATTGCTACATGAGCAATCTCTTCCAGTCAACCATAACAATTTATATCGAAATTTAGTTGGTAGACTGTAAGAGATTTTACAATGAAAATTCTTCATAGCATATTAGACAAAAAAATACAAAAATAAATTTAAAAAAAAACTAAATATTGACATGATTTGGGATGTGAAAGATAGGAAAGGGCAAGGACACAAAGGAAAAGGTTTTAGGAGATGCAGAACTTTTTCACTCGATCTTTGAAAATATTTAGAAATGTGGTTTTCCTGATGTCAGGATCCAGATGATTCCAAATTTTTACTGCTTGGACAGTGAAGGATTTTTCGTAAGTGGTAGAGGTATGTTTAGGAATAAGTAGGGTATGTGAACTTTTAGATCGTAGTCCAAGACCGTGAGCAGACAAATCTTTAAATTTGCCATTAAGATAATTTGGGCTATGAGAATTTTTTAATATGTTAAAAAGAAGTGTAAGTATGTGAAGTTGGCGTCGATCACGGATCTTCAGCCATTTGAGAAGTGATCTGTATTCAGAAATGTGATCATATTTTCTGAGGCAGAAGATATACCGAATGCATAAAATGCGTAATATAAAAATATCCCTCTCAATTCATATTTTGAAATAACAAAAATAAAACTACGCCTTAAAAAATGAGGAAATGGACCTAAAGATGATTATGTTGTGGAACAAAATTATGTTTTCTTATATAACATATATATTCTATAATTAGAACCATTAGAATATTTATTGAATATCTATTGTATTTAAAAATATGTATTCAACAAATGAGTAATTATTTTATGATTTTCTCGACCAATTCATGAAAATTACCGAAACCAATTTTTAAAATAAGATCGCATATTTAATTTTTCCAAATTCGTCATTATCGCAAAATAATTTCAAAAAATTTTCCTGGTATGGAATAAATTAACGTTATCGAATAAAATATATTATACCCATCGCTAAGGAAGCTGCTGAACAAAACAGACATAATATATATTAAAGAGTAATATCAAAAAAGTGCAGAACGTGAGTTATTGAAGTACTAAATGTTGTTCAAACTAGGTTTATAATTTTTTCGTAGAATGTTATGCCCACACATTTATGATTATCATTTGATTATCGACAATTTGTATTCGGGAGACCCAAAAAATTTCTAATGATTCCCGTATCCCTTAAAATTGAGAAGATTTTCAACTCCGCAGAAGTGTCTGCTAATTTGAAAAGCCTTGCACCGTCAGCAAGGAAACTTATAACAGCATCAAATGTTATAAGTATACGATAAAAGTTTGCGCTTCCCCAAAGTTAAAATGCTATTTTAACTTTGGGGAAGCGCAAACCTGGAAATGACATAATTATTATGCTTTAACTGTCACTATTGGGGTTAAGTTTGTTATAACATAAGTACCTGTTTAAGAAAAGGATGTAACAATCTAATTATCATCAAATAGATTGTTACATCCTGTAATGGATGTAACAATCTAATTTCGTTATTTCCGTTTTCCCCGTTCTGTTAAATATAGAAAAAAACTTTACCATCCATTGAAACATTCGAAATTTAATTTACTCCAATTAAATATGGAACAATCGGCTCATTAGCCATCCTGTTTTATAATAATTACCTCTTTGTGGTCTTTTGAGCCAATATAAGTTAAGATTTATGACAAATCTTATTATTTTACTATTTTAAATATAAAATCTATCACACCAAGTAACAATTAACGCAAAATTTTGTGTTGATAAAAAAGGATGATAAAATAAATTCAGTTAAGTTTATTTTTAAAATGATAATTTTAGCAAAATCTTAGGAATGTTAAAAATATTATACTTGTTCGCGAGGAATATTGAAACAATTTCGTTTTGAAGATTTAAGCTAGAGGAAACTTGAGCGTAGTTACTAATATACCCGTAGAAGTTGAAAAGGTTCAATATTAGTAATGTTGTCATACATGACAAGTCAGATATCCATGCGATCACACAACATCCTAACATCCAGTTTTAATTTAAAATATCATATTAACACTAAAACTAATGGATTATTCTTTAACATAGAGGCATGGAATTTAGTAGTTTGCTAAACTTTAGAATAGTAAAAGATAAGTAGAACTAAAAATGTATCTAAAAATTGGTGAAATGACAATTCCAGCAACGCAGTTTTTTTTAATGTCATTGCATAATTTTTACGATCATGTATTATTTCCAAAACTATATAAAATATCTGTAATGATTGAAAAGCATTTAAAGGGTTTAGCGAGAAAGGCGTAGTAAAAGGAGGTCGAGAGGCATTTTTAAAATATTGTTTGTAATTCGAAAAATATATGTTTTAGATGACGTCATTCGACTTCATGACAAACGGAATTGAAGAATTCTGAAGTATCTATCTAAGTTTTATAGAAAATACTTTTGATTTTCATGGAGAGATAGCAATTTTATAGTACACTTTTCTGGGTTATCATATTTTCCCCCCTGAATTTACCCAAGTATGTATCCTAGAGACTTATAAGTCATGACGTCTTCGTTACTAATATGTACGTATAAATGTTATGTTAACTAATACATGATTTAAATATTATTAAATTAAAAACGTTCATTATAAATAAAATAGCTACTGCCATCTAGTGAAGAATTCTAAAATTATGATGGTCGCCTATAACAGATATTAATTGAGATATTAATATGTTAAATAATTAAATACTAGTTAACAAGTTTAATTTGAAAATGGACAATTATTATACTAATAATAAATACACCATTGTTGTATATATTTGTAGAATATTAAAAGTATTGAGAAAATGTTTTCCAACAAATACTTTGTTCTGATGTATAGAAGCTTAAAAGCTTAAAACAGACAATTGATAGCTTGAAAATTGTTGGAATTGAAGAGTTACAACCGCAAAAATTTACCCCGTTTTTATGCGTATTTTAAAAAACAAGAATTAGGAGAGAATTCTAATAATTTTCCATTGAGGAATAATAAGGCCTGACAAAAATGAATTTTATTTTATTACTTTTAATTTTATTTTTGTTTTATATTTATTTATCTTTATAAATATTTAGTACTTTAATACAGTATATTTGATATGATACATACCGACTCTCAATTCAGTCACTGAAAAAGACGGATAAGTTTACTAGTCCGAACTGGATAACCAATTGATTTTGATTCACTCGCCACTCGACTTTAGGTTTAACCCAAAGCTTCCGGTGAAAACTATTTTAATAAACCACATACAAATTAATCTGTTGCAAGAACCTAAGTCTTTTAGTATACCACTTGTTGAAATAAAACGACTTAATGAAAAACAATGGAACAGTACGCATGCGAACACGTTTGAGAAATAAATTCTCTCAAAAAATATTTCACAGTCAATTATTGTAAGGAATCGAATCAAAACGTTTGGCGTGTTGGATCTGCGGTTGTTCATTTACTTTTTCCTTTATATAAAACACTGTAAGTTAGTGGTTGAGGTATCGTGCATTACAAAGGTATTCCCTTAATGAAAATAAACGTATAGACAATCTGTGATGTGATTACATTCTCGCAAAATACAAAGCTCTACACATTGGCTATTGGTTACCATATAATTCTATTCTGGTTTTCGTATATTTCACTTTTATATTATATTTTAAAATATAATACTTTACATACAAAGCGATATATGTCGACATTTTAGATTCACTCAATAGGAAATTACAACATACCAAAAAACGAAAAAAGTGGAGTATTGAAAATTTACTAATATACTTTGTTTTGGTCCGCAATCAGTAAGATTATATTAAATAAACGTGTAGTAAAACGGATGGAAAATATGACTTCAGTCAGTGCTTCCTTTAAAACTGCAAAACTGAAATACATGCACATTCAAATTTTAAATAACATAATAAAAGGAACGGTTTTGGTGTAAATTCTACGAAACGAAACTTTATCAAAATAAGGCAATATATCAATCACACTAATAAAAATGTGACCAGGTCGTAATTTAATACTAAATCTATCAACCTTGTATTACGTCACAAACACACTTGGATGATTTTGAACTCAGTTTTTCGATTTTTTTATGAATATATAAGCGAGATGTCGAGTTAATTATTGTCATTTGAAAAGTTTGTAGTATCAAAAAGAAATAAAAATTTCAAAAAACTTAAATTAAATATTATTATTTGATTTTTTTAAAGTTGTGATAGATTTCTCATCTTTCGAGCAACACTTTTGGAGCGCAAATGGGATGTGTATAATATGATATCAATGTTCGAAACTTCTTATTCAATGAAGTGAAAACATTTTCTCCGGAAAAATTTTCTCAGGAAAATTTGAATAAAAACATTACCAATTGCTAATCGAAATTAATATTCGAATTTATTGATAGGACTTCGTTTTAAAAAATAGCATTGTGGATGTTTATCGTTTCTGTAATTACATATTATGTATTTTCACTGCATATAAGTTGCATTTTTTCCATTTTTCTTTATACCCCTCATTTATTACAACTTTTGAACTTACTCTATAATATATTTATTATGAAAATGATAAAAACTAACCAATGATACAAAAGTTAAACGCAAAATGGAGAAAATATTAATGGAATCGCATTTAACATTATAGTCGTCGAGTTCCAACTCTCGATTCTAATATTTTGCGCATAGATTTTAGAATAATGGATAAATAACTCTCGTTACGTATACGTCGCGACCGCTCGCATCGTGTGATTTTACAGAGGTTATCTTTTAATCAACGTATGCGCTATTCAAAGCGCATCCGTTACCTGGACCTGAAACTAGTCATACTGGTGTGTTTAAATATTTCGCAAGGAATGAACGTAAGCTCTCCCGTTCTCTTGTTAGAAGTTAATTACATACTGAAATGATACGTGGATAAATATGTACCTCTGGTGAACTTATTGTTTCAAGGGTATTCAATTCCAGTGAACCAAAATTATAGTGCGTTTATAAAGGTGTTTTACAGGTATATAACAAAATGTGGCAAATAAATTTTCGAAAAAACCAAAAAAAAAACAAAAATAAACTAATTTGGTATTTCAGGAAGAGTTTTAGAGTAGAATTGAAGGGTAGGAAAAGAAAAGTATTGAGGGAGGAGAGCATAAAAGGAATGAAATATGGAAAGCAAAGTTGAGGGATGCAAGATTTTTCAAACGATTTTTTAATACTTGAATTGACGGTGAAAGTGTGGCAGAGAAATCGAGTTCTCTTTACATTCAGTATCAATATTGTACATCGTGACGACACAACGCGGCGGTATTACCTATCGGTTCGTTTCTCAAAAGTATGAAACGGTCTGTTCGAACAGAATCATTTTTTCAAAATTTATGTTTGAACATACACAAAAGTAAATTTAGGGTTAAATAAAAAAAATCCTCTTTATATAAAATCTCTTAAAAATACAACTTCATTCTGAAAAAAAATCCAGTCAATGTGTTAACCATTTATGTTGTAAACAAAATGTTTAAAGAAAGAGGCGAAATTATTTATTGTGTCGTTTTACTTAGAACATAAAGCGGTACAATGCACATACTTTGTTATTTTACACTTATTGTGACATTTGATTTTTTACAGTTATTGTGACAACTTATTTAACAAAGTAATGTTATAAACATTACTTTGTTAAATAAGTTGTCACCTTGTTTCACTCACACAGGAGACCGCTTACAACAGACTTGATGTGATCTGTCCACCGCATCGACGACCTCCCACGTGGTCTAGTGCCTTCTACTATTCCCTGCACAACAACGCGCTCTATGGAGCTACTATCTCTACATATGATATGACCAAAAATGTTTAGAATCCGAGTCTGAACAAATCTGTCTGATTAGTTCAGACTCGGATTCTAACTCTCTTATTGTGATTAGTTAAGTTCTGATTAGTTAAGTCTGATTAGTTAAGACTCGGATTACTCGGATTCTCCGAATGCTTGATGCCGAGTTCTTGAAGTATAGAGACATTCTTGTGAAAATCAGTTCACAATACCCCAAGCATTTTTCTCCAGCATTATATTGCCAAAGCGTCTTATGTGTTAAAGTCTCTTGTTTTTCTTGGGTATTCGTAGCGTCCACGTATCTGCGGCATAGATAAATGTGGTGTACAGCGAGCCGGGTTTTAGTGGCCTTGCTAATATTTCGGCCCCTTCATATTTTTTACAATTTATCCATAGCGCATCTTGTTATCGCCATAAGTCTCCTTGCCCCATCCACGCATCCGCCGTTATTAGAGATCAATACTTCAAGGTATATAACTGAACATATAACTGAACTACTTCGCAGTTTGCCATTTGAGTGAATTTGGGCGAGTTGTTTTTGATAGAGTCAACAATAATGATTTTTGTTTTGTTTTGATTGATCTTTAAACCAAACTCGAGTTTCACGGACTCCATCTTGAGAAGTAAGTTCGACATGTGGCGTGTATCGGAGGCAAACAAGGTGGAGTCCTCTACTTAGCGCAAGTTCGATATTTTGTAACCACCAATGCCGACGCCGTCCATATAGTTCTCGAGAATAATTTGCATTATGAGCTCGGTGTAAACGTTGAACAGTAGTGGAAATATTATACACCCTTAACGAACACCAGCGCTAGGAATAAAGTTGGCTGTTAAGATTATATTTATCCGTACTGATGCAATTCCTTCTGCATAAAGTTGTTTGAGAAGACGTGTGAGATATTTTGGCGTTCCAATTTCAAGTAATGTACCTCATAGTTTTGCCCATTTCACTGAATCAAAAGCCTATGAGACGTAAACAAATAGATATAGGTTGGTTTATTGAACTCTCGAGACTTTTTCATGATCTGACTGTACGGATCTATTCATGAGTACCCTTTCATCTCACAAAACCAGCCTGTTCTGCAGCGATGGATTGAAGGTTATCTTATCCCTGGATAAGATAACCTTCAATCGTTCATTTAAGACGTGCAACACGATTTTTCTTGCGTGTGAGATAAGGGCAATAACTCGGTAGTTGTTGCTTTTCTTGGTTGAACCCGTTTTATTAAATACTCTATGAACCCATTCTTTTGGTCATGTTCCTGTCTGCCATATTTTGTTGCATATGGTGTGGAAGATATCAATTCCTTGCTCTTCCATAGCCTTTATGGTTTCTGTAGGAATTGCATCTTTAACAAAAGCTTTTCCATTTTTCAGACCCTTAATTGCTGCTTTAACTTCCGACTTAAGAGTTTACGGTACCAATTTTTCTTCCCCAGACTCTGTTGAAGGAAAATTTTTCGACTGCGAGTCTTCGAACAGGGACTAGCTATAACTCTTCTACAGCAATTGTCACAGCAATCAGGTTTAGGTCTGTTACTACTTCTCCATGACTATTTTCGATAACCCGTGTTTTGGATGACACTGTTTTGGTAATGAATCGAATCTTGCGATAAAAGTTCCCGGGCTTATGTTTAACGGCATGCGCTTTGATTTCTTCACATATCTTGTTAAAGTAAGTGTTGGCGTCTGTATTTGTGTCGATTTAACATCCGCGCTTTCCGTTTTCGTCTCACGTCTTTCCTCAATCAATGCGAGTATGACTTCAGTCAACCAATGTTGCCGCATTTGATTTTCAGCCAGTGGTGGTCTGGATTCTACGACCGCAGTCTCGATCAAATTTTTTGCTCAGTTCCAAAGAATGTCAGACGACTTTGTGCAATCCACATCTACCATACTATATAATCTGTCCAATTTCGTTCTAGTGTTTCTAAGAACGTTGAGTTATTCTTTATAGATATTTAATTGTGCTAGTTATGACTTCTGGCTGCTCGTTGTCTTAGTTTAACTTTTGAAATGAGTAGCTAGTGATCGGAGCCGAAATTCGCACCGCGTTGCATGTGGACATCTTTCATGGATGTTCTCCAGAGCAACTCAAAATTGATATAGTCTATTTGGTTACAATAGTTGCCATCCGGAGATGTCCAGGTGTAAAGTCTTCGCGGATGGTGTTGAAAATGACTGTTGGCTACTGTAAGGCTGATGCAAATTCCAACAAGCGTTCAGCTCTTTCGTTGCGCATGCCAAGTGCAAACCTTCCCGTTTATTTACTTATCTGATGAGGGTCAGCACTAATTTTAGCGTTAAAATGTCCTAAGATTGGAAGCAGCTCTCTGTTGGGGACTTTTGATATAATGGTATGGAATTCTGAGTAGACATCCTCGATATCCTTCTCGCTTGTAGTATTTGTAAGAGTGTAATCTTTTATGAGGTTTAAGTTTATAGAAAATGCCTTAGGTTTGATAAAGCGTATTCGATCATTGACTGGCTCATATCCCAATATACAATTTCTTTGATGTAGGAATATGAGGCATGAAATGGGGTGGCCAATGGGGTGGCCATTTTGACTGTTGGTGTCATTTTTAGAGAAATAAACTATGTGGGTATCAGTGAAGAAGGGTCTATTATTTTTACAGTGAGTTTCACTAAGTCCGCAGATATTTAATCCACATATGGCAATCTAACTCTCTAAAACCTTTAGTTTCTTCGAGGCTGAGCAAACTGCGTACATTCCACGAGCCTATCTTTAGGACTTGTCGCATTTTAATGGTATTTCCAGTAGCTGAATTTCCAGTTCTGGTTACTAACTTTAGCATGACCGGTAAGTAATTTTCCACCACCCGCCCCAGACGCAGAGCGACACCAGTTGCTACGCAGTTCGGATGGCATTCGTAATTTACTTGTTTGTACTTCCACGTAGACTTTTGTGTGAATAATTGCAGTAGTTTCCCGTTGCTTTCTGCACCAGTCTATTTAGAGTTTATTTTCATCTCTAAGCTACTGTGACCTCTTCCAACCATTTGCTTGGTTAGACATGTGGGGTTATACCGCCACAGTTTGCTCGCCAGAGCCTCGTTGGTTATCTCGCAGGAGGCAAGGCAGCGCTTTAGCTACTGCCGTCGGCTATTCATACGAACCATCAAGCCGAGCAGGCAAGGATGACTGTTGGGGCCAGCAGGATCTTAAACCCATTCTCCCCCTTACCCCCCATGTGATACAGAAACTTTGAAATTTTGTATAGTATTAAAACATTAACTCACAAGTATCTCAATAATACTCGGTGAAACTTGAAAACATTCGTTTAGAAATTTGAAAAATTGAATATCATGTACTCATTTTCCCTTTCCATATATATATATATATATATATATATAAATTGAAAGCGCCAGTTTTATGGGTCTCACAATATTTTTTTCACAATTTTTGGTTTACATAGATTTACAGAAAAATGTGTAAAAAATATGCCCACCACCCCATTATTTCCCTAACTACTCACCTACAAATTATGCAAAAAGCACAAATTTTTCGAAACCCACGTAAAGGTTGTAAGAACACTATAGCTATGATTTTAGATGTCATATTTTTTAAAATGGAATCCATGTTTTTGCGCCTAGAAAAAGTTTAATAGGCAATATGTTTATATTTTTCTACGGTTACAACCAGTTTTCCCAAAAATCGTGCTACACAGAAACTTCTAGCTTAGCATAGCAATATATATTACTAACCTACACATTTTGCGTTAACCTACACATTAATACTCGTCACATTTTTACCGCTTAATAAATTTCGAAACGAAAATCTCACACACTTAATTCGGTGTCCAATTTTTTTTCCACTTGCTTTCATTGAACCCTTCCTTGATGTTCATACAATACTGTCATAATTTTGAAGAAAAAATATATATATTAAAATAAAAAAAACAACTTAATTAAAAGGAATTTAATATGAGAATCCTATTCACAAAAAGAAACTTCGTAAAACGAATTGAAACTTCTTTACTGTATAATGTAAAATACAAACATTTTTTTTTATGTATAATATAAAATGCAAAAAAAATTAACATCACATCAATATTGGTTCTCATATAAATGTTGCTAGCTAAAAGAGGTTAATTTTTTCAGTCACACAATATTATCAGCTTAGACGATTGATTAATAGCACCTCGTTTGTGATTTTTGAAGTTGAATTTTTAAACTTTATTGCTTTCCATTCTGACCAGTTTAAGACGCCTGTGTTTCCATATGTATATATTTTGGAATATTAAGCGTGTACCCTAATAACTGATAGACCATTGTAATGATGATTTTAGTTTTTTAGTAATATGATATAGTGAAGTTACCCTTAGTATATTTTAAGAAATAAAAACTATGAAATGTGCAGGTATTACCGCTCTTATAGATTTTCCTAAGCGCACACATCCGCGTATCAGCAGCACATTGGTCTCACTTAATAAATCTGCTAGAATTATACATTGTTTTCATTAAGGCAACAAAACACCATTATTACAAATGTAAATTTTTATTATTCTGGCGAACTCTTTATACTAGTGCAAGGTTGAGATAATTCTTTGTACACACGTTTTCTCGACTGCATCACAAAATGTAGTATAAATAAAAAATAACATGTTGCACGTTTACGCTCACGGCAATAATTAAAAAAAGTTTAAGAAGACATAAAGAGAAGTTCGGTTACCCAGATGGTAATTAGCTCGTATTTAAAAAATAACGTGTCGCGTTGAACTTGTTTTCTGCACCCAAATAGAGAGTGATTGTTTTGTCATATCATGTACGTATCAAAGTATTTGTAACATTTAATTTAATTTTTTTATTCGAAACGACCTTAAACAATTAATGACATAAAACCGTCGCTTTGTGGATTTACCTTAATATGACCTTTAGTCTAGACTCTTATTGTTCTGAACTAAAAATTTTAGCATAGTCAATAAAGTAAATGTACAAATTTTTACTATTTAAAAATGAACATACAAACGACTTATATAATTAAACAGTATATCATTTAACACTAAACTATATAGACATAAAAAATATATTTTATTTTATACTTTAATTTGTTGCGCAACCTGTAATTTTGTTACCGAAAAACAAATAAATATATTCAATGCAAATCAAAGTTCAAAATAATTTGTTCTTAATATTTCCAATTTATTGCGCCCTGTGGAACAAAAGTTATAATCTAGAGAGAGACAGATAAACATCGCAATATTATAAACTTGTAATGTTTCACTCTGACAAAAAAACCAAACGTAAAAATGGAATTGCTGTTATTTTGGTACCAAAAAATTATGCGACGTCAATTCATTATTTAAACAAATAAAACTACCTTATCGTAATTCCGAAATAAATTATGCCGGCGCTTCATTTTCCGTTCGCACTTTTTTTAAATCAATATAAACCCCGGTACCTACAGATTTTTATTAGTTGTGTTAAAATCGACCAAATATTATTCCTTAATTTGACGACAATCGATCAGTGTGACCTAGTGTGTGACACAACTCCACCTTAAGAGTAATATATAAATATATATATATATATATATATATGCACATATAAATATCTAAAATGTTTTTTTTCCTACTAATATTCCAGTCGTTATATGCTTTTGTATATACCTGTACAAACTTACTTGCCTGCTTATCTATATATTAATATTTGGTAAATCCATACATTAGTTTATAATTATTAATTTATTACTCTATCTACTAATTACTTAATTGCTTCATTCCTTTGTTTGTATCTCTCTATAATTACGTATTTATTTACTTGGTTATTTCTTGCTTAATAAAGACAAGTGAATTTACTTGTTATCAGTAAAAAGTTCAAGTAACCATCACTAACCACCTACGTCATTATGTAGTGATTTAATAAACGGCCGATTTATGCCATCCCTAATCGCATTAAAACTTTACATACTTTATTACTGGATTATCATTAGATCTATATCCTCTAAACTCGATCAAGGCAATTTTACCCTACGTTGTTGAAAAATTCCATGGTGTACCTTTAATTTCCATGATGAAATTATAACCGAATTTTTATAGTACTAAACTAATATGATCAGTTTATGTGCAAGTTATCACATTTAACGCTACTTAGTGCCTTTAATGAGTAAAATGTAACTAACTGTAGTTGGCACTGCCTGAAACTATCCTGGTTTTATTTCCGCAGTCTTCATTATTTTTTTTAAAATAATGATATTTTTTCTGAAAATTGTCACATTTCTGTAATAGTATATTGATAAACATAAATTATTTTGGTTAATTGGAGACAAACTCATTTTATTAAAAAATTCCTTGTTTTGTAATATATGTTTTCATAATCCCCTTGTTGTTGTTGCATACGAGAATGATTGTTGTTTTTAAACAATTTTAAAAGAATCATATTCAATATTTTATTTGAGCGTAGTATAAAAAATAGAATTACGATGATTGGATCTAAAATGTTTTTAGGTGTTATTTTACCTTTCGAATAAATAATTTGTGTACAGCAAGAAACATCTCGTATTTACATATATTTATCAGGTTTTAAAAAAAACAAACAAGTACTCATTACAAACGCATATAAAATAAGGTGTTGTAATCGCCTATATCTTTTGAAATTGTTGATGAGAACGAACCGAAATAACTTTAATTGAAAGTTTTAATCAAATACTAGTATGTAGAATTTTTCGGATATTTTCTAGTTCATTGTTTAAAAAGTGGGTACCCCCATTTTTTAATGCGTGTCTCATATTGCACGTTAATTTAAAGTTAACATTTAGTCACTTAAAATGAAAAGTTATAAATGGAACCTCAATCTCATTTTAAATATCTAACAAATGACCACTCTGTGGAATGCGTAAACAATTTCTTTGCTAGCCTCTCGATACATTAAGCAATTTCCTTTAAATATTTTACTACTCATTCATTGACATTTCCACGTTAACAACTACTTGCAAATTTTATGTACGTAGGTCTAAAATTATAAAAACTGTGAGGCTGTAATAGATAGACAGATGGACGGGCGAACCGATGGCCGTATTAATATAATAATGACACCTTGTTTCGCTATGGAGTCCTGAAACCTAATAAACCATAATAATAAATTTTCTTTCGGTCACAATGTATGTCCGAATGTTATGGATGAACAATTTTTAAGAAATAAAGGTTTTAGCTAGGCTTTGTTTATAAAAAAATTCGATGTAGAATGATTTTTGGCGAAAAATTAGAAAACTTATTGTGTAAAGAATGTATATTTTTGAACTATCAGTTATGGATAAAATAGGAAATCGAAAAGGCAGACATACTGTGGTCTGCGTAAGATATTATTGCCGTTCCCATCTGCGCCCCTGATGGAGCTTGAGCAAAATTCGATAATTAAAGAATCGCTCCGCGATGACAAATATATTTGACTACTTATGGTCTGAATGTCAAACTAATTTAGCTTATATTTGCTTTATTAATTGTAAATAAACGATGAATTACTCGACGGTTCAATGCATAGTGCATACGTCTGCGTTTTACGGGCACATCCGCTTTAATCAACGCTATTTTAAATTACATGAATTAAAATTGCTTAATTTAATGTTTAATGAGCCAGTACTTTCAACTGCCGATAAATTCAATAGTTTATATGATGTCGTATAGATTGTTATGAAGTCTTTATAAAGGAAAGTAATGATTTAATGCGGATGCTAAAAATATCGCGAGACTTTTTTTAAGATTTCTTACCCGAACCACCATACGTTCATTCGCCTCGAGTACACATATCGTCTGTTCATCTATCAGAGGGTTTTTCTAAATTTCAAGCAAAATTAGGACTTGATTTCATACATCTTCCTTCTAAAATCTTTTGTTGCATTAAGGAACGTAGGAAGCTAAAATTCAGCTTTCGTATTGCTCATATCATGTATTTAAACTATAGATACTAAGTAGTTTTAATATAAAATATTAAAGAAGTTATAAGTAGTAAAACCGAAGTATTTTTGAGAAATTCAACTTTTTACACCTCTGGAAGAGATACCAGATAATACATTTTCATTATGAGGAATAACGTTAATATTTACAAATAATTTCAAATAAAAGCTATGTACCTTTATATGTTCAAATTTGTATATACATCTGAATGTGTACAGAACTCCTCTAGTATGAGTTGTAGTCGTAATTAATATGTTTATTTTTTAAATTCCTATTCAAATGTATTATTATATTTTAAATTTGTTTCAAACCTATTGAATTTAATAACCTGTGTAAATTTTATTGTTTTGTGTGTTTTAAGAGTTTATGTACTCGAATAAATAGTTCAATAAAATAAGCATTTCGGTGAAACTTTATTGATTCTTCCGGCAACCGTTAAACTCGTTTAACAATGGTAATATCTTTTAGTGTGACGATGTATATGAGGAAATGAAATGCATTCTATAGCCACCTGCTATACGTTATAATAATTTCTACTGATTTAGAGACCACGTGTGGAATGTTTGAAAGACGCGCTCTCATATCAGATGATACGGTTGTTTTCTTTTTCTATTTCTGACTGATTTCTTGCTAAATATGATAAGTTTAATCTCGGAGGATAATTCATTTGCGGAAGGACAGTATTAAAACAAATTAAATGTAGCCACGTTGTGAGAAGTGACAAAATGCCAAAAAATTATTATTTCAGTTATAAATAAATATAAAATTGAATTTTTTAACCCCGAAACCATGGGAACATTTTAAAATGTCTTAAATATATTATAAAATGTTACTGTGCATATTATAAAAAGGTATCCGCGACCCATACCCAAAAACGAATACCAATGAATTCTCTAGTTGTATGTAAACCATTGATAAAAACTTGAATTTATTATCTTTAAGGGTTTAGAAATTATAGCATATTAAAATATCAAGAACAACTGTGTGCACGAATCCTCACATATTTCATTACCTACACCTTATCCCCAGATAAAGTTATTATTTATAATTTTACCTGGCATATTAGGTAATAACGAGTCCAGCCATTCGAACGTCGCAAATAAATTATATCTTACGCATAAGTAAAAAGGTGAAAATGGGTTGACAAGTGAGAAGAGAAAAATGCTATGGAGACACTCTCTTCTCTTATGCAAGAGCGCATTCGTGATCAAAGACAATTATTAATTTAGTCGTTTGCAAAATCTCTTTGTTTTCAATTATCTTGCGTCGCTGCACTCCGTTGACGAAGTTCGTGACGGGTTAAACGAAATATTTGACATCCAGTGGATACGTCTATTTAAAACTATACGTTGGCCTCCACATTCACCAGGATCCCTATTGGCCTTTTTGTGTTGCGATTTTTAAAGTATTTGAGAAAGATTTTGATAGTGAAATAGAGATGCGCGCGCTTATTATCGCTGCTTTTAACAAACTTGAAAGTACCATTAACCAAGGCATTCCTCTATTTAATAGAGTCCACGAACAAACAAAAAATTGTGCAAAAATGGGTTAAAAAGGGGGGGCGATATGTTAAAAATGCTTATATCATTTAATTTGTTCTTCAATTTTCATTAATATGTGATTTTACATCCATCGATTAAAAAATCAGTGCAGTCATAATTTGATCTATCATCCGGGCACGCCCGTGGCAATCATAGGTAAATGATTAATGATTTTATTTTTGGGCAACTACAAAATATATGCATATCTATAAATAGCGAGCACTCGTACACAGATTACCACTGTAAATATGTTAATACTATTATATTACAAAATACTACTATTAAATATAGTGTAATATGTACTGCAGAATTTAAAATTATTAAGCGTCTTTAATTACGAAATCATAGTTCCAAACAAAACCAATACATACTGCACACAACCATACGCAATTTTCAAAACTCATATATACATAACACCCAATTTAGGCGTTCACCTCGCTACTCTTCCTTTGACCTTGTTCAAATATGCGAGCGTCGCGAGTGACGAGGCGAATGCGAACGCTCCACAATGCCATGTGGTGCGAGCGTTGAAAGGTTAGACTATTTATACATTAGACTATTTATTTTTTATAAAAAAGTTAATATTTTTCTGAAATATATACTGTTTTGCAATCTCGCGGTCACAGACACATTTTTATCCATTATTTTAATTCCAATTACATTAATGTCCATTACATTTATATAACTGTGGTTTGGTGATTCTGAAAATGCTCTAAATGTAATTGTTCATAAGAATATTAGAAAATGATACCACATTCACTAAATCTTCAAACAATTGGAGTTCAGTTCGTGTCAAATCATGATATTTATTTGCAATGAAAATGGATGCCCACGAATAATATTAACGAATTATTTAAGCTTTTACTTACGAAACCAACTGGCTATTATGAAGAGAATAATAAAATTATTAAGCGCCAGAAGCAAAGTCAGTAAAAAACAATGGGGCATAATATCAAGGGAGATAGGTTTAAGTCATCTCTGTCCAATAAATAATAGTACTAATCTGTTTATTATTAGTTACACTAATCCATATATTAAAATTATTAAAAAAAAATATCACAAAACACAGCTTAATTATCTTATCGATTGACAAAATTTGGGAGTATGTAACCAACCTAATAATAGACAAGTAAAAATATACAAAAGTTTGTATTATGTAACAACTTTATGTATTTATTGATATGTGGTTAAGATATAAGGTCTTTAGTAATTTATTCACTTGAAGCGCTCTAAAAGGTTATGCTAGATACCATTGAATTTACGAATATTTTACGCTAAATATTTTATGAACCATAAATACATGACAAAAAGTATAGTATTCTTTTTTGTAAAATATTAGATTCTTTTCTAATTTACTTCATAGAACCATTTTTGTAAAATTTATGGTTTAGAAGCTATAATAATTTAAATTTTCTAAAATATTCATTAAATATTCCTTTATTCAAAAAATCTCATTAACTACTTTTCTCTATTGATAAATCAAAACATGTTATTATTATCAATCTTAAGAATTAAATATATTACAATGCATTGGAATGGAATTTTGAATAAAGTTTTTTTTTTAGAATTACTGATTGTTGAGGTTCATGGTTTTTTCAAAGTATAATCGTTTTGTTCATAGCATTAATGGCTAATGATATATTTATTATTAAAATGCGCGAAAATATTTAAGGAATTATTTGACAATATTTAAAAGTCACTGATTTTAAATAGAAAAAAAAATGTTAAAAAACGAACCGAAACTCGTAATGCACAATGCAAAAAGAGGTATTTTTTAAAAATTCTAACTTTCCCTAGTAAACTTTGATAAAGTTTACTAGGGAAAGTTCTTATTATTCTGCAGTGAAATAGGAACTCCTTATATTTCAATCATGTCCGTCCATCGCACTTTTTTTTTGCTTTTAAGCTTATATGCACGCTATTCTGCAGGTATAGATTTATTACGGAAATATTAATCAGTAAAAAATAATAGCAAGATATTAAAAACAAAATTAACTTGTGTGCATAAATACATGCAAAGTGATTACGAAATAATTGTTTTTGACGGACTTCATCGGGGGTATCAATGGATAGGAATGGAATGGATCTTAAAGTAAACCTATTACTCTATTACTTTCTGTATTGTGAATATTATTAAGTGCCGAATCCATTATCAGATCATAATCTAAGCGCAGATAGTAAACAGACTATGTTCTATTTACAGAAATAATTTCGAGCCACTTTCGATCTCACCTGAATTTAAGTAATAACTGAAATCCGTAACTAATATTTTGCTGATATAACAAGGTAAACATTATTGTGATACCAAAGTTCATAGGCTTTTTTGGCTTTCGATATATGAACCTCCAAAAATTATTTATTTTAGCACTCACTGATTCCCTAATAGACCTTTATAACCTATCGATAATTTACAATGTAGCTAGTATTTCGAAATATGGAATATAGATAGTGCAATGAACAAATTTGAAATGTAATCTTTGCAGAATTCAGTTTCTACATCAACCTTGTAATTAAAAATATTGTAAGAATAAAGTAAACATTTTTTATATGTAAATATTTTACTTTACCGTTATTAAAACTTTAATTGCAAGCTTGAAAAAAAACTTGGTACATTCTTTCATACGGGTATTTTTGGCGAAATACGTTTTACAATAAACATCTCCAAGTTTCGATTTTCATTAAACAAAATCACATTAATCGATTTAGAAATACAGGACTTTTGCACGGTTATTTCATAGTTTCTTTTGCGGAGGAACCACTGCAAAGATGAACCAAATATCATGACAAACAGAATCTCGATCAGAGTAGTCCATTTTTCATAACTACCGCTACATTTCCTCCTAAACGAAATAAGATATATATCTGTTCTTTGCTCCAACGTATTAAAATTCTTTATCCGAGCGTAATAATTCCGGCTATTTGTCTTATTTTTACCTCATTTTTTGCTTCTATAGAAATAATAGACCTGATTCTGGTAAAAGATCCTGTTGATACATCAGCATGAGTACAATTGGTAGTTTTCATTTACTGGAATTTCTCAGGATAGTTATCAAGGGTAGTAATCAAACTGAGTTATAAGTTAAAAAGTAATTCCAATCGTATCCACACCTCCCTCTCTCCAAGGTTTGGGCATTTAAAACCCTTCCTCCTTCCTCGTACCCAACATATAACGTATTAATGTGTTCCGAGTTTACAGTTGTATACTTGTACACAGGTTTTATTTGCTCACAACAAACATTACTTTAATTATCGTCGAATGTGCATTTAGCAATATATTTATTAACTCTCATTTTGTTACCTAAAATTAAATATTTTCTAGTTAATAGATACTAGGTGAAATAAAACACGATATATCAGTGATAATTCACAAAATATTAAAGTCAAATAATTTGTAGGGTTATCTAGTTCTATAGCTGAGAAATTCAGTTTTTTAACAGTATTTTTCATCTGAATATCCATCGTTCACGGCAGAATCTTTCACAAATGATACATGTAAAATATAAAGCAAGTAAAAATTGAAAATAAATTGTTATTTACCTTACGTGTAACCAGTCAAAAAAGTCAAATACTAAACAAGACAGAGTAGATGACGAAAGAAAATGGAGATCTGAAACAGTTTTATTTTTTTAATTTTGCCAACATGTTCTTTTAAAATATGATTTAATTATTCAAGCGCATTGGATTTCCAACCTGTACACAGTTGTTTTAATTATAATAAAATTTGCAACAAGTTTACAGAAAAAAAGCTTGAATTGGTATTTTACCCGAGGAAGTTAGGACAATATAGTCATAGCCATTTTTTTTAAATAAAACATTGTTACTATTGTAAGAAGTATTTTACTTTTTTATTCACCAGACAAAAGCACAATGGAAGTTCTAATTATATGTACGTATTGACGGTAAGGTCAATAATATATCATTGCAAACTGAAGTAATAAACGTTTTTGGAGAAATTTGGCGTTTCCTTCTGTCTCATTTATTTCTCCCCCATTTTACAAGAAAAAAAAATCTTATCATGCTCATGCAATGAAAGAAACTTTTAGTACATTATATATGTTTAAATTGTAATAAAAACTTGGTCCATTATTTTTCAATAATTTTTCTGCAATGATAATGCATTATTTTCTTAAATGATACGATAAAATGTTCGTATAGTACAAGGAACATTTTTAAAATAATATAGATCATTTACTTATTAAAAGTTTATTTATATTTGCACGCAATATGTCTTTATATTCCTTCTGTGAACTCTCTCTGCTTGTCAACGAACGATTTCCAATTCCTTTTTGCCTAAAGATTTTTACCGTCTTGAAATTTCATTTAACCAAATTTGATGGCTAACTATTGCAACCAGCTGTTTTAGGATCGTAATGCTATCCATACATAGGCTCGTTTAATTTTGTAAACACGTCATAGTGAGTTGGACTCTTATCTGGACTTCGTGGTGCGTAAGACAACAATTTCCACTTGTATTGATGCAACTGTTTGATTGTGATCAATTTTTAGTTAAAAATTGACAGTTTACAACTTTTGAAATAAATGACTTACCGTTTTTGTACAGTGCTTAATTTCTGCATGAAAATATACACCTGTACATTGCTCGATGAACCTCATCAATAAAGTCCAATACAAGGTTCACGTTTTACTGATCATTCGATATCCTAGGTTTCCTAATTGATAATTATAACTTATTTTTTTAAACTTTTGCAAAAATAGTAGTCTTTTACTTAATTACGTTTAAACGGCAGGAATAATTTTCATAAAACATGGTATAGATATAATTCATAATTCAAATTAAGACATTTTTAATTTTTGGCACGTTGAATAAAACTCGATATTTCTTGTGTGACAAATAATAAAAATTTTGCATTTTAACACTTCCGTATGTAAAAGATTTTAGATTATTAATGGGTAGATAGTTAATGTTCTCAATCTAATTTTTTAAGTGCAAATCCCAACGTATTAATTAAAAATCCTCGCAGTCGCGGCCGAGCGCTAAAAACAAGTAAGTTAATACTTTCCATTCCTTCCCATTTACTATCAGCAATTTTACATTTATGTACCAATTCTAATCTTTAAAACGACAACGATTTAAAAGTGCATCGAATTATTACGGCAGGATATCACACGCCGTATGCAAAACAAGATAGCGTCTCTAAATCGCTGCATCGAACGGAGCATGTCTTCTGTAACTTGGTTTAATTGCACATTACTGACAGTTTTACAAGAGGAAGGTCTCAGTTTGTTGGGCTTTTATTCGATAGACAATAATTACTTTTATTTCACGACCGTCTCACGAACAAACCCAAATGTGTTATGTGTTCATCTTTACTTTATATTAATTACTTTATAAGAATGTTTTATTCAGTCACGACCGAGGCGGGCAATATTCAATGCCAACTAACGAATCTCTTATTATTCTAAGTGACAAAAAATGAAAAAGCAGCCTGGTACACGCTTGTTGCAGGGTTTTATAGTTGCCTAGACTAGAAGAGGTGAAATTGTTGATGCGAGTTTGTCCATATAATTTTAAATTAGTTATAATCAAATACTTGTGTATAGAATTTATTTCAATTTTTTGAGTTCACTGTTGCACAAACAGAAGTTGGAGGCGTTTATCGCACATAACTTTAAAGCTCAGAATGATATTTGCGAATGAATCGTTGTGTAAAATTAAACATTTTATTTCGATCAATATTATTTCGATCAATATTATTTTTCCTTTATAGCCCTTTCTAATAATATCATACTTGATGAGGCGTGTGAAAAAGCTGTTCACCTCTACTTTGCACATACGGCGAAATATATTTAAAATATGTTTATAATATTCTGTTATAAAGGTGGAAATTCTCGCATAAGGCACCCACTTTAAAAAAATTAGGGTCTGTACTGTAAACATTGTAAGACTGAGCCAAACAGACCCTTTAAAAGTTGTAAGGCAGCGACAGACGGATGGAGATAACGGTAAGTATTCATTGTTTCACTACGAAACGATACGATATCAAGTCATATCCGAAAAAGGACATAAGATATGTGAAATTATCAAAACTTCAATATGGTAAACCCACCGGGATGGTGGGTTATTTTTAGTCAGAACTTCATTGATATAAGTACCTAGTGAAAGTTAAGGGCTTATAGAGTATACAAATGTGTAATTAATTCAACTACAGATAAAAATAAACTTATTATATGTTATTCCTTTACCAAGTATTAGCAAAGAGTGTCACACTTCTAAATAAAAAATGAAATAAGGAACACTTACATTTATATATGAAACGCCCTTTGTCTCCTATATATCCTTTACCGTAAACATAGTAGCTACTAAAAATAAGTAACATAATATGAAGATTTGTTTCTTTTCTTGTATTTTCTTAGAGTTTTGTAAACATGACTGTCAGGTGTTGACATATCGTTAACAGACCGAGTCTACCTCAATTTATATTTACGTAACAATAGTAAAAAGTGAAACAAATAAAGATCCTTAAAGAAAAATAAAGTCTGGTCATAGTCAATCAAATTTTGGAATAATTATCTGAAAATAGGTACCTACTTATTTGTCAAGTTGATCGGCTGTGCTGGCATCGACTTCGAAAATAAGTAACTTAGTTATTTATTGCAAATAAATAGGTACCTATTTTGAGTTACTTATTTTTTACTTTTTGGTACCTACTTTTTTGAAGTCGGTTTTTTAAAGGATCTTTTATCTTAGAATTTTAAGCGGTTAATATATTAATATTAATCACCCCGGTTATTTTCCTTCTTATAATATTGTATAATTATTGAAACTCATCATCAAAAGCTAGTATATAGATAATTTCCTTTTTGTCTAAAGTTAGTTATCAACAACACATAGAATTGAAGCGATAGTAGTAGCCGCTAGTGGTTAACTGTTAACCGTTGAAGAGTTCTGTTCTCCATATCCGAAGTCCAATATTAGACTTTACAAATTAAAAACTACCACTTGATGAGTTCCGTTCTACATATCCGAAATCCAGTATTAGATTCTGCGAGGTAATAAATAAAGTGACAATTAACCAAGAGCATATATATTGAATCACGATCGATTTACTACCATCCGTTTAGGAGTTGCATTATTCAACTCCAGTATTCCCCATCAGACCTTAACCTGGTCAAAGGTATAGTTATTTTGCAAAGTAACAACTACTAGTAGCAAAATTGTTAATTACACTTGATTTAGTAGTATCCGTTAAGGAGTTCCGTAGTTCATATCCATAACTTATCATCAGACCCTAACCTGGTAAGAAATGTAATTATTTTGCAAAGTAACAAATATCCGTAGCTAATATCTCGAATCATAATTGATTTACTGACATTCGTTAAGGAGTTCCAACCTTTGTTTTCACCTCATCATCAGATAATGATCATATTTAAAAGGGACCACACCTATAGTACCCTCTTTTAAATAAAAAAGTATAAAAATCAGTCCACTCGGTAAAGAATTTTCGCTGAACATATAGAAAAAAAAATCCTTATTTGAAGTCGGTTAAAAATACAATTCATATGTACCTTCATTTCTCATCATCTTACACTAATACACTCACATGTACCTTCATTTTCGGCATAATTGGATATAGCTCTCTGCAAGTAAGAAGAAAGTTGTACCTAACCTCTATTAAAAAAGTAACCTATGAACATTATATTGAAAATCCATCAATACTAAGATTAGCATCATTTCGTACCGGACTGTCATGCCTGGGTACGAAGATACCAATTATTTAATATTTCGCATGCACGTCGCTGTTTCCGATATCCGTTTATCCGCGCACTTTATATACTCACCACGATATTGGAGGCATTGCTACATCTCATCACGTCTGAATTGCAAATTTAGAGTCAAGATAATGAAGTATTTGCATAATTCAGGGCCGACTCATTGCTTTCATTACGTTTAATTGATGTTTGTATTAATTATGTTTTAATAAAATGAATGAACTGAAATGAGTTATTTAATATTATAATCCAACCAAACCATTGATCTTATCGAAACCCGTTATCGCCTATACGTAAGAAGACCAAAATAGGAGGTTTTCACATTTGGGCATTAATAAAGAACTAGTTATCTTAATTTTTCTTTACAAAAAATACACACAAAGATTCAAACTAAGAGTAAAAGTATCGTAACTTCGCTAATAACGTATAGGTACTTAATTTCCCATAAAACAAAACTTTTTGAATACGAGAGTTGAGCTTGTTGCGTTTTGTGAAGGGCAATTTCATAAGCATAATAAACTTGGCATCTGCTCGCCGCATTTGTTACTCTGTCCGTCCAACAAATAACAAGCTCGCGGCTGAACTTTAAAATTCATCGGTAGCTCGTACGTAAATTTCCCACCGTACACTCTAGTGTACCGAAACAATAGGATTGCTACAAAGTTCGGTACCTAAAAAATTCGCAATTAATTAAATAATTTCTTATAAAATTCAATAAAAGGCACTTTACGTCCTAATAAAAGTAGCAAAAGGAGAAAGAAACTACGACCTTGTTCAACTCTAAAGTTAAACTCATCTGGGATAATTCAGTGATCCATGGTGACTATGAGAAACCCGACTTATACGGCTTCTTTTAGAATTACGGAAACCAAGAGATTATATTTATTAAATGAATAGGGACAATATGCTATTTCTTCAATCATCTTCACGCCACCATTAAGCTGGTCAATAACATAATAAAAGAAAAAAAATAATAATTTACTTTAAAAATACAGTCATAGTCGCTTCAACTTAGAGACTCAGCTTCCTTTAATATATATTTTGTTAAAGAACAAATCCTATCTTGAATAATCCGCGGATTCAATTTAATAAAAAGTGTTAAGAAAACTTGGAACGGAATAGGGTAATGATGTTACAAGGTATATAGAAATAATTGAAGCGGGGAAGAACGGAGTCACGTGAGTTGCCTCAAAACAATCAGTTAGTCGCAGTGAAGTAAGTACTGCACTTTGTTTATCTAATTGAAATATTTGCAAGTATATAAGATGTTATGTCAATATTTATAAAATCCTCTTTATATTATTTCAAAATAAGCAATGTTATTGTAATGAAAAATTCTGTTGTAATGTAACTAATAACTACTTTTATGATAACTTTTTTCAATTGTTTTGTCTTTGTTGATCACAGTTCAGGCTATCGAAAATAAAATTATAATTTTGTCGGGTTAGGACCGAGTGATAATTCATAGAATTGTTTTACATTAAATTGAGTTAATTATTCGAAAATCGTAAATGGTGCGGTTACACAAAAAAAATATCACAAATACTACAACGATCTACTGAAGATATGGAAATGGCTGTACTTGCTATAACCAAGGGAGAAATGGGATATTTGAAAGCTTCAAGTACGTTCAATCTATATTATTCTGTTTTAAACCTGTGTAAGGAAAAGAAGAGATAATGAAAAATCAGTAATAGGCAAATTTGTGGGAAAATTTTAGTGCAGAAAAAAAAACGTTTCACATTTTATGCAGATGTAAAGACGCTTGTTTGAATTAGCAATAAAGGAACTTTGCCAATTTACATCCAAATTAGTGAGAAAAATAAATTGCCTCATTAATCCAATAAGGACACTGAAATGGCAGGCCTTGATTGGGTTAGAAGCTTTATGAAACGTAATAGCGAAATAAGTTTAGGAAAACTTAAATCCACCTCAGGCTGAATTTAGTAAAATAATCAGTTTAAGTAGTAGAAGCATTTATAATTATTATCAGTCTTCAAAACATTGACCAATTAAATCATAATATTAATAATATAAAAAAGAAATTAAACGAAAGTATTTGTCAAAATCTAAATGGTAAAATAATATCGATTTATTAAATAACGCATAGTCGCAGTTTGTTTGAGTTGTTGTTTCTGGCTCATATATGAATCGTTGTTTCTGGCTCCTATATGTCTCTTAGTTTCCTTAGCTCATATTCCACTGAAACATCTGCCATCTGTCCAGTGATGAATCCCAAATACACAAGGTTTCAGCAACGGTTTTTATAATGTCTAAAATATCATGGAATTCCCACAAATTCTCCCTCCCTTCTTGACTAAAAGCAATATCACATTTAATTTCCAAAATCAACAGTGCTTCGGTGATATATAATATGAGTTTCAAAAATCGGTCTAACGTATCTGCAATGCTGCTTGATCCCGTTTTTACAATCCGATAATAAGGAATGTTCTTTTCCGAAAGCATACTACCTACGACTAGTATACTACCATATAAACATATTGATTATATTGAACAATCAATATTTACCCCGAAAGCAGCCGCAAAATATTTTTGAGGAGTATCGTCATTATTGGTGGGTGAGTTTTTAGAAAATTTTATGCTTTCCTAACTTATATAATAAATAACTTCAGCAAATCATGATATCTAAACCGATTTTTTGTTGCCTCCGAAATTTCTTGTCTCTTTATAAAAACGTTACGTCACCATTATCACTTTCATCTTTATCAGAGCATTCCTTATTTTCTTGAGGATTCTCATTGGTTTGATCAATGAGCAGGGCCGGTCCCAGTTTACATAAGGGTACGTCGTCATCTTCGTTAATTTAAAATAGATTTTCTGCATCACTATCTTCTGTTTCTGGAGATTTAAAAAAAAAAAACATCTGATATTGCCAATATTGGCATGATTTCAATTGTTTACCTACCTTAACTATCTTGCAGTACCCATCGGTACTTCCGTAGCTATATTATGTCATTGCAGGTGTAGAGCCATAGGCTCAGATAAGCCCTAAATTTTTGAATTTGTAGTCGCCGCTAAAACTGAGAGAATACAAAATCAAAGTAATGTATCTGCGTTTTTGGTTTGATGTCCACTCATCAAAATACATACTAAATTTTGCATCTTCAGATAAAAGTCTTTCTATTTCATATTTTAGCCCTTTTTGTCGTACGTAATGTTTAAATACAATTTTCCGTAAAGTATTCTTAGATATAGGTATTTCGTGCTCAGTTTTTAAGAAAAGTAATCTCGGGTCATATCAATTTGACAGCGCGTGAAATGACATTTCGTCTAGTCCCGCCAAGCGAGAAACTATTGTTTCCATTGTAGGGATTGAATCCGATTCATAATATTTGGTTGATTTGTCTCTTTTGCTTGAAGATAGAGCCGAGGGCTTCTGTATGTTGCAACGATTTATCTGCTGCGAAGTAACTGAAACCAAAGTAACATTTTGATGTATATGTTTTACAGGTTTGTCTAGTCCGCTAGTGTATCCGTCAACTGATTTTAATATCTTTTTTCATAATTAATATTTCGCGTTATTTTTATCATTGGTGCAAAATCCGCCAACGGATGATCTGTCATCGGAGCTCTATATCTCTTTTTGAAATCCATGGCAAACTCAATGTTAATTCAGACCTATAATGGAGAAAAGAAGCATCTTTTACATTCACCTATTAACAAGTAGGTACATTCCCTCATGCATTGTTGATTTACTTGACATTATTTTAAGCATTTCATTTAACGATACTTGTACAAGTTATGCAGTAACGAAATCAATGTACTTTACAAATTTCATACCGGTACTTACTTTTTATTATAGTAGCTTTGTATGCTAATCACTCGCAATCGATTATAAAAGAATGATGCACTGCATGCACGCGTAAAGTTTTCACACGAGTTACACCACGGAATGAATAAATGCGCAGAGCACTGAGTAGGCCAGGCGCAGGTTGACACGCGTGGCCATCTCACGGGCGTAAATCGCCAACAGATTCGGGGAGCGAGCTGAACAACGTGAGCGACGTTGCCATCTTGCTCCCGCGAACGCAAGATTATTATCCGCAGAATTGCAGCTCAATAGTTAAGTTTCGAAGTACCAGGAATCTACAATCGCAATACCAAGATTAACTACAGCTCGCCAGTACCGGAATTTCCCGGGTATTCCGGCACTGAAGATTCCTGGATGTAAGCCCTTGTCAAGGGAGTGCTTGCTCGATTTGCGAGGTACTGCGGGCCACTATATTGATGTTTCAACAAAAATAATTGGAAAGAATAATATTTGATGCAGATATATTTTCAATCTTTTATTGTTAAATCAAAGTTCCTTTCCGTTTATTTTTCCCTATTCGTGTCTTAATTACTATGGATGATATATTCCGTATATGATGAATACACAGCGATACACGATGGAAAGATAGAGGAACTCAATATAGGAAACAAATAATTAAAGCAACTTGAGATACGTTGTTACTATTTAAGTACAATTAGTCAGATTTGATGAATGGTTATGGAATTTGAACAAGACATCAAATTCAAATTTTAATTGATACTTCAAAAAAGTGCTAAGTAAACATATGAAATATAAATATTAGTTTATAATGCTGTTGCAATAACTGTGGAGACAATTTCTGAATTAATCTAGCGATTTCGTTCAATCTAATAATTGTTTAAACGACAATCGGAGATAAAGACAAGAAATGGTTGCAACCTCATTTAACAATAAAAATCAAGGAATATTTTGAAAGAATAAGTAAAATAACTATTCAAGTAATTGCGTCTCTCGTTCAACATTTTCAAAATTTTATTAATGTTGCACGATCGTATCGCCTGAGATTTAAAAAAAAATAGTTTTAACTTTGCTGAAATTGGGCAAGCTAAGTTGAAAGGTTATATGAGAATATTATATAAATATTACATGAGAATATTTAAATGTTATATTAAGGGGTTATTATAAGGGGAATATTATAAGGGGAGTTTATGAGTACAACTGTAAAACTTTTTTTATTCTGGAAACTGTTCCATTATCCATTATAAAAACACTTTGTACCGTACATTGCTCCAGATATATCAAGTTCTGCCAAATAACTGTACATATTATTTCCACTTTCATAGTTTATGTTGTCTAAATTATTAACCGAATTATTTAGATAACATTTTACTTTTGGCTCTGCTGTATTCTAAACGAAAATAAAACCGTAAACTTTTTGTGTTAATTCCAAATATTAATTTTAAAAAATAAGTAAATCGTTTAAGAAAGGAGACACTCTTGCTTCAGAAAGTGACAGAGCGTTTGAATAAATACATTCAAAGCAGGGTGTGCTTTAGTGTATTTTAAATGCGACTGATAGATCTTATCTTCAATTGCAATCTGTTTTTATCTATACATTTATTGTAATTTGTTGTTTTTGGACTTCGTTTATAAAAAAAACTGTTACATACCACTCTTGCTGTATCGAGACCTTGCAAATAATGGATGCATTTATTGCTATTTAAATTAAAAATAATTTGTTTCGAAAATGTACTCGATGGTTAACAAGTAGTTAGAAAGAAGAATGTTTATTGAATATTTACAGAACAAAATGATATACAAACAGACTTCATCAACGACAGCACCAAAATAATAAGAAAGCTCTCTTTTAATTGCACACTTGCGTTTAAAATTCCTTTTTGCACTGAACCTTCCGTAGCTTCCACAATATTCAAGAAAATGTTATGAACATCCACAAACTGTCATTTGTCGTTAAAATGGTGTTTTCCTTTTATACATTATTAATGAAATTTATTAATAATAATAATAAGGTTCAACAGTAGAATTTTATTTTTTAATATTGTAGCCGCTAACGTGAATCTAAATAAGCTACAACGGTTAACTTTTGAAATCCGATAAAAATTTTACTCCAGTTGAAGGTTTATTTATATTTATTTACGATTTTCTGTTAAAAATTGTAGGAGAAATGCCATAAACATTTCTCTGGTCTGCTCAAAATAGTTCTTTGGGCTGATATTACCACACATATTTCTCTTTGATGACCTTTATCTTAGATTATATTTAGTTATGTTTCCAACTGTGTAATTTACATCAATATCTACACCGGAGTAAATATTGAGTCATGTATTGAATTCCTATTGCAATGCCACCGTTATTTCAGGTATCCATTTAATCTCCAATCAAAACGAATCAGACCAAAAATCTAGCTGGCCCAGCGCCAGTATTGCAAGTGCCTATATCTTATGCATTACCTGTCCGCTTCGTAGATAATTTAAGTTCGACCCCCTCGGCTGTCTCGCCGACCTCCATCGTTGCCGTTCATTCTCTAGGTGCATCCATTGTGAGATCGTTTGGTAAACCGTTCTGGAGAGTGTTCTACTGACTGAGTATTTCATTGTCGCACCGTCTTTGAATAGTTGTCCACTAGAGGTAATGGCTTCTTTATATTCATGTAATAATAAAATCGGCCAATTACTCGACAGATTTCAAAATTATTTTAAAAATTCAGTATCTAAAAATAGTATTTATATGTAATAACAATAACTAAGTCTTATAATACAATGAAAGCGGCAAGTGAGCAATCAAGTAGAAGGAATGCAAGAGCAATCCTATTTTGTTTCACAAAAGTATTCCGTTGGTTAAATCAAATGCAAGTTTTTATATGAATTCTAAATTTATCTTTTAACAGGTGGAATACAAAGTGGAAATAACATTTTTAGGTAAACAGTTTACCCATGACTTCGGCTTTTATTGAAGTCTTGAAATTTTCAAATTTCGGAATTTGTGTCTGTATGTATTTGGTTCGTTTAAATGTGATCTAGAAATTATTGGAAAATTGAATGATTGGTAGTAGAAGATTTGAATGGTATATTGAATAATTGCATAAAGCTTGGTTAAAAGTAAGAAAAGCAAAACTTAATCATACAATTTTTAGAATAATTTTGTGCTCGTCTTTGTTTCGTTTCATTTTTATATATTAACTCCGAAGAGCAATAAAAATGAAAACTGTTAACATTTTCGATTATTTGGCGTAAAATCTATTATCATACAAGGTCAAATATCATATAAGAGTTTAGTATGTTTTTAATATCCTGTAGTCAATGTTGCTTCGGATAGAGATAAACCTTTATTAAAAGAAAATTATTTTACGTATGAAAGTCTTCATAATACAAAATTCAATACGCATGTAAACGTAAATTCTGGCAAGAGTTAGATAAAATTATCATTAATCTAAATGCAGATCGAGTAGAACTATGTATGGCCACTATTTTAATAATTAATCAATTTTACGAGTATAATACCATATAAACATATTGATTGTATTGAACAAACTTCATCTTTGTAATAATTGGATCGAACTACTCATATAGCAACTAAAGATGTTTTGGTTCGAATACTAATTACATTTTAGTTATATGTAATATATACATTAACGTCAGTTTTTATTGTATGCTTCAAATTAATGGCTCTGGTAAATGTTTACCTGAATAATTTTAAAGATAAAGAAAAACTTCAACTATGACTTACGTTAGATGTTTTTTTTTCTTTATGTTATAATCCTAACTCTGTATCAATTATTTTTCTGTTCTTTTTGTCGAAAAAATTAAATATTATTAGGCTTTTCG